>JAMXBB010000007.1:69893865-69931989 GCA_024138015.1 Lumnitzera littorea
TGCATAAATATCGTAAACTTAGAGAAAAACTTAATAATTAAGTAAATTGGCAAATTTAATAAAATATAATCATAAGTATTTTTATATATACATATTTATATCGTAAAATAGGAAATAATGGGAAATTCAAAAAAATGTGCAAACTTAACATGTGGCACTCATACGTATTGCAATGTCATCATTTGTTATTAATTAATTAATTTTCAATAATAATAAATTAATTAATTAAGTAGAAAAAAATAAAATAATAATAAAGTAGAAAAATTAGAATTAATAATTCTAAAATCTCAAAAATAGGTAAAAATAAGTAATTAGGGTAAAATAAGCTTAAAATAATAAAATTATCACTTATACGATTTAAGTAATTATTAAATCATAAATATACTAAGAAAAAGCTTAACTTAATATTTTATAACTTGTTAAATTAAAATAATAAATTTTATCGTATTTTTATATCATTGTTCAAATTGCAACTTACAACGTCCAAAACAGACCTCGCTACGAGAAAATATGCTTGACGATTAAAATGAACTCTAAGTTCATAACGATTCAAATTAAAACGAAAAAGTTATATGCGATTCAATAAAAAACTTGAATCGACAATTTCACATTACTGAGTGAAGTAAACATTTCAAATTATAATACTAGTTTATCTTTAAATTCCCAAACTTATAATTTTTTATATTCCTTATTCTCAAGTGATCTCAACCTTAACCCTGAGCTGCCATTGGATTATTACGACCCTTGAGTTAATTATGATTGAGTAAGTTTTTTCTAATGATCCTATATTTGCTTGTGTTTGTAATTAGCGAATATAAATTATGATTAACAAGTGAATGTTGTATGGGGTTGGGTTATGCTTGTGTATGATAACTGTTTGTTAATAGTGAATTTACTTTAAAGTACAATAACATATTGTTTATTGTATAGTAGATTTGCTGGGAACTAATTGTTTATGACCTTATTGATCACTGAATAATAAGACCTAATTTTACTCAACTAAAAAAAATTAACTTAAGGTACGCATAATCATACACTTCATAACTGATTCCGACTGTCACATTACATGGAGGTAACGAGAAGCCATACGTAGGTTGATTATTATAGATTTCATACGGTGCATACGTACGATATAACCTTACCTTGGCCCGCAGGATTACTAGGCGTTAGAAACACCAACCACCTAGCTAAGGGTCAAGTCCAAAGGCCTTCATTTAAGGGTGAGTGAGAGTTACATGAACTTACTCACAATCATACATAGAACTCGTTTTGATAAAACAAAGAATGGATATACCATTACATTTTAAATACGAAACATGGAGTTTCATTATGAGATAAGTTCTAATACGATACTCAGATCTGATTGTGTCGAAGTATCTCCAACCCTGACTTTAGAAGGCATTAAATCTGAGTTGCATGTAGTACTTAGTCACCTACATGTATTTGTTTGGTATACTGATTAACATGCATTCATTCGATTGAATTTAATTAATGTATAACTTGATTGCTGTATGGTTAAGGGGATTATCTTACTAAGCTAGTTAGCTTATATCCTTATAGTTTACTTTCACAAGGCGAATTATTCGTGGAGTCGGGCCGCCGTATACCCTAGGTTAGTTATACATCAGGGGGTCGATGTGGGAGTAAGACGTGATCGGAGTATACTCGTGATAGTTTATTTAGATTATGAATCTTACTATGTAACGAAATGTTATCAGTTTGAGTTAAGAAGTATTATGGACTTCTTATCTGTAAATTTCTATATAAATAAATCATGTTTTATATTTCTTTAATTTGTTATTTTTATTATGAATTGATATTGCTTGCACTTATGCAACTCTTGATTGTTAGTTGTAACTATAGCCTTATGTATCATATAAAGGGTTGTTGATTGTAAGGGAATTCAATCTACAGTTCTTTATATGGTATACAACGACTGCCTTGACTAGTCTCCTCCAATAGTGACAATCATAATCAACATCATCAAGAACATCACATCACATCACATCACCAACCTACAGCATATCTATTCATCCATCTTTATACTCATTGTGTCTCCATTTTTAGTATAGTTTCTAAGTGTTGTACCATACTTTTCCCAAAATTACTCGAGAAAGGCGACAAGAAATCATCGTTCATGTGTTGTAAAGATTTCTAAAGTAGAATTCAAAATCAGGTTGTATTCTTCTAATTGTCTTATGTTAATTTCTTTGTTAATTTTGCATTTTGTTAATACGTTTTGTGTCTTTGCTATGTGTGAGTAGAAATTTAGGACTTACTATATCTACTTTATATGATCAAGTGCATAGAATAGTAGTTTCTTGATATTGTTATCCTCGATTAATTGAAGTTAATTAATCTAAGTACGGTGTAGTGCATGTGTAGATACCTCGTATTTGTCATTTTCATTTTATTTTTGCAAAGCCAAGTTAAAAAAAATAAATAAACAAAAAAAAATAAGAAAAATAAGAAAATAATAATAATAATAAATAAATGAAAATTAAAAAAAATAAATAAATAAATAAAAAAAGAGAGTTGAGTTGAGTCAAATCTTAACAAGTCCAATCGTATTAAGTTGAGTCGAATCGAATCGAATCGTATTATATCAAGTCAAGTCGAGTCAGATCATTTAGTATCAAATCGGATAATAGTGTGTGATCAATTTAATAAATCATTAAGTCATTTAAGAATCGGGCTTTATTAAAATAATTTTGGTTTAGTCCGATATAGAGAAGATTTTTTATCTAATTTATATTGGGCTAAAATAGACTTAGGATTTATTAAATAGATTATTGGGTTAAATCAAATTAGATTGGATCGAGCTCAAAAAATAAAAAGCCTAAATTAAGTAGTGTTTCTAGAAACTAAGGCAAATCTTCAAAGAATTGTTATCGAATCTTCTGTATCTTCGATACAAAAGATTTAGTTGTAGGTTTATAAAAAGGAATTTAATGGTAGAGTTTGTACATTTTTTAGAAGCCCCATATTCAATCAAATACAATTCACCAAACATAAGCCGAATTCCACAACCTATACGATTAGACTTTTTTTTCATTACACAAATTCCATATTCAATCAATTAATAGCTGCCTCTCCCCACGCATGCCACTTGTAATCCAACACACTTAAACACCAAAATAGAGCAGCCACGTCCCCCCCTTAATTGTACAAAACTGACTCCCTTAAAGTCGCATAAATCCTCACAACACTGATACCCCAACCAATGAAGCCCCCGATGTCCATAAATCTAACAGCCAATAACACCTACTCATGTTGACCCCTTAATGCCAACATGCCACAATCTGAACCCATAGCTCCTTGACGCAACTAACCATCTACAACATTCAATCGCCGAAGTCTAATTCCACATTGACAGCCTTTGACTGAAATAAACAACATGCAGCCGAATCCCATAAAGCCGAACGTTTACGCTACCACAATGCCAATACATGTTGCTAAACACAATTCACCAACATCCTGATCGAATCCACAATCTCTTGCCTGATACGTTGACCGAAGCCCATGTAAACCAAACATGCCACAACAGCCGAAATCCAACAAATCAACTGTACACCACTTCACACTTACACATCCAAGCCCCAATCCCTTGTACAATCTTCACACCCCTATGCCTGCAATATGTAATTCCTCAACCTACACACATTGGACAATGCTTGGACATACGCTACACTCTAACCATTGACCTTTGACACTTGACCAACAACGTAACACAAACTACTACTTAACCAAGCTACGACTAACAAAAGCCACAGCACGTTTAGTTAATTCCCTTGCATGGCCCCCTAACGAATAGCAACATGCCAACATGTCTATAGCCAATGAAGCCCTATCCTTTGTCCTCATGTCACTAGATAGCAGCCCAACACTTGCACCACACTAACGCGATACACGAAGACACAATACAAACGCACAAGCTACTTCGTAATTGCACGAGATCCACTACACATGTTCACAACACATTGCTAACATACAAGATCACGCGTAACTTGACGTGTAGGTAAAAATTGTTATTTTGTTATTTATTCATTTTATTAGTTAGTTTAATTATTTTTACTAATTTATTTATTTATTTTTTTAAGCATAGGTTTTTTTATTATTATTTTCATATTGCGTGTTTTTTTTAGATAATCTCAGTTTTTAATAAAATTTAGTTAAATTGCGTTTTTTAGTAAAATCATGTTTTTTTTTAAATAAGCATATCTACGGGATACATATCTTGCTGTTAAGAATTAAAAAAAAAAATATGTATGAGATATGTATCTTATAGTTGGGATTTAGAAAATATATATATAAAGATATGTATCTAGAGCGTACCTTAATAGATTTTGCATTTAGGATTTTAGAAATATTCCTTTTAATACGTAGTGATTTTTTAAAAAAATAAAAAAGTCATAATCGGGATTTTCAAAAAGATTTAATTAGTTAGGGTTTTCTTAGTTTTTTTTTAATAAATGGTTAAATAAACATAAACATGGTTCGATTTTCGAAATAAAAAGAATTCACCCATTAAATATTTTATACAAAAAAGGAACTACATTAGTTTGATCTCCACTAGTAGATAGGTAGGTACTTTCAAGACAACTGTATTAAAAAAAAAAAAAACTTTTTCCTTTTCCTAGAAATTCGTAATAAAAAAATAATAAAAATTTACTTTAGTTATCTTTTGCATATTTGCATATATTTTTAGTATTTTTAGAAAATTACAAAAATAAAACCCATCAATTTTCCTTAAGCTTTTACATGGTGACTTAGTCTTAATAAATTAGCCCCCAAGCCTACTTCTTTCTAATTTAATTTTATAAAAATTATTTTTTAGAAAATACGTAGATTAGTGGCCAAATTGAGGGTTTCCCACCCGAAAACCATAATTTCATTTTTTTACCAATCAAACTGGTTGGAAACTCCAATTTTTAAAATTTTTTTTAGAAAAATATTTCCTTAATTTTATGTCAAGTAATTTATATTAAACAAGCTAGGCTTAATATGAATTAAGTTAAGGAAAATTAAAATAAGGCTTGGCAA
Organism: Lumnitzera littorea; assembly: GCA_024138015.1. Lineage (NCBI taxonomy): Eukaryota > Viridiplantae > Streptophyta > Magnoliopsida > Myrtales > Combretaceae > Lumnitzera > Lumnitzera littorea. Next base: position 69,898,909 of record JAMXBB010000007.1, read on the forward strand.
AATTGGCGACTCTACTAAAGACGTTTGGTAGGCTAGCTATGTAAAAATTAAAAATTAATTGATGGGTTTTTTGTATTATTTTTCTTTTATCGTATTATAGTTGTATTAATTGTTTTTTTAGTGATGCAAACCCTAAAAAAAAAGCCCAGCCTAATGGGCCCTATTGGGGAATTAAGGGGAAGAGGGTAGGTTGGGCTCTTTTTATTTTTAGTAATCATTTGCATGCTTAGATATTGTTAGACTTAAGCCACTTTAGGAACTCAAGACAGGCCACCATTGTATAACTTTTAGGTTGTTGGGGTCTTTACCCCCACCTAGTGATGATAAGAGAGCTCACTCAAGTTTTGATATAGCTCACTAGGTTTCTCTTTAGAAAGCCTTAAAACTACAAAGCTTGAGACCTGTAGACCCTATTCTCTTGCATCATATTTTTTTAAAAATGGGGTAGTCATTTTTAAATTATAGAAAAAGCCCAATTTAATTTGCAGTTGCTTTGGCTTTTATTCTTTAAAAAAAAGGGAAATTAAAAAAAATGACTCTTATATATTAGTATTCACAAGCTTCATTTAAAAAAAAAAAAATCCTATTTCGGACCTACTTATATATAAGGATATTTTCTGACCATGAGTTTATAATAATTCCTATAGTTTATTAATGACTAATCACATTGCATTGCATGCATGTATAACATATTGCATCACATTTATTTTCCATATTTGTTGGCATATGCTATCTTTTGTAATATATGTGGGTCTTGTAGATTTTGTTTTATTTCATCAGTAATAGGTTATATAACATAACATTTAACATAAAATGCTCAAAATCATTAGTATTCCCCCTATACCATGATGTGCTAATATTAAAAAAAAAAAAAAAAAAAAGAGCTTCTATATCAACTTATAAATTTTTTTTTAAGTATGTAATTATGGAAGTTAACTATAATAAAGATTATTATGGAATTATCATTTTTTTAAAGACTTTCCAACAAATTTTTATTTTAAAAAGAGGAAGTTTCAAAATATATTTTATGATAAAAAAAACTAGTTTCATGATAATTTTTTACTTAATTGATTTCTATTGTAATGCCTCACATGTACCATAGTGTTAGGAACTAACAAAATAAAAAATCAAAAGGACAAAAAAGATTTAACTATCATATTCTCATTGTAAATTATTTCTCATCTCAAAGTCATCAATTTTGTAAACATCTAAGTTCTCGCTCTTCACATTCATCCATTAAGTTGTTACACTTCTAATAGAGCTTTCTCTATGAGTCATAACACCTATGTTATCTTTTAATGTGTCTCTTATTGTAAATTAATTTTTGTTTTTCTATATCACCCTTGTAATATAATCGTCATCCTATATCCTTAATTTTCAATTCCAATATTTCCATTCTTTTTTAGATTCATCGATGTCAATATTAAACTTCTATAACATAAAATTAACATTGATTTTTTTTTTCAATAAAAGTTTCAAAAAAAATAGGAAATGTTTTCAAAATTAAATACTTGATTTTTTTTTAAAAAAAAGAATGCAGTATTGCTAACAAAAAGAGTATAGAGCTTGGTTTTTCATCTCACAGTTTTTAAAATTAAGTCTTCTTTAAACCGACCAGTATTAAACATTTACTCATTTAATACTAGCCTTCGACTAGGGTTTAGAGAAAACCAATTCTTTTTGTATTTTGAAAACACTTTGGAGTCACCACTTAACTAGAGTTAAGAAAAAAAAAACTAAATTATAATGAATTGGGTGAATTCGTTATAACCTTGCCACTGGTCTTTTGATAAAAACCGATTTTGAAAATAATTTTATAACAAGAAATCAAGATCCGAGGGATAGGAATTTTAAACTCTTCTAGGTACCATTAAATTTCCAATTTTATCCTTAACCTTAAAAATTACCTTTTAATTTATAAGACAAAACTCTATTCTTTACCTAAATGGGATAATTCGAACAATCTAAACTAAAAAGGGAAAATCAATTTTTTTTATCATTTTTTTTTCCTTTTTTATTTTTTACAATCGCCTCGCAAGTGCTCATGTTCCAACTATTCGAGATCAGACGTACATAGTTCTTTTTGTAAAACTTTACTTAGTTGGTTTGTTTTAATTCTGAAAATACACTTGATTTACGTTTTTAATTCAATTTGGTTTTTTCGAGAAAAATTTCTAAAAAGGTCTTAAATTGGGATTCTTTATTTTTGAAAAATTCTAGAACATCCTAAATTTGAATATGGAATAGTTTATTTTTCTTACTTGGAAAAACGCTTTTCTAAGTGATAAGACAATTATTTATTCACCAATCTAACTATTTTTAGTTTATTTATTTTTCCTTATTTATTTATTATTTATCCTATATAAATTTTTTTATTTGCTTATTTTTTTATCTATCTTCATTATATTGAATAAATGAACTATTTTTTCTTCTTTTTCTTTTTTTTTTCTTCTCTTTTCAGTTTTTTTTCTTTATATTTACAATTGGAAAGTAACGTAAGTAAGTAAAATAAGTAAAATAAATAAATAATATATATATATATATATATATATTGAAATTGAGGCAGAATTTTTTGTAAGTGAGGAGTGTTTTGTGTATATTTTATTAGAGATAGTGGGGGTAGGGAGGTTGCCGTGGCCATTAAGGGTGGTTTAGGTGGTGTTGGTGAGTGTCGATCGGCGGTGGTTGATGGAGGTGTTTAGGTGGTGGCATGTTGGGTTCCAATGAGCGGTTGAGGTTAGGTTTTGAAGTATGGGGAGCTTAGCTATGGGCTTAGTTTGGGTTAATGAGGGTCGAAGGTGGTGGTTCAAGAAGGGGGAGTTCGGTGGTTAGGATTTGGTGGTGGTGGTTCAGTGAAGCAGTTTAGAGGCACCGCCAAGGGAGAGAATGGTTGGTGATAACTCTAATTTTAAACATATTTTATATGGTGATTTTATAGCATTTCCCTTACATTTTTTGTTTTCTTTAAAGAAAATGATACTTAATTGAGTAAAATGTTGATTTTAGGGTTTAAACACGTTCTAGGCTCGAAAACGAAGAAAAAGAATCAAGTTTCACTCAATTCCGAGTTCAAACGAAGAAGTTATGAAATTTTGAAGTTATGCAAAAATTTTGCCTTAGTGTAGAAAGTTACACGACCTGGGGATACGGTCGTGTCCCAGGCCGTGTCTGGTGACGAAAATAAAATCCGTGTAATACACATATATAAGGGGATCTTAGGGTTTAAAAGAGAGAGAGACATTACAGAAAGGGAGAGAAACAAGAGACAAGAAGAGACTTAAGGAGAACATCAATCAAGAAGCAAAGAACGACATCGATTTCAAGATTAGAGATTGTTCATCAAATCAAGAGGGGTTTTTCATGCTTTATTTTATGTTTTTGATGGAACTCGCTTTTAGATTCGTTATGATAACTTAGAATTCAAGTATTTAGGATTATGGAACCTAGGGTTTCATGTAACCCTTGGATTGAATTATAATTTCAAGAAAGTTTCTATCTTTTCTTGATTCAATTATGTCATTAATTGTGGATTGATAATTCTAGAGTGTCAATATATGATATTATGCATGTTGATTGAGAAATTGCAAGTGTAATTAGATCTTAACATAATTGAAGAGAATTACATGTATACTTAGAGATAAGATACATGTTTCTTTCGGAAAGTTGATTGTTTGTGTGGGAATTCATTAAACATTAATGCAATTCTAAGTTATATTACTAAGTGAAGAGATTCCGGTAAATAATTTGAGATTAGGGTTAATATGCTTGAGAAAGATATTAGCTTTACTTGTGAATCCCTCCGGTCAAGAATCATAGAAACTAAATTGAATACATTTTAAAAAGGTTACATGTTAAACACTAGGGGAAATAATTCCTAAATACATCATTGCATACTTGAAGTCGTTAATAGTTTATTGCTTTCTAAATTGCTTAGTTAAGTCTCATAATTAGTTTAGTTTATTAATTTCAGTATTTTTAATTCATTCAACTCGACATAATTTTCCGGTTAGATAATAAAGCTAAAGTTAATATTAGTACTCAAAATCTCTGAGGGATCGACTCGGACTCATATCCGCTATATTAAAATTGATAGGTGCGCTTGCCTCGTATCAAGTTTTTGGCGCCGTTGCCGGGGATTTTTGATATTAAGAACGCTAGTTGCTTTATTACTTTAACCATTTTTTTTTTCTTTTCTTTTGTTTTCATTGTTTATTTTTATTATCTAGAGCTGCAATTGATTTTATATTTCTTGTCTTTGTAGTGCATGACCCGCAGTAATCCGAAAGATTTGGTAGAACTCGATCCTGAAATTGAGAGAACTGCCCTTCGAAATTTGAGATCGCGACCAAGACAAATTGTGGCGACCATAGACGACGAGTCAATTGTTGAAATCAAGGAAGAAGGTAAAGAGGCCAACTCTCAATTCATCGAGCAAGAAGATCCACCACACATGGCTAACAACGGGAATGAAGCAAATCGGACCATGTCTGATTATTCAAGGCCTACACTCATTGGAGCTGACTCTAGTATTGCAAGGCCAACCGTCGCGGCTAATAACTTCCAAATTGCACCTAACATCATACAAATGGTGCAACAATATGTTCAATTTGACGGTCTCCAAGATGAAGATCCTAATGCCCATATCTCTAGTTTTCTAGAGATTTGTGATACGTTCAAAATCAACGGAGCCACGGATGATGCCATTCGACTGCGACTATTCCCTTTCTCCTAGAGGGGAAGAGCAAAACAGTGGTTGAACTCCCTACCAAGAAATTCAATCACAACTTGGAATGAATTGGTAGAGAAATTTTTGGAGAAATATTTCCCACCAGCAAAGACCGCAAAACTTCGTAATGATATTTCGTGTTTTGCTCAATTAGAAGCGGAGACGCTTTATGACACATGGGAGCGGTTCAAGGACTTGCTCAGGAGATGCCCACATCATGGCCTCCCACTATGGATGCAGATTCAGACCTTTTACAATGGTCTCAATCTATCCACTAGACAAATGATTGATGCATCCGCAGGAGGTACTTTGAACACTAAGACACCTGAACAAGCCCAAAATTTGATTGAAGGAATAGCGATGAACAACTACCAGTGGGAAAGCACTAGAGCCAAGCAAAAGGCCATGGGAGTTTATGATGTGGACTTGACCACTGCTCTGGCAGCCAAGGTGGACTTGTTGAGTAAAAAGATTGATGCACTCTCAATTGGCCCTCAACAAGTGCAATCGGATGTAAGTGATTTTGGTATGCAGGGGTATAGAACACAAGAACAACTGGAACAGGTGGATTATCTAGGAAATCCACCTAAGCAACAAAATAACCCCTACAACAACACTTACAATCCAGGATGGAGGAATCACCCAAATTTCTCATGGGGAAACCAAAACCAAGGCCAGCAAAAGACCAACTTTGGCCCACCTGGGTTTCAACAACCATTCCCACCTCCTCTCCCTCAAGAAAAGAAGCCCAGTGTGGAAGAACTTCTCACAAAATACATTTAAGGCAATGAGGCTCGCTTATCCAACATTGAATCCTCGCTGAGGAATCAAGAGGTTTCAAATCGTAACCTTGAGAACCAAATTGGTCAACTTGCGAAGCTAATCTTTGAAAGAACACAGGGAACACTCCCAAGGAATACCGAAGTCAATCCCAGGGAACATGTTAATGCTGTGACCTTGAGAAGTGATAGAAAACTGCAAGTGGAGAAGAAGGATGGTGGGGAAGCAATTGAGAAAGAAGTGGAAGTCAACCGTAAGGAAGATGAAGAGCTACTAAAATCAAAAGAAAGTATGGAATCACCGAAAGTGAGGGAGTACAAGCCTCCCATCCCTTACCCACAGCGCCTTAAGCAAAGTTACACTGATCCGAATAAGGAATTTGGTAAATTGCTTGATATTTTCAAACAATTGCACATTAACTTACCTCTTGTTGATGTCATCTTGCAGATGCCAAAGTATGCGAAATTTCTAAAGGATCTTCTATTGAACAAGAGGAAGTTAGAGGAGCTTACAACAGTCACATTGAACGAGGAATGCTCAGCACTTCTCCAGAAAAAGCTGCCACAAAAATTAAACAATCCAGGGAGTTTCACTATTCCTTGTATGCTTGGCAATTTGTTAGTAGATAATGCTTTGGCAGACTTAGGAGCCAATATAAATTTGATGCCGTATAAATTGTTCAAAAAGCTAGGGTTAGGAGAACCTAAACCAACACACATGAGTCTTCAATTAGCTGATAGGTCTATCACATACCCTAGAGGCATCATAGAGGATGTTTTAGTGCAAGTAGACAAATTCATCTTTCCCGTGGATTTTGTTGTACTTAATATAGATGAAGATATTGAGGTGCCAATCATTTTAGGTCGACCTTTCCTAGCCACTGCTAGAGCTGTTTTTGATGTTAGTGAGCATAAGTTGATATTACGGGTCGGGGATGATGAAATAGTTTTTAAAACTCCAGAGGCAACGAAAAAATTTCTTAACCCAGAGGACATATGTCACAATGTTAATGCCACTAATTTTGTTATATCTACATGTGTGCAGGAAACGCTTGCTAAGGATTCCTCAAGGTATTGCTTGTAAAAGGGAGATGGAAATTTGGTGACTAACCCCAATTGTGTAGAAATGGTAGCTCAAACAAAAGTTCATGAATCTATTGTGGACAAGAAGGGGGTTGATCAACTCCATAAGTCAAAAGATCCAAGGTTAAGATCTTTCAAAGAGAAGCCACCAATTTTGGAACCAAAACTATCAAGAAATCATTTGGAACATGCCTTTGTGGTGAAAAGTTCAAAACTTCCAATGATAACCACATTAAAGGTAAAAACGGACAAGATGAAGAAGTTTAGGCTACATGAATTTGATAAGTGGCATGATAAGGAGAGAAACTATGGAAGTTATGCACTAATGAAATGGAATTGGCAAGGTCGATTGCCTAAAGGCAAATTTACACTCGTATGGAGAGTTCGAAAGCGAGATACAGGAGGAGTCCTATCTCCACCTAGATGAAGAATCATGAGAAGACGTATCCCGTCGAGCTATCGACGTTAACTAAAGCACTTCTTGAGAGGCAACTCATGTCTAACTTTGCTCATATTTTAGTTTATTTCAATTTATTTATTTATTTTTTTTTTCATTTATTTATTTATTTATTTTTCTCTTTGATTTAGTTTTGCTTTGTTTCTTTTATTTGTTTCAATTTTAGTCATAGGCTTTTCCCTTTTTAGTTTCATTTTTTATTTTTTTTCTCTCTTTAGTTTTATTTGTCTTATTTTTCTAGTTTAAGTATTTTTATTTATTTATTTATTCTTTATTGATTTATTTATTTATTTATTTTAAGTTTCTTATGTTTTTAAATCCATGAATTTAGGTAAAAAAAAAAAAAAATTTTAACACGGGCGAAGGACACGGTTGTGTCCTAGCCCGTGTCCATCCAGACTTACAAAACTGCCCACCCACAGAAAGTTACACGGGCAAGGGACACAGTTGTGTCCCAGCCCATGTGCGTCCAGACACCATCCGAGAACAGAAGGTTACACGGGCGTGGGACACGATCGTGTCCCTAGCCCGTGTCCGTCCAGTCTTTACACACGGGAAGCACAAGTCACACGGGCAAGGGACACGGTCGTGTCCCAGCCCGTGTCCGTCCAGGTTAGACACAATGGCACGGAATGTTACACGAGCGTGGGACACGATCGTGTCCCTGCCCGTGTCGACCCAAATAACACGGTTTTCATATACGACCGGTTAATTTAAATTAAGCACACCCTCTCATACACTCACAATCAAACTTATCTCTCTTGTATTCTCTCTTATTCTCCCTCTTCTCTCCACAATTCTTTTCCTTTCTTAATTTTCCTTAATTTTGATCCAAGTGTTGAGGATGATGAGGACGGTGATGATGATGATGATGAAACCATGGCAGAGGCACCATCTGATGAGGAGGTTGAAGAGACGAATTCTAATCACTCTTCTTAGTTCCAAATTTTTTTTTTGTGTTGTCTTTTATTGCTCAAGACTTGTGAACTCCGTTATATAATGATGTTGCTTCTTCATTTTGCACTTCTTTTCGAATGGCAGGGAAGTATTAGTTTCTTTTCAGTACATATGTTTCCTTTTTCCCTGTGCTGCTTTTTCTTGCTGTTATGATTTTTTGTGGTACATTGGGGACAATGTACATTATTAAGTGTGGGGAAGGGATACATATGAATTTGTTACTGTTTAGGAGACCAATTATTCATATTTGACCCAATTACTTTTTAAGTTAACTTGCAATAGGTGATTAACTGGTATTAAGCCAAATCAACTATGTCATGTTGATCATTATTGACCTTATGATACTTTACTAGAATTGATTAGTCAGATTTTTGGAAGGTAATGTTATGAGTTATTTAGCTTAGGATTTTAAGACTTGAGATTGGAGCAACATCACTAGTTGAGAGTTATTCATGGTTATTTTTAAATTTACTTTTGTGTATACCTTTTTCTTAGAAATTTTTAAGAGTCCTATAATTTTTAGCAAACAAACAAATGAAATTCTTCTTTTGAGAAACCCCTGAAAAATCATAATGGTTGGAGGTCAAAAGTAATAATAAGTGTATGAATAGAAAAATTGGTAAGGATTCGTCTTGGTCCGTCAGAAGAGCGAGATTGAGCCCCAATGCCAATTCTAACGAAAAAATTGATATGGATCGGCCTTGGTCCGTCAGAAGAGCAAGGTTCTTTCCCGCTATCAATATAAGGAATAAGTTGGTATGGATCGGTCTTGGTCCGTCAGAAGAGCGAGATTCTTTCCCGCTACCAACACAATTGTGCTTAAATAAAGTAAATTCAAAAGACCTCTCAACAAAAGTATGAGCTAGGGGGATGATCAGAGGAAGAGTGGATGTAAAATGTGTTTGTTTTAGATTATGGTGCTTAGTGAGATGGAAGAGTGAATTGTATACATTTTAGTCAAATGGATAAAATTTTTATGACTCTTTCTCGGTTGGCGAGATGTTAAATCTAATTTTTAATTTAAGAATCCTTGGTTAAATGGTTCGGGTAAACTTTGATTTTCATAAATTAGCTAGTGAATTCTAGTATTAAGTATTGTTGGAGCATTCGAATATGGTTAGATGAAATTGGTTGACTTTATTATTGCAAGTTAGTTGAGAATGATTTTCTTACCTTTCTTCAGGTCAAATGTATTTGTTCACAGGTTTCCTAAATAGTAATAAATTTTGATTAGCGTTTCTTGTCTTGAAAGTTTTGTTTTGATTTATTTGCTTGAGGACAAGCAAATGCTCAAGTGTGGGGAAATTTGATAACTCTAATTTTAAATATATTTTATATGGTGATTTTATAGCATTTCCCTTACATTTTTGGTTTTCTTTAAAGAAAATGATACTTAATTGAGTAAAATGTTGATTTCTGGGTTTAAATACGTTCTAGGCTCGAAAACGAAGAAAAAGAATCAAGTTTCACTCAATTCCGAGTTCAAACGAAGAAGTTATGAAATTTTGAAGTTATGTAGAAATTTTGCCTTAGTGTAGAAAGTTACACGACCTGGGGACACGGTCGTGTCCCAGGCCGTGTCTGGTGACGAAAATAAAATCCGTGTAATACACATATATAAGGGGATCTTAGGGTTTAAAAGAGAGAGAGACATTACAGAAAGGGAGAGAAACAAGAGACAAGAAGAGACTTAAGGAGAACATCAATCAAGAAGCAAAGAACGACATCGATTTCAAGATTAGAGATTGTTCATCAAATCAAGAGGGGTTTTTCATGCTTTATTTTATGTTTTTGATGGAACTCGTTTTTAGATTCGTTATGATAACTTAGAATTCAAGTATTTAGGATTATGGAACCTAGGGTTTCATGTAACCTTTGGATTGAATTATAATTTCAAGAAAGTTTCTATCTTTTCTTGATTCAATTATGTCGTTAATTGTGGATTGATAATTCTAGAGTGTCAATATATGATATTATGCATGTTGATTGAGAAATTGCATGTGTAATTAGATCTTAACATAATTGAAGAGAATTACATGTATACTTAGAGATAAGATACATGTTTCTTTCGGAAAGTTGATTGTTTGTGTGGGAATTCATTAAACATTAATGCAATTCTAAGTTATATTACTAAGTGAAGAGATTCCGGTAAATAATTTGGGATTAGGGTTAATATGCTTGAGAAAGATATTAGCTTTACTTGTGAATCCCTCCGGTTAAGAATCATAGAAACTAAATTGAATACATTTTAAAAAGGTTACATGTTAAACACTAGGGGAATTAATTCCTAAATACATCATTGCATACTTGAAGTCGTTAGTAGTTTATTGCTTTCTAAATTGCTTAGTTAAGTCTCATAATTAGTTTAGTTTATTAATTTCAGTATTTTTAATTCATTCAACTTGACATAATTTTCCGGTTAGATAATAAAGCTAAAGTTAATATTAGTACTCAAAATCTCTGAGGGATCGACTCGGACTCATATCCGCTATATTAAAATTGATAGGTGCGCTTGCCTCGTATCAATTGGGTTTGGAAGCTTGAGTTGTAAGGAGTGATCCTAGGGTAGTGGTACGGCTCAAAATAGAGTGGAGGGAGAGAGCTAAGGAGAGAGAAAGAATTACGGTTGAGCTAAAGAGAGAAAGAGTGGTGAGGGAGTGATTATGAATGAATTAGCTGCTTGTAGTTGGTTGTGGATGATCATCTGTATCCCTAAGCCTTTTATTTATACATAAATTCTCTTAGTGAACAAGGAAATCATAAATCAGACTTGAATGAAAATGTCTGAAATTTTAGTTTTCTGTTTTTTTTTTTTTTTTCTGAATTTCGGACCTTGATTTGAATGCTCATTTAACTAAATTTGGACACATTATTGGGTTTAATTTAGTGTAAGCTATGTGGTAAACAAAATCAGAGCAAGAAATTGTATGTATATGAGTGAAATTTGTACAAAAATTAGAGCTAAAGTGAAGGGGCCGAGTCTATTCTTGACTGGGAAAGTGTGGAAAACATAGAGAAAATGAAGGAAAAATAGAGAAAGAGAAGGAAAGGGAGGGAAAAAGGGTTGATATGGAGCCACATTAACCGTATGGTCTAATGGTTACGTACCGTATGTCATCACATGACACATGTCAGCTGACTAGTATGCTACGTAACGTTACACAGCATCAACCAATCCGGTGCTGTCATGTGTCAAGACACGTGGCATAGTGAGATCCTGATATGTAGCAATTCTTAATGCTATAGTGTTAGTTAAAAAATAGAAGGCCCTTCATACCTTTGCCATGATTCGAACCCCTAACCTTATGCTCATACCCAATGCTTGGTCCATATACTTATCTGTTAGGTCGTTAGCTTGTGCCTTATCAATACATACAGTTAAATTACAGATATAGACTAATTCAGCCTAAGTTAAATTTAAATCTAAGCCTAGGCCCAATGGCCCGACTTCTAAACTTATTTTAAAATTAAAAAATATACCCTATTAAATTGTTATTTTCTAAATTCCTTAAAATCTTCTCTCTCTTCTTTTTTTCTATTTTTTGTATTTTTCTAAACTTCTTATTTTTTTGAATTTTCTATTGTTTATGTTTTCCTTGATTTAAGACCCCTAAAAAAATAAAATAAAATAAAATAAAGGGGGGAAGAATTGGGTGTTTACAGCTGCCCCTCTTTATGGTGAAGTTTGAATAAAACTTTGCCACAAAGATAGAGAAACACTATTTTTGCCCCTAAGATGGCTTTAAAATGACTAATTAGCTATCCTAGACTTGATCTATTAAGGATTTTGATGAAGAAATGTAACCTAGTCGTGCATCTCTAGGCTCACTAACATTGGTGGGAGTGTCTCTAAAGGACAAGCAATCTTATACTAGAATCAATTTGGAGAACCTAGTCATGTCTCACTAGGCTTACTAACCTAGGTAGGAGCATCTCTCGAAGACTAGCAACCTTAAGTTGAGATCAACCTAAAAGACTTGGTTGTGCTTCACTAGGCTTACTAACCTAGGTAGGAACATCTCTCAGGGACTAGCAATCTTAAGTTGGGATCGATCTAAAGGATCTGGTCATACCTCATTAAACTCACTAACTTAGGCGGGAGCATCTCTTGGGAATTAGCAACCTTAAGTTGGGATCAATCTAAAGGACCTGGTCATGCCTCATTAGGCTTACTAACCTAAGTGGGAGCATCTCTTAGGGACTAGCAACCTTAAGATAGGATCGATCTAAAGGACCTGGTTGTACCTCACTAACCTAGGCAGGAGCATATCTCAAGGATTAGCAACCCTAAGCTAGGATCGATCTTAAGGACCTAGTTGTACCTTAATAGGTTCACTAACCTAAGTGGGAGTGTCTCTCGAGGACTAGCAATCCTAAACTGGGATCGATATAAAAGACCTGGTTATACCTCACAAAGCTTACTAACCTAGGCGAGAGTGTCTCTCGAGGACTAACAACCCTAAGTTGGGATTGATCTAAAGGACTTAGTCGTGCCTCGCTAGGCCCACTAACCTAGGCAAGAGTGTCTCTCGAGGACTAGCAACCCTAAGTTGGGATCGATCTAAAGGACTTAGCCATGCCTCGCTAGGCTCACTAACTTAGGCGAAAGTGTCTCTTGAGGACTAGCAACCCTAAGTTGGGATTGATCTAAAGGGCTTAGTCATACCTCACTAGGCTCACTAACCTAGGCGAAAGCATCTTTTAAGGATTAGCAACCTTAAACTAGGATCAATCTAAAGTACTTAGTTGTGCCTTACTAGGCTTACTAACCTAGGTGAGAGCGTCTCTTGGGGACTAGTAACCCTAAACTTGGTCTTAATGTTATTCCTTATAAGCCTGCCAAAAGGAACCGACGAAGAGAAGTACTTTATGGGCTTAGTAAGAGAAACTTATTAAAAGGAGGTGCCCTATGGGCTTGTTTGAGAGAAATTAGTGAATGCCTTATGAGTGTGCCTAAAGGAACTGATGAAGAGAAGTGCCTTACGGGCTCACTTGAGAGAAATTGGTGAATGCCTTATGGACTGGCTCAAAAAAGACAGTTGGGACTAAAAACTGGTCTAAATGCAAGTGCAATATTCAAAAATTGGTGTGCTAACATTTTGCAAAAGTACTTACCTAGTCTTTGTTGATAGCACTCAAACTGTCAAACCTTTTTGAAAAGCCCCATTAGAATTGATTGGCTCACATTTTGGTCCTTTGTTATCAATACAAATGTTCTTGATACAGAACATTTGAGACTTTGTCGACTCTTTTTGAGAAATCATAGAAGTTAAGTCGATGCAGAATGCTATCTATTGTTTTTGTCTTTTTGGAACTTTTATGAACCAAAGCCCTCATCCTCAACTAATAAACTTCTGCTGTAGGGTGATTGCTTACTTAAATTCCGCATTTCCTTAAAAAATAGACAATAAAACTCCCCGTTGAAGGGGATTAATTCGTAATAAAGTATTTTAAAGAGTTTTATCAATTATCAATGTCTTAGATCTCACTCCTTAACTTCTCTTATGTTTTCAGTGTATGGGTTCGATTAAAGGGAGTAAAGGGAGTTGGACCTTTCAATGGAGAGAGTAATTATTCCATCATTGACAATGGCCAAGAATACTAACTTTGCTTGTAGATAATGAAAATTAGACCACAATGACATTCAAAATGACTGGCATTTTCATGTTTTGACTAAAAATTCCCATTAACTTCTTATGGGTTGTACAATTTTACAACGTCAGCATTTACAGGGTCTCTCAAATTTAGACCATCCATTTAGGACAAAATCAAAGCCCCTCTTGGTAATACTTACTTCACGATGTAAGGGCCTCTGTAATTGGGAGCAAATTTCCCTTTAGAGTCTTGTGCAATAGAGAAAGTCTTTCTTAACACCAGATCACCCTCGTTGAAGTCCTAGGGTCATATCTTTTTGTTGAAAGCTCGAGCTATTCTTTGTTAATAACACTGATTATGACACAAGGCTATCAATCTCCTCCCATTAATCAAATTTAATCACTCAATGCACTTCCTTATCCAATTGGCTCCATCTAACTAAGTCTCTAATAGTACCTTGAGCAACGGGATTTCAACCTCTACTGGTAACATTACTTTAGTATCGTATACCAAAGAGTAACGTGTTGCCTCGATCAATGTTCTAATGGAAGTTCGATAGGCCATGAGTGCGAATGGTAACATCTCATGCCAATCCTTATACGTAACAGCCATTTTTTTAATGATTCTTTTGAGGTTTATGTGGGCTGCTTCAACGGCTCCATTCATTTGGGGTTGATAAGGAGTAGAGTTCTTGTGAATGATCCGAAAATATCGACATAATTCTGACATAAGCTTGTTGTTGAGAATAGTGCCATTGTCAGTGATGATCATTTCTGAAGTCTCATATCGGGCTAAGATGTCTCTCTTGATGAACTTAACCATGACCCCTTTAGTAACGCTTGAGTAAGACAAGGCCTCGACCCATTTATTGAAGTAGTCAATGGCAACTAGTATGAAGTGATGCCCATTAGATGCTTTTGCAGTAATCGAGCCAATGATATCTGTATCCCACATTGAAGAAGGCCATGGTGCTAAGAGTATATGCAGTTCTTAAGGCAAGACGTTTATCTTATTTGCATAAACTTAGTATAAGTGACAATGCTTGACATGTTTGATGCAATCACTTTCCATTGTTGACCAATAATACTCTAGCCTCATAATTTTCTTAGCTAGCATGTAACCGTTAATGTGAGGGCCATATACTCCTTCGTGTACTTCTCTCATTAACTTCTCAACCTCCTTGTCATCCACATACCTTAAGAGTGTACCATCAAAAGAGCATCAGTATAAAGCGGACTCGCTTATTAAGAATTGAGTGGTCAATCTCCTAATTATCCTTATATCCTTTTACTTGGCCCCTCTAGGGTATGTGCCTTGTTGTAGGAATATTTTAACATCATGGTACTACAACTTTTGGTCATTTGTACCCTCAATTGTTACACAGAAGACAGGCTTGTCTTCAATTTCAATAATAAAGGGCTAAATCTCAACTCCATCAAATATCTGGATCATAGATGCTAAAGTGGCTAAGGCATCAACAAATTGATTATGAGTTCTTGGTACATAATTGAACGTGATTTCCTTGAATTTTCCCATTAATTCGGTCAAATGCTTGTGATAAGGTACCAATTTAGAATCTTTAGTCTTGTACTCCCCCTGACCTTAGCCAATAATGAGTGAAAAGTCCCCATACACTTCTAATTTTTGAATGTTTTTATTTAGGGCCATTTTGAGTCCCATAATGCATGCTTCATACTTAGCGATATTATTAGTGTGTAGGAAAACGAGCCTTATAGCCATAGGCTATTGAATACCTTTAGGTGATATTAGTATTTCCCCAATTCCATACCCAGACATGTTGGCTGCCCTATCGAAGAACATCTTCCATTTCGGTAGCTCATCATCTTCTCCTTTATTGTGCTTCCCTCAATTGCTAAGATATCCTCATTAAGGAAATTGACTTGTCCCTCTTGAGGGGTATTATTAGAGGGATTTACTGTTAATTGATCTGCTAAAGCTTGCCTTTTGACCGAATTCCAATTCATGTACAAAATGTCAAACTCTAATAGTAACATTTGCTACTTTGAGATTCTGCCAATCAAAGTCGGTTTATCTGCCAAATACTTCAGAGGATCGTATTGAGTTAGCAATTCAACCTAGTAATAAAGTGTATATGGTCTGAGCCGATGCACTACCCAAACCAAAGCATAGCAAATTCTTTCAATTTTTGAATATTTCTGTTCCCCTTTAGTGAATTTCTTGCTCAAGTAGTATACAACCCGTTCTTTTCCTTCCTCGTCCTTCTAGCTAAGCATGCACCCCATAGATTCCAGTAATATTGTCAAGTATAGAAATAAAGGCTTCCTAAGTTTTGGAGTTACCAAAATTAGAGGGTTCGTAAGGTATTACTTGATCGTTGTAAAGGCCTGCTCATATTCCTCATCCCAATTAATCTTGGCGTTCTTTTTCAACAACTTAAACAAGGGACGGTACTTGTCTATGAGTTGAGATATGAACTAAGCTATATAGTTTAAGCGACTTAATAAGCCTCTGATTTCTTTGAGTATGCATAGCGAAGGGCAAATTAACTATTGCTTTGACTTTATCAAGGTCCACTTCGATGCCCCTTTAGCTAATGATAAAACCTAACAATTTCCTTGAATTCACTCTAAAGGTACACTTCTTGGGATTTAGCTTCAACTAGAATTTTCTTAACCTATCAAACAATCTCCTCAGATTATCCACATGATTTTCGTTTTCCTTGGACTTTGTAATCATATCATCAACATATACTTCAACTTCTCTATGCATCATATTATGAAAGATTGCTACTAATACAAGGCAAGTGCACCTATCAGTTTTAATATAGCGGATACGAGTCTGAGTCAATCCCTTAAAGACATCGAGTACTAATATTAACCTTAGCTCTATTATCTAACTGAAAAATTGTGATGGGTTAAATGAATTAAAAATACTAAAATTAACAAACTAACCTAATTATACAACTTGATTAAGCAATTTAGAAAGCAATAAAATTAAGAACGACTTCAAGAAAGCAAATAACGTATTTAGGAATTATTTCTCCTAGTGTTTAACATGTGACTGCTTAAAATGTATCCAATTCAATCTCTATTATTCTTGACCGAAGGGATTTGCAATTAAAGTTAACACCTTTCTCAAGCATATTAACTTTAATCCTAAATTATTTACTAGAATCTCTTCACTTAGTAATATAATTCAGAATTGTATTAATGTATAATGAATTCCCACACAAAAGAACAACTTTTTGGAAGAAACATGTATCTTATCTCTAAGTACACATGTAATTCTCTCCAATTGTATCAAGATCTCATTACACATGTGATTTCTCAATCATCATGCATAATATCATAGATTGATACCCTAGAAATATCATAGATTGATACCCTAGAAATATCAATTAACAATTAAAAAACATAATTGAATCAAGAAAGATAGAAACTTTATTGAAAATTATCGATAAATCTAATAGTCACATGAAAGCTTAGGTTCCATAATCCTAAATATAAGAATCTTAAGCTATCATAATAAAACTAAAAACGAATTCCAACAAAATCAAGAAATAAAAAATGAAAAACCCCTTTTGTTGATGAAAAATCTCTTCAATCTTGAAGTTAGGTGTTGTTTTCACCTTTTACTCCTCCTTTTCTTCAAGGCTCTTCTCTTTTGAATGTCCAAAAATTATGTACGAAACCCTAGTAAGTCCTTTTATAGTGTATTGTAAAGTTTCTTTTTTCATCACTAGATACAGCTTGGGACATAGTTGTGTCCTCAGGTTGTGTAACTTACTGACTTTAGCACAAAAAATATTCCTATATAGATACAACCTGGGGACACAATTGTGTCCCAGACTGTATAACTTTTTGACCAAAATTTGCTACTTTCTTCTATTGTTTATGTAACTTCAAAACTCATTCATTTGAACTCCAAATTGAGTAAAACTTGATTCCTTTTCTTCATTTTCAATCCGAGAACACGTTCAAACCTTGAAATCAAAATTTTACTCAATTAAGTATCAAAGATGAAAGGGAAATACTAAAAAATCACCATGTAAAATGTAATTAAAATAAGAATTATCAGCTATCATGGCCCTTTAATAAGTTGCCTTGGCATTTTTAAGTCCAAAAGGCATTACTTTGCAGCAAAATGTGCCTCAAGTTATGATGAATGTTGTGTTGGTTTTATCTTCTTCAGACATTTAAATTTGATTATACTCGAAAAATCCATCCATGAAAGAGAAAAGATGGTTTCCAGCTGTCTTATTGACCAAGACATCGATATGGTGCAAGGGAACATTATCTTTAGGGGTTGTTTGATTAAGGTTTCAAAAGTCTACACACACTCTAACTTTTCCATTCTTCTTCATTATGGGCACGATGTTAGCTACCCACTCAAGATAATCAAATGCCTCGATAAAACCGACCTTTAGTAATTTTCTGACTTCTTCCTTAATCTTCAATAAAACATCTGGTTGGAACCTTCTTAACTTCTATTTCTTAGGCTTGATGTCTTCTCTTGTAAGTAAACGATAGACCATGATCAACGAATCTAATTTGGGCATATCTTCATAAGACCATGTGAATACATCTTAGTATTCAGATAGTAATGTAGTTATTTCTACCTTTTGGTCTTCTTTCAATTTTCCTCCAATCTTCAACACCTTGGGGTTGCCATTGGTCCCAACATTAATTATTTCAGGTGGCTTGTTAATGGAAATTCTACTCATTTCATGTTTTTGCCAACTTTCTTACACGTCATTATGGTAATTGACATCACTCTTGACAACTAACCCAATAAGACTAAAGGTGATATCAATATTTTCATCACCTATCTACACGAGGTATCCATAACCTTTTATTCAGATCATTAGATTTAGGAAAAAGAAAAGTATCAAGATGAAAAAGTGTAAGTAAAGAAGAAGCGAAGAGAAAAGAGACTAATTCTTATTTAGAGCAATCTTCTTTTAAGTATAATTATTTGTAAAACAAAGGTAATTTATTACAAAACTCTATAAAATATTGGACTGTGATTCATCTTTTACCCTAGGGAAGACTTAGTACCATTCATAGGGATGGAGAACCAATTATTCAAGTGCTAGGACTTATTGGATAGACCAACCACTTTCTTTACATTGGAGATGTCCTTTTTGGTAGGCTTTGAGTTCTGGACTTCGACTCGAATGAAAGGTTTTGACAATGGTAGGAAGGATATCGGGGCATGATACAACCTATCACCTTTTTTGCCCCTAGCCCTAGCTTGCATTCTTTGTAACTCCTCTATTGGGGTTGGATTATATCCTAGCCCATAGGTTTTAAACTGGCCTTCTTTGAACTTTGGCCTCTCGTCTTTCCCCCAATTAGTGATCATGCATACCTCTTCGAACATTTGGAGCCCAAAGTCCTCTTGCTCCTTAGTACTAATATAGGGTATAGTTGTCTCTTTGTAAATTTCATAATTCTGGTCACTTAGAATAGTGATGACCTGGCCATTGGAGATGAACTTAACTTTTTGGTGAAGACTTGATGGTATGGCTCCTACTAAATGTATCCAAGGCCTTTCTAATAATAGATTAAAGGTCCTTGGAATGTCCAAAACTTGGAATGGGATGTTGAACATCTTTAGGCCGATATTAACTGGTAAGTCAATCTCCCCTATTATTTCTCTATTGGATCTGTCAAAAGGTCTTACTATTATCGAACTCAGCTTGAAAACAATCGTATCAATGCCCAATAAATCTAAGGTAACTAGAGGGTAGACATTCAAGGATGACCCATTTTCGATGAGGACTCTTGTTGTGATGATGTTATTTATCCTCATTATTATGAATAGAGGCTTGGTGTGCTGGTTACCTTCTTTACCCAGTTCTTCAATGGAGAAAGAAATCCGATCCATATTGAGGAAGGAATTGGTGATAGATCTAATCCTTTCAATTGGTATTTCATGAGGGACTCTAATTTCCCTAAATATTTTGAACAAAGCTTCTTAATACGGATCTAATGCCATCAATAGACTTATGAGGGATATTTGTGTTAGAGTCTTAGCGATTTGATCCATTATTTTATACTCGCTAAACCTAATCATCTTAGTGAAGGCAGATAATCCTCTTCATGCTCAGTTTGTTCATTGTTTGGCCTTTCCAATATGGTCTTCTTTTTTAGGTCTTCCTTAGGATCATAGATTCTACCAAAGCGGATAATCCCTCCTATAAGTGAGCTTAATTGCCTTTGATTTAATGCTTGGTAGTTGAGAGGGGTGATTTTATAATTTTCGAGGGCTACAGGCACATGGAAGGTGTACCGTTTAGTTTGTAGAATTTGCTTCTCTTCTTATTTGTAGAATCTATAAACCTTGGGCTTACAGTTAGAACCGATCGTGTTGATGGCATGCTTTAAGTCATCAAATATCATATTGATGATGGGCCCATGGTTCAACAGGGGCTTGTTGTTGACGTTAGGAGCAGGAGCCTCTATAAAATCCAGTTGTATTGTACATTCATCAATTAAGTCTTGAATTTTGTTCCTTAACCTCTAGCACTAGTCGATTGAATGACTTACTTGCCTTAGATGATATTGACATCTTGCATTAGGATAAAAAAATCTTGGCTTGTACCTTTCACTAGGAGCCATAGAATGGAGCAGATTATCTCTTCTTAGTTTTTCAAGCACTTGACTAAGTGGAATAGGTATTTTGGTGAATTACCTTGGGGCCCTACTAACTTGTGGTCAGCTTCGATACTATTGTCGAGCTGGTAGAGGATTTACCCTAAAAGAGACCCAAGTGTTAGGCTTGGTATTCGAATTGACCATGCTGATAGTAGCTTCCCTAGGCTTATTGGAGGAAGGTTTAGTAGAGGGTAGTCTTTTATTTGAAGTCTCTTGTAATTTGCCCGAGGAGATAGCACTTTCAATCCGATACCTTACTGGTACTACTTCTGCAAAGCTAAAAGAGGCTTATCCGATTAGGTGAGCGAAGTGGGGTCTCTTAAGAGTATTGATAAAAGTTGTAGTTAACTCTTTCTCAGTCACGGAGGTGGATACCCTCATAGCTAAGGACCTCTACCTTTGGGTGTACTCTTTGAAAGATTCATCATGCCTTTTCCTTAGGGTAACCAATTCCATCATGGTTAGCACCACTTCAATCATTGAATCTATATTACTCATAAAATGCTCTGGTTAGCTTTTTCCATGTGTTCACTTAATTTAGATCCAATTGGGAGTACCGAGTCAAAGCAACGCTAGTTAGGTTGTCTTGAAAGGTTTGGACCATAAGCTAATCATATTGTACATCCTTGCCCATCTTGCATACATATAGCCAATTGTATAGCTTAGGCCATCCAATCCCATTGTATTTTTCAAAGTCAAGTACTTTAGACTTTTCTGGAAAGCTTCCATAATCATAAGTAGAGAAGTTTATTATACCAGTGTGCTCAAATCCATCATACCCTCGAGCATTTTCATTTTTGCAGTGATTTGTTGAGTTAGCTGCTTCTCAAGCTCTTTCAGTCTGTCCTGATTAACTTCAGGCTTTGGATTGATCGAGAATGAGTAAGTATTGAGCTTGAAAGTTGGGTTAACCTTTGGAAAAACCCCTTCTGTTTCAAAGGACTCGAAGGCTTAATTAACCTTAGGGTAGGCTTCTTCTGCTAGGAGGGGTGGGGCTTCAGTATTCTTTCCATATTGAGCTTTAGAACTTTCTTCTTTTAATCGAGCTATAGACTTGAGTTGGGTTATCTATCGGCAAGAAAGCTCAACTAATCTACAATCTTCTCAATTGTTCATTCCAAAGATTGGAATTTCAGCTCAGTGGGATCAATACCCTCGGGATTGGCATTACTGACATTGGTGTTTATGTTGTCATTTCCTTGGTTGGTCATTCTAGTTTGAGAGCGGGTCCTGATAGGACGTCTCTAGAAGGTTTGACATTTGGGAACTATCTTAGCGACTTGATTTTAGGATCACTTCCCAACAAGTTAGCACACGAATATCTCAATTTTTTAGAAGAAATGGAACTGAAATAAATAAATGAAATGCACATGAGCTATACGGATGAAAAGGAGGGAATCAACGATGAACAAAATGGTAAGTTATTTATTATTCTTGAATTCCTGGAGTTTTATTGCATAAAGGAAAAGGAAAGATATAAATTAATCTATACTAGTCTTCTTTTCTCCAATGGGCCAGATAACATTTTCTTCTCCTTCTTTTGATCATGTTTAGTTTCTTCCTCAAACTCTTGAATCTTCTTTTAGGCCATCTTCAACTAGTGTTCTAGGGCATGTGACCTTTGCCTAGACTCTCGAAATAGGTTTTCCCACCTGTCTTTCTCATTGTAGAGGACTTCCATATGAGCTTTTACTTAGTCCATATAGGTTACCATTTTGGAGTAAGAATGTACGGGGAAAGGTTAAGGGACTTCTGGTGCCCGATATTGCATCATGCATGCCTTGTGAAGTTGATTGTATAAGTACTCTTTAGTGATTCGATGCTTATCCACTTTTCCTATGAATTCACTCAAATCGATGTTAGGGCTTACGGTCCCAGTATCCTACCAATCTTTGATCTTATAAAGCTTAGATACCTTTTCTATTGAGTAAGGCTCTTCGAGGTTAAAGGTGAATGGCTCCAATGAAGGCTTGTGAACTATGTCCTGGATCCCGCCAAACTGCCTTACCATGTTGTTTGGATAGTAACCTATACACCAACTCATTCCAATCAAAGGTACGGCATGATAACTTTTACAAACCAGTATCACTTTATTGTAATTGCTCCATCTAACGATCCACAGTATCTCTTCAACTTGAAAATCTTGCAAAACTTCTATCTAGAATAAGGTAAAGATATCTTCTGGCAATTTGATCTTATCAATGAAAGAGTCAATAAGATCAACCTTATTGGCAAATGCACCCCTTATCAAATCCAACCTAAAACATTTGATGTAATTGATGAACTACACCATTAATAGTGCCATGCTTGACCTAAGATCTCCATAGCTTCTTTTCTTAAGGAAATTAAGGTTCCTTATTTGTTTAGCAAGTAGGGTAGGAATGTAAGACTTCCCTTCCTAGAATTGAGCCACTAATTCTACCATCCTAAAGTGTATAAGCTAAGATCCATTCGAAAATAAGATGGTGGCGAATATTGCCTGTACATAAGCCTTGATTCAATTTTCCCTCCAATTTCCAAGAAACAAAGCCTGTTTGTTAGAGCTGGGTTCATTCTAGAACCAATGTACTAAATCCCATATCTTGATAATGTGTTTGTTATAATCATTCAAGGCTTCATTTATCTCAATCTTATGAATCCTTAAGAAGTTTGAAAAAATGTAGGCTAGACTGAAGCTAAGCTCTAGAACATATATTTTATCCAAAAGAGGAGCTTGGAGCAGTTAGGTGTACTCTTCCAAAGTTAAACTAATTAGGTGTGGCCTAAATCAAAATGCCACTTCTTTGGGCTCCAAAAATGGACTAAGGGCCTTACCAATGCGATGTTAACATCTACTTTGGTTAGTGAGAGTATGGGTCTAATCTTATTGGTAATGAACTATTGTTCTCTTAAGTTGAAGGTTTGAAACCATTAGTGGAGTATGGGCTTTGGGTTTGTGGGTTTGTGGATATGAATTTCCTTAGTGAAGACCTTAACGTTAGATGAGCTGGCTATTTCTAAAATATTACAAGGAAAGCATAAATTACAAAGGAAATACTATTTACATGAAAAGAAATTACAAAAGATTCCCTATGTATATGAATTCTAAGAAAAAATACAAGGAAAGAAACTCCAAATTTTGTCATTTTGTCTTTTTCTTTTTTGTTTTTATAACATTGCCTCCTTGTTAGTTATTCATCGACCCCCTAAAATGTATCCAAAAAAGGTAGGTTCTAAAGGTCCTTAAACTTTGTGACCTCACATGTTAATGAAAAAACAATTCCTTGATCACATCAAAGTTTAAATGGGGTAGCCCTATCGGCCTCAAACGGTAGTTGCCCCACTATGCCTAGAATTTACACAATGGCTCCTCATCCTAAGGCCTTAAGACGGCTCAGATTCGATCGTATCTATCATGCTTTCATGGTATGAAAAATAAATTCCCTCCCTTCAAAACAATTAAATACATAAAACTAAACCTGCAAAGACATTAGTACAATTATGATAAATAACAAAGAATGAAAGAAAATAAATAAATTACACTAAGGTGATTTTTAGAGATCAATTTTAATTTTGGAAAGTTAAATGGTCAACCTCTTGACGTCCTCAGTGGAGTTGCCAAGTTGTCGGGCTTAGTTTTTCATCTTCCAATTTTTAAAATTAAGTCATCTTTAAACTGATCAATATTAAACCCTTACTCGTTTAATATTAGCCCTCTACTAGGGTTTAGAGAAAATCAGTTCTTTTTGTATTTTGAAAACACTTTGGAGTCATCACCTAACCGAAGTCGGGAAAAAGAGTTAAGTTATAACCAATAACCAATTGGGTGGATTGGTTATAACTTAACTAGTAATCTTTCAATAAAAATCGATTTTGAAAATGGTTTTATAATAAGAGATCAAGATCTAAGGGTTAGGAATTTCAAGCCCTTATGGTTACCATTAACTTTCCAATTTTATCCTTAACCTTAAAAATCACCTTTTAATTTATAAGACAAAACTCTATTCTTTACCTAAATGGGATAATTCAAACAATCAAAACTAAAAAGGGAAAATCAGTTTTTATATTTTTTATCATTTTTTATTTTTTACAGTCGCCTTATAGGTGCCTATATAGCCACCATTCGGGATCAAACATACATAGTTCTTTTTGTAAAACTTTAGCTGGTTGGTTTTGTTTTAATTCTGAAAATATTTTAGATTTACATTTTTAATTCAATTTGGTTTTTTTGAGAAAAATTTCTAAATAGGGTCCTAAATTGGAATTCTTTATTTTTGAAAGATTCTAGATCATCTTAAATTTGAATACAGATTAGTTTATTTTTCTTATTTGGAAAAATGCTTTTCTAAGTAATAAGAAAATTATTCATTCACTAATCTAACTATTTTTATTTTATTTATTTTTCCTTATTTATTTACTTTTTATCTTTTTTTTTTCTTATTTGCTTATTTTTTTATCTATTTTCATTATACTAAATAAATGAACTATTTTCTCTTCTTTTTTTTTCTTTTTTTTCTTCTCTTTTCCTTTTTTTTTTCTCTACATTTGCAATTGGAAAGTAACATGAGTAAGTAAAATAAATAAATATAATATATATATATATGCGGATTGAAATTGGTTCGAACCTAGGAGAGGTATGGGTCAGCTTGAGCACTAGGTTGGATCTCGGGTTTCATTTGGGTAAGGTTCGGATCGAGCTCCACTGTATTTGGGTCGAGCTTCTAATGTCTTCAACAGAAACATCAGTAGAGGGTAGTTCAAGGCAATTCAGGTAGAATTTTTCACAGGTGAAGAGTGTTTTGTATGTATTTTATTAGAGATATTGAAGGTAGGGAGGTTGTCGTGGCCGTTAGGGGTGGTTTAAGTGGTGTTAGTGTGTGGTAGTCAGTGGTCGTTGATGGGGGTGTTCAGGTGGTAGCCTATTAGGTTTGAGTGAGCGATTAAGGTTAGGTTTTGAAGTGTGGGGAGCTTAGCCGTGGGCTTAGTTCAGGTTAGAGAGGGTCAGAGGTGGTAGTTCAAGCAGGGGGAGTTTGGTGGTTAGAGTTTGGTGGTGGTAGTTCGACGTAGCAGTTTAAAGGCATGGCTAAGGGAGAGAATGGTTAGGTTTGGAAGCTTAAGCTATAAAGAGTAATCCTAGGGTGATGGTGCGATTTAAAATGTAGTGGAGAGAGAGAGACCCGAGGAGAGAGGAAGAGTGGTGAAGGAGTGATTATGAATGAATTAGTTACTTGTGGTTGGTTGTAGATGATCATCTATGTCTTTAAGCCCTCTATTTATACACGAATTCACCAAGCGAATAAGGAAATTAGAAATCGAACTTGAATGAAAATGTTTGAAACGTTAGTTTCTCTTTTCTAAATCTTAAAGCTTGATTTGAACGCTCATTTGACTAAATTTGAACACGTTATTGGGTTCAATTCACAGTAGGCTATGTGGTAAACAAAATTAGAGCAAGGAATTGCATACGTATGTGTGAAATTTGGGCAAAAATTAGAGTAAAGTGAAGTGCTAGGGTCTGTTCTTGATTAGGAAAGTATAGAAAACCTGGAGAAAACAAGGGGAAAAGAGAGAAAGAGAAGGAAAGGGAGGGAAAAAGGGACCAACATAGCAGCGGACATGGCACTACGTCAGCATCAACCAATCTGGTCCTGCCATGTGTGAGGACATGTGGCACAGTGAGATCCTAACATGTAGCAGTTCCTAATGCAGCAGTATTAGTTAAAAAATAAAAAAGCCCTTTATACCTTTGCCAAGATTTAAACCCCTGACATGCTCATATCAAACACCTAATCTATATGCTTATGCATTAGGCCGTTGGCCTATGCCTTGTCAATATGTGTAATTAAATTGTATATATGGACCGGGTCAGCTTGGGCTAGATTCAAATCTAAGTTTAAGCCCAACAACTCAACTTCTAAACTTATTTTAAAATTAAAAAATATACCCTATTAAATTGTTATTTTCTAAATTCCCTAAAATCTTCTCTTTTTTTCAATTTTTTTACCTTTAATTTTTTTCAATTTTTTTATTTTCTAAATTTCTTGTTTTTTGTGTTTTCTTCATAATTTAATATTTTTTTTATATTTTTCCTAGATTTCTCTTTTTTTTTTCTTTTTCATACTTTTCTATTTTTTTTTTTTTTTGTATTTTTCTAAACTTCTTAGTTTTTCTTAATTTTTGGATTTTCTTTAATTTTCTATTTTTTTGTGTTTTCCCTATTTAAGACCCTTAAAAAAATAAAATAAAATTAAGGGGGCAAAAATTAGGTGTCTACAAAGGGATTCTTACAGGTTTTAAAAGATTGTTTTTTAAGTGATCTGACCTAACTTATATTCCATAATCACTCATTTTAAAAAAATCAAGATATCTAAAGCTCTTCGACAAAGAATAGCCATAGTAAAAGGGGATCTGAGTAAACACAAGAAGCAAATCAAGGCCATAGCTCATACCTAAGCCCAAGTATTTATTGAAACCCTATCTTAAGTAGATGAATCTAAAGAGTTGCAGGTTTACAAGCTCACTATCAACATGATATAAAATTTGGAAAAGTTGCTAGAAATAGATTTGAATGGTCAAGTCCATGAGGTATGCTATGGCTACGATTTGAAAAATAGGGTTGCAACCCTAGAAGAAAAGGTTGGTGATATTAGAAGAAAGGCTCACTAGCATGGAAATGGCAATAGGTTATGTGCTCAAACAACTCAAAAACTTAGATCTTAATATGGATAGGACATCACAACCCAAGCATAAATATGATAAAACGAAAGAGAAGTTAGGAATGAATGTGTCGATTGGGAAAGCCCAAAATCTAGACAAGCCTGTCTACAACAAAAAGAGGCAACTTATACAGTTGAAGATTCCAATGGCCTGAGTATTGAAGCAATTGAGAAATGTAGGACTTTTGGCATATGAAAACCTAACAAAGAAATACAAGCTAAGGGATCATGAGCCTAACAAATGGTGTTAATATCATATAGGCTAGGTAGGGCATACCATAGAAGATTATTGAAAACTAAAGCATAAGTTGTAAGATTTGATTGATGCCATGGTTATTTAACCAAATTTTCTAGAGACCGATGGGTCTATGGGCAGTGGTATCCCTAACCTAGGGGCATCAAATAGACAACCTCTAACATTAAGTCTTGAGGGTTTACTACTACCATCTAATTAGGTAGCTCACCATTTAAAGTAACTGGGTATATCTCCAAGAGATCAATTTAATTGAATAAGCCAAGAAGTAACAGAAATAGGGCCAAGAAGTAACAGAAATAGGGGCAAGAAGTAGAAAAGAATTTTAGTTTTTGCAATTTTTTAAATAATCTTTCATTTTGGAGCTTGTAATGGATACGAGTTATTAAATAAAGCAGTTTTCATGTGCATTTTTGTCTTTGTATGCTATGAAGCTAGCTCAATTTAAATAGGGGTATTTCAAATGAGTGAAAATGGATCGAGAAAATGTGAATTCAAAACTTAAAACTTCCTACCTGAAGGAATAATAAGACGTTACTTAAATGGTTTAGGATGAAAAGAGGCAACTAATGTCCTAAACACTAACCCTAAACACACATGAGAGAAAAGTGCCATCAAGGTGAGTAATTGGGCTCATTCCTTAAAAGAGGTTTGTCTTGAACTTAGTATACGTGTCAAAATGATATTGGGCATTCATTTCATTATCCCTAAACACGATTATCCCTTGCAAACCCATTTATGCCTTTAAGGGATTTATCTTAAAATTAACCTTGCTAAGAACCACCCTATACTAAGGTAGTCAAGAGGTTAGGGTCATTAATCTAGAGAAAAGGAGGAGACTAAATTGTGCTTGCCTCGATCATACCAATTCATGAGTAAATATTATCATAGATAATTCAATTTCTTTAGGATGAAGAAGAGTTTTAGACCATATATACCTTACTCAAGCCTATACACTTTTCTAAACACCTCAATCCATAGATTTTTCCTAAACACTCCATGCCATATACACTTCACTTAAGCTTATACTCTTTGAACCCACGATTTTAGGGCTTTGAATCCTATCAAGCAAAAACTCAAACAAGAGAAGGTGACTTCCTTAACAAGCAAGAAGAAAAAAAGAAAAAAAGAAAAGAGAGAGAAAGAAAAAATAAGTGAAAAAAAGATTGAAAATATTAGCAAGTTAGTCACCTTCAAGCATGAGCTAAATCACCAATAAGCCTAAAGTCCAAACTTAATGAAACTGGAGGGTATCTAAAGGCCAAACACTTTAAATTCCTAAGCCCAAAAGCAAAGCCATCACTTTATGGTCATGCCTACTATATTACCCTTGATAAAACTCTTTTGACTAAAGAAATTGACTTATCTTTAATAAAATTTGCTTATGAAACTAGGGCAAACCCATGTTTAGTTTCTCTTAGGTTTTTAGCTTGTAAACTTGGGATAGATTGCATATGATTTCTTCAAAATTGGCTAAGTACATTGATATCCATTTGCTCAAACTATTAACCAAAAGCCTTACATTGTAAACCTAAAAAAGATCTGATTGATTGACCAAAGTGTACCATTTACAAGATGAACTATAATTTTTGTAATTGATGCTGAGACTAAAACAAACCTATGAGAGTGTAAGGAAGTCTAGTTTGACTAAACATTTTAAGTAATGATATCTATCTCCTTAGTGAAAAATTGAGGAGTTGAGTGCTTTCTCAAAAACATGAATGGTTATTTATCCCAAGTTTGAAATCAGTGCTTCTAAAAAGTTCGGACATCATAAATTATACTTTAGGAAATAGGACTGAAAGAATGAGTGATCAACGGGCAAGGAGCAAGCTAACCCTTTATTTGTGATCTTTAGAGTTTTCGAGACTTTCTTACTTGTTAGCAACACAATTTTCCAGTAAAGAAATTTTTTTTTTTAATTTCTTAAAAAGAAGAGAAGAAAAAAGAAAAAAAAAATCAAAAGAGAAAAGAAAATTCTTTTTCAAAAATTATCAAGAGAGATTTCTTTAAAAAAAAAAAAGTTAAAATTTTTAAGGAATTATCAAAATCTCTCAAACTTAGGTCATAGATCAATTTGTTGAAACTCATGAAAGTTTTCTTCCTTCTTGGATCACTTGCTCAATAGAGTGCTATCCAATCCTTTCTAGGATTGCTTGCTCAAAGGAGCGCTGTTCTATTCCTTAATTAGATCACCTGCTTAATGGAGCATTATCCAATCCTTTTTAGGAACGCTTGCTCAAAGGAATGCTATCCTATTTAGTATTAATCATCGCTTGCTCATAGGAGCCCTATCCTATCTAATCTTTTGCTAGGATTGCTTGCTCAAAGGAGCATCATCCAGTCATTTAAAAGATCACTTGCTCTTAAAAGCATTGTCTCATTTTATCTTTAATAGAATGTCATCTTATTTTGTCTTTAATAGAATGTCATCTTATTTTGTCTTCGAAAGATATATCCTTTCGAGCAAAATGAATCTTGAAGAGATCTATACTCTTTGGATTATCTACCAAAATAAGAAATCTCGAAGAGATCTATCATCTTGGCATTATCTACCAAGAAATGAAATCTCTAAGAGATCTATCCTCTTCGGATTATTCACCAAATCAAAATGAAATGTCGAAGAGATCTATCCTTTTCGAATTATTGACCAAAACAAGAAATCTTGAAGAGATCTATCTTCTTCAGATTATTCACCAAATCAAAATGAAATCTCGAAGACATCTATCCTATTCGAATTATTTAACAAATTAAAACAAAATCTTGAAGAGATCTATCTTCTTCGGATTATTCACTAAAATAAGAAATCTCGAAGAGATCTATCCTCTTTGGATTGTTTACCAAACCAAAAGAAATCTCGAAGAGATTTATCCTTTTCAGATTATCTACCAAATCAAAACAAATCTCAAAAAGATCTATCATCTTCAGATTATCCACTAAGTTAAAATGAATCGTGAAGAGATCTATCCTCTTTGGATTATCCATCAAGTCAAAACAAATTTTGAAGAGATCTATCCTCTTCGGATTATTCACCAAATCAAAAAAAATCTATCCTTTTCTGATTATTCACCAAATCAAAACAAATCTCGAAGAGATCTGTCAATTTCGGATTAACCAAAATGAATCTTAAAGAGATCTATCCTCTTTAGATTATTCACTAGATCGAAAGAGATCTCAAAGTGATCTATCCGCTTCAGATTATTCACCAAACCAAAAGAAATCTCGAAGAGATCTATCCTCTTCGGATTATTTACTAAAACAAGTTTTTTTGAAATCTTGAAGAGATCTATTCTCTTCAGGTCATCCACCAAAACAAGTTTTTTTTGAAATCTCGAAGAGATCTATCCTCTTCAAATTGTCCACCAAAACAAAGTTTTCTTAAAATCTCAAAGAAATCTATCCTCTATGGATTATCCACCAAGTCAAAATGAATCCTCTTTAGATTATCCACTAAACAAAAACAAACCTCGAAGAGATATATCCTCTTCAGATCATTCACCAAAACGAATCTTGAAGAGATCTATCCTCTTTGGATCATCCACTAAACCAAAACAAGTTTTTTTTTTAAATCTTAAAGATATCTATACTCTTCAGATTATCAAACCAAAGAAAGTTTTTTTGAAATCTTGAAGAGATCTATCCTCTTCAAATTATCAAACCAAAGTAAGTTTTCTTTTTTCAATGTTGAAGGGATCTATCCTCTTTAAGTTATCCACCAAAGCAAGTTTTCTTAGAATCTTAAAGAGATCTATCCTCTTTGGATCATCAATCAAAATAAATTTTCTTGAGATCTTGAAGAGATATATTATCTTTGGATCGCCCACCAAAACAAAGTTTTCTTGAAATCTCAAAGAGATCTATCTTTTTCGAATTATCCACTAAACCAAAACATTTGTAAAATCTCAAAAAGATTTATCCTCTTCAAATTATCCACCAAAACAAGTCAATTAGGCCCCCTTAAATTCTTTTATAAAACATTGCTTAGTTGGTCAGTTCAAAGTAAGGTCTAGCGGCAATGGGTATCTCTTTTGTCTTTGTAGTGAAGTTTTAATTGAACTTCACTACAAAGAGGAGTAACTGTAGATACCTCATTTTTGCCATTTTCATTTTATTTTAGTTGAGCCAAGTAAACATAAATAAATAAAAAATAATAATAATAAATAAATAAAACGAAAATTAAAAGAAAAAATACTAAATAAAAAAAAAAGTCGAATTGAGCCAAATCGAGTGAAATCGTGTAGAATCTAATTGTCGAGTCAAGTCGAATTATATCATATCGACTCAAGTCAAATAGTATCGTACCGACTCAAGTTGAAACGTATCAAGTCGAGTAGGATCATTTAGTGTCAAATGAGATAACGATATGTGATTAATTTAATAAATCATTGTCTTTTAAGAATTAGGCTTTATTAAAATAATTTTGGTTCAATCCAATATTAAGTAGATTTTTTGTCTAATTTATATTGATCTAAAATAGAGTTACAATTTATTAAGCAGATTATTGGGTTAAATCAAATTGGATGAGATCAAACCTAGAAAATAGAAAGCCCAAATTAAGTTGGGTTTCTAAAAGCAATCTTCAAAGAATCATTATCGAATCTTCTATATCTTTGATACGAAAGATTCAGTTATAGGTTTATAAAAAGGAATCTGACGATGGAGTTTGTACATTTTTTAGAAGCCCCATATTCGATCAAATACAATTCACATACACTGCCACAATTCACCAAACACAAGCCGAATTCTATAACCCATACGATCAAACTTTTTTTCATTACACAAATCTCATATTCAATCAATTGACAACCTCCTCTCCCTACACACGCCACTTTCAATCCAATACACCCAAACACCAAAACAGAGTAGCCACATCCCCCCATCTCCCCAACCTCCCCATCCGCCCCTGTCGCGACCCGAGGGGGCTAGTTGTGGCAGTCGCCATATACTGTATAAAGGATTATAGATTAAGCTCCCTTACAATCGACAACCCTTTTATACGATACACAAGGCTACAACTACTATTAACTACCAAGAGTGCGCAAGCTTAAGCAATAGCATTTCATGACGAATAATAATATAGAAAACATAACACATACTTTATGTGTATAAAAATTTACAGATATAGCGTTTGAAACATGCCTAAAGTCAAACTATATAAAAATTATATATTCAACTCTACATTTAGCCAAAAGTACTCTCTATCCTCAAACAGCTCCCACAAGGATCCCGTATAGAAAGCTAACCTCGGGCATACAACGGCCTGACTCCACGAATAAGTCAGCCTGCAAAAGAAGTCTACGAGGGTATAAGCTTACTAGCTTAGTGAGATATTTTCCCTCTACCATACAGCAATTAAGTTATAACACAGTTAAGTTCAACCAAATGAATGCATGAACGAGCAGTATGCCAAACAAATACATACAGCTGACCAGGTACTGCATGTAACTCAAATTTAATGCCCTCCGAAGTCAGGGTTGGAGATTCTTCGATACAGTCAGATCCGGGTATCATATTAGAACTTATTTCATAACGAAACTTCGCGTTTCGTATTTAAAATGTAATGGTACATCCATTACCAGCTTTATCAAAACGAGTTCTACATATGATTGTGAGTAGGTTTACGCAGCCCTCACTCACCCCTAAACGAAGGCCTCTAGACTCGACCCATAGCCAAGCGGTTGGCACCTCCAACGCCTAGTCATCCCGCAGGCAAGGGTAAGGTCATATCGCACGTGTGCACCGTACGAACTCAATAACATTCAATAATCAACTCAAGTATGGCCTCTCGCTACCTTCGTGTAATGTGACTATCCGGAAATAGTTATGCAGTGCATGATTTATGAATGATCCAAGTTAACTTTTCTAGTCAAATAAAAGTTAAGTCATATTTAATCA
>JAMXBB010000007.1:69936797-69969216 GCA_024138015.1 Lumnitzera littorea
TTACATTCGACTATAATTTTATTGCTATTGTGTAATATTTACCTATTTTATAGGTTTACGTTTACGATTTTAGGGTCTCAAGCAATTTTGAGCTTGGTTTCGATTAATGATGCATAAACGAGTTTTAGGGTTTTGATAAGTTCCGAAGGTTTTGTTATCGGTGTTATATTTGATTCATTAAACTTCATATTCTTTTATTATCATTCGCCTTATCGATTTATTGTAAAACACTCGGACTCGAGTTAAGGTTCAACTATTGTTTTTCCTAGGGTTTACAGCTACCCCCCCACCCCTCCTTAATTGTACAAAACCGACTCCCCTGAAGCCCTACAACTCCTCACAACGTTGACACCTTAACTAACAAAGCCCTTAACGTCCACAAATTCAATAGCCAACAAGATCGACCCATGCTGACCCCTTTAACGCTAACATGCCACAATCCGAACCCACAGCTCCCTAATGCAACTAACTGTCCACATCATTCAATCGCCAAAGTCGAATTCCACACTGATAGCCCCTAACTGAAACAAATAACAAGCAGCCAAATCTTACAAAGCCGAATGTTTATGTTGCCACAATGCCTACACACGCTGCCAAACATAATTCACTAACATCCTAACCAAATCCACAATCTCTCGCCTAACATGTTAACCGAAGCCTATGCATACCAAACATGCCGTAGCAATTGAAATTCAATAAATCAATCGTACGCCACTTCACACTCGCATTTCTAAGCCTTGATCCCTTGCAAAATCTTCACACTCTGTTCGTAACATATAATTCCCTAACTTACACACGCTAAATAGCACTTAGACACACCCTACACTCTGACCGTTGACCCCTCATACTTGAACAACAACACAACACGAACCCATTACCTAACCAAGCCATGACCATAGCACATTCAATCGATTCCCCTAGACAGCCCCCTGACGAATAGCAACATAGCAGTACGTCTATAACCAACGAAGCTCTATCCCTCGTCCTCAATTCACTAAAAAACATCCCAACACTTGTCATACACTAACGCAACACATGAAGACATAATACACATGCACGAGCCACTTTGCGATCACATGAGATCCACCACTTATGATCACAATGCATCGTTAACATGTAAGAACATGCACAACTTGATGTGTAGGTAAAAATTGTTATTTTGTTATTTATTTATTTTATTAGTTAGTTCAATTATTTTTACTAATTTATTTATTTATTTTAAGCATAGGTTTTTTTTATTATTATTTTCATATTGCGTGTATTTTTTGAATAATCACAATTTTTAATAAAATTTAGTTAAATTACGTTTTTTTGTAAAATCATGTTCTTTTTTTAAATAAGCATGTCTACTAGATACGTATCTTGCAATTAAGATTTAGAAAAGATATATACGAAATACATATTTTGTAGTTCGGATTTAGAAAAGATACGTATGAAGATACGTATCTATAGCATATCTTAGTAGATTTTGCATTTAGGATTTAAGAAAGATGCCTTTTGATACGTAGTGATTTTTTAAAAAAAATAAAAAAAGTCATAACTAGGATTTTCAAAAAGATTTAATTAGTTAAGGTTTTCTTAGATTCATGAAATTATCTTTCTTAGTTTTTTTTTTAAATAAATGATCAAATAAACGTAAACCTGGCTTGATTTTCAAAATAAAAAGAATCCACCCACTAAATATTTTATAAAAAAAAAGAACTATGTTAATTTGATCATGACTAGCAAATACACAAGCACCTTCGAGCAACTGTATTAAAAAAAGGTTTTCCTTTTTCTTAGAAACTCGTAATAAAAAAATAATAAAAATTCATTTTAGTAATCTTTTGCATATTTGCATATATTTTAAGTATTTTTAGAAAATTATAAAAATAAAGCCTATCAATTTTTCTTTAGCTTTTACATGGTGACTTAGCCTTAATAAGTTAGCCTTCGAACCTGATTTTTTGTAGTTTAATTTTCCAAAAATTATTTTTTAGAAAATACGTAGATCAATAGCCAAATTAGGGTTTTCCCACCCTAAAACCCTAATTTATTAGTCAAACTGGTTGATTGCTCTAATTTTTAAAAAAAATTTTAGAAAAATATTTCCTTAATTTTATGTCAAGTAATCTATATTAAGCGAGCTGGACTTAATACAAATTAAGTTAAGGAAAACCAAAATAAGGCTTGACATCACGATATTGACTTAGGCCAGATTTCAATAGAATAGGTTGAGAGACAATTCTATTAAATAAATCTAATTCATTGGAATACCTTACTCATGGTAGTAGAGATATTATTAGGAAAGTTACTGCATTCTTAGGAAAGTTGACAATTTAACATATTGTTAATGCAATCCGAGTTGGTTGTAAATTCAGAAGAGATTTTAATAGGCACAATTAGGATTAAAGGTAAGTAATTCTAAGAAGAATGCTTACATGCTAGTGATTCCCTACAGATAACAATCATTAGGATAAGATTAATGGTGATATTATGATAAGTAGTGAAGTAAGTTTGCTTATTAAGTGTGGTGTTAGTGATTGTTTTGTAACCACTGTGTTAGTTGGCATTAGTTTGTAGATTAGTATAGTTTAGGTAGTAAATTAGATATTTTAATCTTTTCATCGCTTGATAAATTTCGTTACTAGATCACAAGAAGATTAATTAGTACTAGTACTTGTATTCGTTCCCAATAGAAATGACCTTATACTCATCCATACTATAAAATGATAGATACACTTACCTATTAAACCAAGTTAAGAATAGAATATAGGTTTATAAATTGTAAAACTCGGAAGCTCTATTTAAAGGTAATCCAAATATCTGGTCAAGGAGAAGAGACTGTATATACCTAACTATTCTATACGTAAGTTATTAGTTATAGAAGCTCATAGTAGAGGATTATTATGGCATTTTGGTGAAACCAAAACTGATGATCTATTAGAAGAAAATTTTTTCTAGCCTAATATGGTCAAGAATGTCCATAAGGCCATTATTGAGCCCTATTTTGATTTTCTTTATTTAACTTATATTAAACCCAACCCGCTTAATATAAATTACTCAACATTAAATTAAGGAAATATTTTCCTTAAAAAATTTTAAAAATTGGAGTCGCCAACCAATTTAATTGGTAAAAAAAATAAAATAAAATGAAAACCCTAATTTTGATCACTAGTTTGCAAATATTCTAAAAAAAATTAATTTTTAGAAAATTGAATTAGAAAACCAGGTTTGAGGGTTAACCTATTAAAACTAAGTCACCATGTGAAAATTAAAAAAAAAAATTGATAGGCTTTTTTGTAATTATTCTTAAAAATATTTAAAATACATCTAAATTCACAAAAATAACTAAAAATGATTTTTATTTTTTTATTACGAGTATCTCTAAAAAAGGAAAAAAATTCGTTTTTAATGATTACCCCAAAAATGACTACATATCCGCTAATCGAGATCAAACTGGTGATAATTCTTTTTTCTTTATAAATTTTTAGTAGGTAAGTTATTTTTATTTTAAAAACCAAGCCATGTTTATATTTTTATCAATTTATTATTTTAAGATAAAAACCTAAAAAAATTTATTTCGTCTGAATTAAACAAAAACCCTAAATAACTATTATTTAAAAAAAATAACTCAATTTACTTTTTTTCTTAAAAAAAAACCCTATATGTCAAAAATATATATTTTTTATTAAAAAATGATTTTTTAAGAAAAACCTAATTCAACTAAAAAAATTACAAAATAAATAATAAAAAAAACCTGCACTTAAATAAAAAATTAATTAATAAAGGAAAAGAAAAATAAATAACTGGTAAAGAAAATTAATAGAACTAAAATAAATAAAATAAAATGATAATAAAAAATTACTAAAAATTTTAACTAACATCTAATCGTCGGAGTTGGTCGAGTGTATGGGCAACACTAGGGCGTAAGTGGGCGTATGTTAGGCGACGATGGACATACGTTGGGTGAAGGTAGGCGTATGCTGGGTGAGCGTGGGCGTATGCTGGGCGAGCAAGGGCATGCGCTGACCGAGTAAAGGTGTGCGCTAGGCAACAGTGGGCATGTGTAAGGCAAGTCACGGGCGATAATAAATGAGCCAGGGGCGTGCAATGGGCGACATCGGGCGTGCACGGGTGAGTCATGGGCGACAGTGGGTATACATTGGAGTGATTAGGCGGTGACTCAAGGCAAGTACCGGTGAGACTAGGTGATGCTTGGGTGAAGCGTAGGTGACTACGGGCAATAGTAGACGAGCACAGGTATGGTTGTGTAAGCGAGGGGCATACGATGGGTGACCACCGGCGAGTATGAGCACTAGCTTGGGTGCTATTAGGCATAGGCGAAGGTGACGATGGTAATGTTATGGGCGCTACGAGCAATGGCTTAGGCATGTAGTGGCGAGACATGGGTAGTGACTCGGCGACAATGGGCAATGATTTAGTCATCAGTAACGGTAGTTATAGACTTTAGTAGCGGTGATTGTGGTATGTGTGTGCAATGGTGACACTGTGATGATTGTAGTGGTGTATGATGGTAGCATACGTATGTGGGTGGTGGCACGTAATGATGGCGTATGTGGTGTAGGTGGTAGCACATGACGGTAGCGAGCATGGTATGGGTAGTGGCGTATGGTAGTGTGTGTAAGAGTGTGATTAGGATAAGATAAAAAAAAAAACCTAAGTCCCTGGCTAACGTGCTATTTATAAGCCCAAAATCGAATCTTTCCTATCCAAGATACGAAAGATTTGATTGCAATTCTTCTATGATTTACCCTAACTTCTAAAAACCTTAACTAGTTCGGGCTTTTATTTTTAGGCCCGACCCGATCTATATTAGATCGGTCGAGCCCAATAACTTAATAAATCTTGATCTTAAGCCCCTAAATTAGATAAATACTTATTCTATATTAGTCGGGCCTAAAATTAATTAATTCAACCTATCTCGTTACCTGATCTAATAACTTAACTCAATCCAACATGACTCAAGTTGACTTTTCCTATGACCTAACTTAATTTTTTTTTCTTCTCTTTTTTCTTTTCTTTTTTTCATTTTTTTATTTTTGCTTTTTTTTCTTCTAATTTTTGTTTATTTATTATTATTATTTTTTTTTTATTCTTCTATTTATTTATTAACCTAGCTTGATTAGAACATTACTACAAAGATAAAAAAGATACCCATTTTTGCTAGACCCAACTTGGCTAATCTGAAGAAAATAGAACTCTTCAAGATTAAAACTTTGTTTTGGTGGATAATCCAAAGAAGATAAATCTCTTCAAGATTCCTTTTGGTTTAATCTAAAGAGGATAGATCTCTTCAAAATTTGATTTGATTTATGATTCGACACTTCTAAGAACCTAACTTCTAACAACTTCTTCACTTCTTCTTTTATTTTGCAAAGTATATCTAGCCTAAATCGTCTAAGCTTTTGTCTTTTCAATTTTATTTCCTTCCTAGTTAGCAATTTATGAACTACAATAGACGAATCTAAACCGAACATATCTTCATAAAAGCAAGCAAATATATCCAAGTATTCTAATAATAATCGGGACAACTCCTATTTCTAATTATCCATTAGATTACTGCCAATTTTCAAGTTTTGTGGATTTTCCTCTATCCCCAAATTAATCTCATCCATCGGTTTGTCAATAACCACTCTACCCCGTTCATGTCGATACCAACTCTCCT
The DNA here is from genome assembly GCA_024138015.1 of Lumnitzera littorea. Taxonomy (NCBI): domain Eukaryota; kingdom Viridiplantae; phylum Streptophyta; class Magnoliopsida; order Myrtales; family Combretaceae; genus Lumnitzera; species Lumnitzera littorea. The sequence goes on from JAMXBB010000007.1 coordinate 69,942,466, forward strand.
AAATTTCGTTTGGAGTCTCAATATCATCTTCAATGTCTAACCCAGTAGGGCCGAAGGTGATATAGGTACTTTCATCGTTTACATGTGCAAGATATCTATTACATTCATTGTTTTTATTGGATCTGAAGAATAAAGAAAAAGGACAGCGAATAAATAAAGAAGAATTGATAGAAAGAAAGGAGTGAAATTTATTGAATGGATGAATCCAAATTGCCTGAAATAAAAGGCCTAACTAATTGGACTAATTATCGAAATCGAATGTTCCTAATTAATCTAATTTTTCATTTCTAAAGAGACCTATTAATAGGAACGCAAAACCAGTTGCATAGGGAAACCAGTACACTAATATCTTCTTTCTCATTTGGACTGATGCTGTAGTGCTGATTCAAGGCTTTGGATAGATTGGCTACTTCGGGTTCTTGAACACTAGCTAATATTAGGAACATCTAATGGATGTCCAGAAATTCCATGTGAGCATGTTACTGTTGATCTCCTCTCTTGCTTCTGATTTTAGCCTTCATTTCTTGAATCTCCTCTTCAATCGACTTATACCTAAGCCCAAATGTTCCAATCTATTGCTTAGGTTGTTTCAAATGACCCCGTGCCCCCTGTCTTGCTTCTTCAATCATGCTAACTTTATCGAAAATCTACAACCCTAACTCTTCCAATTCTTCATCCTTAACATAAGGAATAGTCAACTCTTTGTAAATCTCGTAATCTTACTCCTCGAGAATAGTAACCAATTGCTCATTGGTTATGAATTTCACTTTTTGATGTAGACTGGTCGAAATTACCCCTATTAAATGAATCCACTGTTTTCCTAACAAAAGGTTGAATGTTTGCGGTATATCTAGAACTTGAAAAGGAATGGTGAACAATTGTGGACTGATCTCGACTTGTAACCCAATTTCTCCAATTATCTCTCTTTTTGACCCATCAAAAGCTCTTACTGAAATTAAGCTGGGCTTTATCTCAGTTACATCAACTCTAAGTAAATTTAGTATCACCAAGGGACATACATTCAATGAAGACTCATTATCTATTAGAACTCAAGCAACCACTCTCCCTGCACACTTAACCACTATGAAGAGGGGTTTTGTATGCTGGTCTCCTTCTTTACCTAGCTCATCTAGCAAGAATAAAATTTGATCCATCGCAAATATCGAGTTCACTACCAACCCCAGCTTCTCAATGGAAATCCCTTTGGGTACTTTGACATCTTTCAAAATTTTAATTAAAGCTTCTCGATGAGTATCTGATGACAACAGCAGGCCCATTAAGGACATTTAGGCTGGTACATTGGCTAGCTAGTCCATTATCTTATACTCGGAGGCTTTTACTATTTTCTTAACAATGTTTTAATCTTTATCATCCATATCTTCAAAGATCTTTCAAGGAGCCTCTTTTACAATAGACTTCCTCTTGGCTTCCTCATTCTAATCATAAACTAATCCCAAGTGCGTAAGCCTACTAACCATGGGTGATGAGGCCTTAGTTATCTGATTCACCGCCTGGTAATCCAGAGGTGCTACCTTGTAATTCTCCAAGGCTATTGGGACATTGGAAGCAATCTTCTTAGGCTTTCCCAATTCCTTAACCTTCTTAGTCTTCCCGTCATACTCAAAAATCAACGGCTTGGGCCTGCCTTCAATTATTCTAACCATTACAACCATCTTCTTGGCTTCTACAATAAGTTTGTCTTCTTCCTCAAATTCTAGACCCCATCTAGTGGGTGGTGCGTCAACATATACAATAGGTGAACTGGCGTAATCTACCAAATACTCAAACTTCCTTAACGGTTCTCCTAAGGTATCATTCGTCGAATCGTCAGCTTCATATCTTTTTCTAAGCTCCTTCTGAGTACTTCTCTTTCACGGTTTTGGAATAGTCATAGCCATGATATCAACTTTCTTTATCTTCCCATCCTTCAATAACTGATATATTGCCAATCTAGTTCGGGTCCTATCTCTGAGATTCATATTCTGCAAATACTGGCTTGCCTGATATTCTAAGCTATCTCCTTAATAGTGATAGGGAGACTATCTAGATCAATCTTCGGCTCAGAAACTTCAGTAATGATCATATTGATTGAGTTTCCATGATTCGACAGAGGGTTGTTACCCACATTAGGAGTGGGAGTTTGGATGAAATCCAATTGAACCAATTTGGTATCAATAAGATCCTAGATCTTATGTCTGAGTCTCCAACAATGATCTGTAGAGTGCCCCACTTGCCCTAAATGATAATCACAACGAAGCTCCGGGTTAAAATCTCTTAGTCTTTATCTCTCCCTTGTTATTTTAAACATCAAAAGGTTCTCTTTCCTTAGTTATGCAAGAACTTGACTTAAAGGAATGGGAATACGGGTAAACTGTTTTCTTTGTAGGTGATTGTTTTTATTCGGATTTGGCGGGGGATTAGATCCTCCAGTCATGGCTACTAAAGCTATGAGTCTGACAAGGTTACCGCTATTGACAACGCTTATGGTAGCTTCTTTAGCTTTGTTGGAAAACCTTGCGAGATGTGTCTTTTTCTCAACTATTTCAGGATTTGGAAGCCTTCCAGTAACAATAGCTTACTAAATTCAGCACCTTGAGGCTACAATTTCTACAAAGTTGGAGGCGGGATGCCCAACCAAATGTTGGTAATATAGGCTTCCAAAAGTGTTGATCAAGGCGAAAGTCAAGTCCTTTTCTATCAAGGGTAGAGTCACCCTAACTGCTATGCCTCTCTATCTCTAAGCATATTCTTTAAAGTTTTCATTGGTTTTCTTTCGTAGATTATTTAGATCCCACATAGACAGGGCCACTTCGATGTTGAATTTATATTGGTTGTAGAAAGCTTGTGCTAACTTATCTTATGTATCAATTTCATTCAAATCTAGTTAGGCATACTATGTTAAGGTAGGCCCAGTCAAGCTGTCCTGAAAAGTCTAGATCATCACCTTGTCATACTTCATGTATTTTCCCATTTTCCTAATGTATACCCTAGTGTAGAGATTTAGGCAGCCAGTCCCGTTGTATTTCTCAAATTCCGACACTTTAAATCTTTTCGGGAAGTCATCGTCTTCATATGTCAGCAAATTAATCATCCCAATCTATTCAAACCCATTAACCATTTCCAGGGTTTTCATTTTCTTGGTCACCTTCTGCATGAACTTGCTTTCATCTTACGATATTTCTCTTCAGTCTCCTTCTTCCATACCTTAGCATTAGGGGTTGATTCTTCATCTTCCAATTCGGGGGGAGGGGTCATTTCTGCATTCCGATTTGGGTTGACTTAAGATCCTTGTCTGTCATTAAGAATCCCAATAGCTTGAGTGAGAGCCTAAATCTGTTTGGCCATCTTATTCATGTTTTCTTCCAAAGTTACTTCTTTCAGGTCAAGCTTAGTTTAATAGATGTTTCTAGTGCCTTAAGTTGACATTTTGGCCCTAGAACGAGTGAATATTGGGCTTCTAGCTGAGTCTACTTACTTGGACACTATCTTTGAAATCCTACACAAAAACCCAAGTTTTAGACTTTTTGGTACATTAAAGATTTTTTTTTCTTCTCTTTTTTATGACTTTTGTTGCTCTATTGTTTGCCTTTTTTGTGTTTTCTTTTTCTTCCTTTTTTTTCCAAATTTTCTTTTACAAACAAAAAGTCAACTAAACAAATAAATAAATGATAATAATAATAATGAGTAAGAGACTACATAATTAATAAAAATTTTATTTACTAAAGCTGAAAATTTATTAATCATAACATGCAACTTATACAACAGACTAAAAGACAAACTCCTAACTAATCTTCCTAAAAACTTAAATCTTATATCTACAAGAGCCAACGGATCTGGGTAGGACGAGCTTCATCAACTTCCCTCATAAGTCTTCATACTATAACATCCCTTTCTCGAATCTTGCCCCCTCAAGAATTAATTTTCCTTTAATAACCTCTCGTTTTTCAGCTTTAACTCTTTAACAATTCTCTTACTTTCTTGGAATTAGGCTTTAACTCTGGCCTGTATGGTATCTCACTAGGCGTACTCGGTAACTGAAAGACGTGCTGGTTTTGGCCTGTGTCTAAATATGTGTGGGGCTTCATACCGTATCTTTCCAGTCTTCTCTAATTGATCATAAATGAACTACTTAGTAGCTCGGTATTCTCCGACTTTACCCCTCAAAGTTCTCACATTGACTGTCCTTTTTACTTCTCTCCACTCCTATAACTTTACGAGTTCTGCTATTAGTTAAATCAAAGTAGTCGTAGGTAGATAAAGATCTTGATAATTTATCATGACAATGTCCAAGGAGTCTCTATAAGCTATCTCTTGAAGTGGATCCAATTGTCTAGTGATATAAGCTGGGAAGTATCCTGTACAGCCAATAATACCGATAAGGGGGACTCCCGCATAGTCAGCACACCCCAAGACGGCTTGAGTGTAGTAGCTCCATCTAGCTATCCACATAAAGTCTACTAGCTGCATTTTGTTGACAATTGACATCGATCTATTAAACTGAGTTTCATCTGGTACCTTAAGGTGGTGGGTAAAGTCATTAATTAGATTCATATTTTCAATCAGAGACTTTTTGAGAAGATTCCCTCCATATCCCTATATGTGATTAAGAAACCATATAGCAAGGATTGTAGGGTTTGCCGTAAAATAACCGTACCCTTGCTTCTTTAAATAGGTAAGCTTCTTGAACTGTTCTGCTAGTAACGTAGGTATATAGGATTTACCGACTAGGAATTAAGTTACTAACTAAGCAACTCTATAATAGACTTGACCATATCTAAAGGGAAATAGCACTGTTCCAAACACTGCTACAATAAATGCATTGACCCTCTTTTCGGCCCATGATTCATATCCTCTATAGAAAATCTGGTGATACCTCTAGTAGGCATTTGGGTTTGAGAACCACTCCACCAATCTTAGGATGTTGAGACATTTCTATCCCTCTAAAGATAAGAATGGGGCCAAGGCTGACCTCTTGACTCCCAATAATGTCATGAAAGCTTTCTCAGGCTGCACTCTAAGATCTAGGATAGCTATGCCTGCTTCAAGGGGTAAGGCAGTAAGTAGCTGCGAGTACTCTTCTATGGTACGTGCGGGCTAAAGTTGAAAGTTGCAGATTCAGGGTCCTAGTAATTGATAAGGGCCTAAATTATAGGCCAATGAAGCTAGACTTGCATGAGAGATATGACTGGCCCGATCTTTTTGCAAATGTAGTCTTGCTTGGCCGGCGAGAGTTGACTCAATCAACCTCTCAAGATGGCTTCAGGGAAGGAATACTTATCCAATTAGACTTCATGGATGGCTTTTGGATTAACAATACATTAACTTTCCATATCTATATTAAAAAAAAAAAAAAACAAAACAAAATAGAAGGCAACGATTATTTACAATAAGATTACTAAATTTAATATAAAGTTAGATATGATATTAATAATTTTGTAGCTTTTTCAAAAGTTTTCTTAGAAATCACACAACCTTTCACTAACTAAGGAGTAATAAAAAAAAAACACATATAACATAGGGAAATAAAATATTTACAAAGAAACGAGCATAATCTAACATATAAAAAAAAATACAATATGTTACACGTAGATGCAATGCAATAGGGTCGATAATTAATAAATTATAGGAAGTATGACGAATGTATGGTTAAGGAGCACCTTTATATATAAGTAGGTTTGAAATAGGATTTTTTTTTTTAAAAAGGAAGTTCATGAATACTTATATATTATTGTTTTTAGTTTTTCTTTAAATTTTCCCTTTTCTTTTAAGAATAAGAATGAGTCAACTATGGATTGATTAGGCTTTTCCTATAATTTAAGAATAATTACCCCTTTTTCAAAAAAGATGATGCAAAAGGGTAGAGTTTATGGGTCTTAAGCTTTATAACTTCAAGGGTTTTCGAAGAAAAGCCTAGTAAGCTATATCAAAGCTTGAGTGAGCTCGCTTATTACCGCCAGGCGGGGGTAAAGTCTCCAACAACCTAAGGGTTACACAACGGCGACCCGTCTTAAGTTCCTAAGGTAGCTCAAGTCCGATCACATCCAAACACACAGATGGTTACTTGAAAAATAAAAACCCCCTAACCCCATGAAGGCCCATTGGGTCGGGTTTTTCTTTTTCTTTGGGCCTGCATCACTAAAAAACAATTAGTACAATTATAATACAAAACGAAAAGAAAATAATAATACAAAAGCCCATGAATAATTTTTTAATTTTCACATAGCTAACCTACCAATAACCAATTCTAACGAGCCATATTTCGATTTCCTTTATTTAACTTATATTAAGCTTAGCCTGCTTAATATAAATTACTCAACATTAAACTAAGGGAATACTTTTCTCAAAAAAATTTTAAAATTGGACTCATTAACCGGTTTAACTAGTAAAAAAATAAAATTAGGGTTTTCAGCTAAAAAACCCTAATTTAACCCTAATTTGACCATTAGTCTGCAAATATTCTAAAAAAAATTAAGTTTTAGAAAATTGAACCAAAAAACCGGATTTGGGGGTTAACCTATTAAAACCAATTTACCATGTGAAAATTAAAAGAAATTGATGGGTTTTTTTGTAATTTTTCCTAAAAATATTAAAAATACATCTAAATTCACAAAAATAACTAAAAATGTTATTATTATTATTTTTGTTACAAATTTAAAAAAGAAAGGAAATTTTTTTTTATTTTTAACAGTTGCCTCAAAGATACCTACGTATGAGCTAATCAAGATCAAACCAGCCGTAGTTTTATTTTTTTATAAAATTTTTAGTAGATGGGTTATTTTTATTTTGAAAACTGAGCCATGTTTACATTTTTATCAATTTATTATTTTAAGAAAAAAAACCTAAAAAAATCTAATTTTACTAAATTAAACAAAAATCCTAACTAACCATTATTTTAAAAAATCAATTTAGATTTTCTTTTAAAAAAAAACCTAGATGTTAGAAATATATATTTTTTATTAAAAAATTATCTTTCAAGAAAAACCTAATTTAACTAAAAAAAATTGAAAAATAAATAATAATAAAAAAAAACTTGCACTTAAATAATAAATTAATTAATAAAGGAAAAGTAAAATAAATAAATAACCAATAAAGCAAATTAAATAAATAAAATAAAATAATTAAAAAATTACTGAAAATTTTACCTAGCGTCTGATTGTCGGAGTTAATTGAGCCTGTAAGCGAAGCTAAGCGACGCTAAGGCGAGAATGGGCGTGCGCTAGGCGAATAAGGGCATGCACTAGGCAACAACAGGCGTGTGCTGGGCGAGTAAAGGCCTACACTAGGAGATAACAAGGGTGCGTTAGGTGACTCACGGGTGATAATAGGCGAGTGAAGGGCTTACAATGGGCAACAGCAAGCATGCACGGGCAAGTCATAAGCGATAGTGGGTATGCGTTGGGATGATTGGGTAGTGACTCAAGGCGAGCATGGGTGAGACTAAGCGATACTTGGGCGAGGCATGAGCGACTACGAGCGAGCATAGGTGCTTGCTTAGGCACTACTAAGCATAGGTAAGGGCAATACGGGCAACGATGGTGGTGTTGTAAGCACTACAAGCGATGGCTCAAGCATGCAGTAGTGAGATGTAAGCAGTGACTCAACGATAATAGGTGTTGCTTTGGCCGTCAATAGCAGTGGTTGTGGACTTCAATAGCGATGATTGTGGTATGTATACGCAGTGGTGACGCAGTAGTAGTTATGGTAGTATGTGATGGTGGTGTGCATATGTAGGCGATGGCACATGTGGTGTGGATGGTGGCACGTGACGATGGCGCACGTGGTGTGGGTGATGGCATATGGCAGAGCATATAAGAGTGTGATTAAGATAAGATAAAAAAAAAAATAAACCTAAGTCCTTGGCCAACGTGCTATTTATAAGCCCAAAATCGAATATTTCGTATCAAAGATAGGAAAGATTTGATTACGATTCTTTCATGATTTACCCTAGCTTCTAGAAGCCCTAACTAGTTTGGGCTTTCCTTTCTAAGCCCAAGCCGATCTATATTAGATCGAGTCAAGCCTAATAACTTAATAAATCTTGATTTTAAGCCCCTAAATTAGATGAATACTTATTCTATATTAATCAAGCCTAAATTAATTAATTCAACCCGTTTCGTTACTTGATCTATTAACTCAACTCAATCCAACACGACTTGACTTGACTCTTCCTATGACCTAACTTGATTTTTTTTTTCTCTTTTTTCTTTTCTTTTTCTTTCATTTTTTATTTTAATTTTTGGTTTTTCAACTTTATTATTATTATTTTTTAATTTTTCTATTTATTTATTAACCTAGCTCAATTTGAAAATATTTGCAAAAATGAGGTGTCTATAGTTGCCCAACTTTGTGGTAAAGTTTAATTAGAGCTTTGCTACAAAAACAAAAGAAATTCCCATTTTTGCTAGACCTGATTTAGATAATCTAAAGATGATAGATCTCTTCAAGATTAAAACTTTGTTTTGGTGGATAATCTAAAGAGAATAGATCTCTTCAAAATTCCTTTTGGTTTAATCCAAAGAGGATAGATCTCTTCGAGATTCGTTTTGATTTGTGATCTAAAGAGGATAGATCTCTTCAAAAACTAATTTTCACTTTGGCTACCCCGAAGAGAATAGATCTCTTTAAGATTCATTTTGACTAATCCAAAAAAGATAGATTTCTTTTAAATTCCTTTTGGTTAATTCGAAGAGGATGGATCTCTTTAGGATTTTTTTTTTTTATTATTCTGAAGAGGATAGATCTCTTTAAGATTGGTCTTTAGCTATTCCGAAGAAGATAGATTTCTTCAAGATTGGTCTTAATTGATCCGAAGAGGATAAATCTCTTCGAGATTTGATTTGGTCTTAGCTAATCCAAAGAGGATAGATCTCTTTGAGATGGGTTTTGGTTGATCCAAAGAGGATAGATCTCTTTAAGATTTGTTTCAAAAACTAGTTTAATTCTTCTAAATATCTCTTTCCAAAAACTTTTAAGATTATTTTTTCTAAGATTGAAGGATTTCATAGATAGCAACTGATTGGCATGCTTAAATCAAATCCCAATATTCACTTATTCAATCAACAAAATTTTACTAAGGGACTGTGATTGCTTTCTCTTCCTTTTTTTTTTCTCTTTTCTTCTCTTTCTCTTTCTTTCTCCTTTCTTCTATTTCTTTTTTTTTTTTTCATTCTCTAAAATTTCCTAAACTTTTGAGTCTTGTAACTAGACCATGCTTATGCCTTAAATTTGCTTTGTTTGACACCGAATTTTAGTTTCCACTCTTCATAACTCCCAAATAACAAATCTCTTTTCGAAAGAAACAAAATTAAATAATTAAGAACATTTAATTTCAATTTATTTGGTGATTCTAATTCATTGGTAAGGGTTTAGTGTTTAAGTGTAAGAGGAATGGTACTCAAGGGTTTATTAGTAAAGTGTTTGTTGGTCAATGACCATCAGAATACAGAAACATTCTTGGATAGATTGGCAACTTTGGGTTCTTGAACACCACCTAGTAATGGCAACGTCTAGTGGATGTCCAGAAATTCCATGTGAGCATGGTACAACTGATCTCTTCTCTTGCTTTTGATTTTAGCCTTCATTTCTTGAATCTCCTCTCCAATCGGCTCATACCCAAGCCCAAACGATTCAATCTATTGCTTAGGCTGTTTCAAACGACCCTGTACCCCCTGTCTTGCTTATTCGATCATACTAACTTCATCGAAAATTTACAACCCTGGCTCTTCCAATTCTTCATCCTTAACATAGGGAATAGTTGTCCCTTTGTAAATCTTGTAATCTTACTCCCCGAGAATAGTAACCAACTGCCCGTTGGCTATGAATTTCACTTTCTAATGTAGACTAGATGGAATTGCCTCTACTGAATGAATCTACGGTCTTCTTAATAGAAGGTTGAAAGTTTGTGGTATATCCCGAACTTGAAAAGGAATAGTGAACATTTGTAGACCGATCTCGACTTACAACCTAATTTCTCCAATTATCTCTCTCTTTAACCCATCAAAAGCTCTTACTGAAATTGAGTTGGGCTTTATCTCAGTTGCATCGACTTTGAGTAAATTTAGTATCGCCAAGGGACATACATTCAATGAAGACCCATTATCTATTAGAACTTGAGCAACCACTCTCCCTGCATACTTAACCACTATGAAGAGGGGTTTCGTGTATTGGTCTCTTTCTTTACCTAGCTCATCTAACAAGAATGAAATTTGATCCATCACAAATACCGAGTTCACTACCAACCCCAGCTTCTCAGTGGAAATCCCTTCAAGTACTTTGACATCTTTTAGAATTTTAATTAAAGCTTCCTAGTAAGTACCTGATGACAACAATAGGACTATTAAGGACATTTGGGCTAGTACTTTGACTAACTGGTCCATTATCTTATACTCACTGGCTTTTACTAATTTCTTGACATCATTCTAATCTTTATCATCCATATCCTTAAAGATCTTTCAAGAAGCCTCCTTTATAGTAGACTTCCTCTTGCCTTCCTCGATATGATCATAAACTTGTCTCGAGTATGTAAGCCCACTAACCATGGGTGATGAGGCCTTGGTATCTAATTCACCACTTGGTAATCTAGAGGTGCTGCTTTGTAATTCTCCAAGGCTATCGAGACATTGGAAGCAATCTTCTTGGGCTTTCCCAATTCCTTAACCTTCTTAGTCTTCCCGTCATACTTAAAAATCAACGGCTTGGGCCTGTCTTCAATCATTCCAACCATCACAACCATCTTCTTGGCTTCTGCAACAAGTTTGTCTTCTTCCTCAAATTTTGGACCCCATCCAGTAGGTAATACATCAACATATACAATAGGTGAACTGGCGTAATCCACTAAATACTCAAACTTCCCTAACGGTTCTCCTAGGGTATCAACCGTTGAATCGCTGGCTTCATATCTTTTTCTAAGCTCCTACTAAGTACTTCTCTTTTGTGATATTAGAATCGTCATAGCCATGATATCAGCTTTCTTTATCTTCTAATCCTTCAGCAGCTAATATATTGCCGGTCTAGTCTGAGTCCTATCTTTAAGATTCATTTTCTGCAAATACTCGGTTTGCCTCAAATTCCAAGCTATCTCCTTAATAGTGATGGGGAGATTGTCTAGATCAATCTTCGGTTCAGAAACTTTAGTAATGATCATATTGATTGAGTTTCCATGATTTAGTAGAGGGTTATTACCCACATTGGGAATAGGAGTCTGGATGAAATCCAATTGAACCAATATGGCATCAATAAGATCTTGGATCTTATGTTTGAGTCTCCAACACTGATCTATAAAGTGCCCCATTTGCCCTAGATGATAATCACAATGAAGCTCTAGGTTATAATCTCTTGGTCTTTGTCCTTCCCTTGGTATTTCAAACATCAGAAGGTTCTCTTTCCTTAGTTGTGCAAGAACTTGACTTAAAGGAATGAGAATACGGGTAAACTGTCTTCTTTGTGGGTAGTTGTTTTGATTCGGATTCGATAGAGGATTAGATCCTCCATTCATGGCTACTGGGGCAGCAAGTTTGATAAGGTTGCCTATATTGACAATGCTTATGGTGGCTTCTTTGGCTTTGTTGGAAAACCTCACAAGAGGTGTCTTCTTCTCAGCTACTTTAGGATTTGGAAGCCTTCCAATAGCAATAACTTCCTCAATTCGACACCCTGGGGCCACAATTTTTGCAATGTTGGAGGCGGGGTGCCCGACCAGATGTTAGTAATATAGGCTTCCAAGAGTGTTGATGAAGGCGAAAGTTAAGTCCTTTTCTATTAAAGGTAGAGTCACCCTTACTGCCATGCCTCTCCATCTCAGAGCACATTCTTTAAAGTTTTTGTTGGTCTTCTTTCATAGATTATTTAAATCCCACATGGACAAGGCCACTTCATTTTTAAATTTATGCTGGTTGTAAAAAGCCCGTGCTAACTTATCCTAAGTATCGATCTCATTCAAATGAAGTTAAGCATACTAGGATAAGGCGGACCCAGTAAAGCTGTCCTGAAAAGTCTAGACCATCACCTTGTCATACTTCATGTATTTTCCCATTTTTTTGATGTACAACTTAGTATGGAGCTTCGAGCAGCCAGTCCCATCGTATTTCTCAAATTCTAGCACTTTAAATCATTCCGAGAAGTCATTGTCTTCATATGTTGGCAAATTAATCATCCCTATCTATTCAAACCCATTAACCATTTCCAAGGTTTTCATTTTGTCGATCAACTTCTGCATGAACTTGCTTTCCATCTCACGACGTTTCTCTTCGATCTCCTTCCTCTATACCTCAACATTAAGGGCTAATTCTTCATCTTCATTTCAGGGGGAGGGGTCGTTTCTACATTTTGATTTGGGTTGACTTGAGATTCTTGTTTGCCGTTAAGAATCCCAATAGCCTGAGTGAGAGCCTGAATCTGTTCGGTCATCTTATTCATGTTTTCTACCAAAGTTGCTACTTTCAGGTCGAGCTCAGTTTGATTGATGTTTCTAGTGCCTTAAGTTGACATTCTGGCCCTAGAATGAGTGAAAATCGGGCTTCTAGTTGAGTTTGTTTGCTTAGACACTATCTTTGAAATCCTACATGAAAACCTAAGTTTTAGATATTTCGGTACATTAAAGATTTCTTTTTTTATTGTTTTTGTTTTTCTCTTTTTTATAACTTTTGTTGCTCTTTTGTTTGCCTCTTTTATGTTTTTTTTCTTTCCTTTTTTTCCCAAACTTTCTCTTTTTTTTAAAAAAAAAAAGTCAACTAAACAAATAAATAAATGATAATAATAATAATGAGTAAGAGACTATACAATTAATGAAAATTTTATCTACTAAAGCTGCAAATTTATTAATCATAAGATCTAACTTATACAACGAACTAAAAGAAAAACTCCTAACTAATCTTCCTAAAACCTTAAGTCCTATATCTACTTGAGCCAACGGATCTGGTTAGGACGAACTTCATCAACTTCCCTCATAAGCCTTCATACCGTAACATTCCTTTATCAAATCTTGTTCTTCAAGAATTGATTTTCTTCCAACAACCTCTCGTTTTCCAACTTTATCTCTTCAACAATTCCCTTACTTTCTTGGAATTAGGCTTCAGCTCTAGCCCGAATGGTATCCCGGTAGGCAAAAGACATGCTGGTTCTGGCCCGTATTTGAATATGTTTGGAGCTTCATACCGTATCTTTCCAATCTTCTCCAATTGATCATAAATGAACTACTTGGTGGCTTGTTACTCTCCAACTTTACCCCTCAAAGTTCCTACATTGACTATCTATCTAACTTCTCTCTATTCCCATAGCATTACGAATTCTGCTAGGTATAGAATCAGAGTAGCCATAGGTAGACAAGGATCTTGATAATTTATCATGACGATGTCCAAGGAGTCTCTATAGGCTATCTCTTGAAGTGGACCCAACTGTCTGGTGACACGAGTTGAGAAGTATCTTATATAACCAGTAATACCGATAAGGGGGACTCCTGCATAGTCAATGCACCCCAAGACGGCTTGAGTGCAGTAGCTCCATCTAGCTGTCCACATAAAGTCTACTAGCTGCATTTTGTTGATAACAGACACAAATGTAATGTAATAGGGGTCGGTAATTAATAAATTATAGGAAGTAGGACAAATCTGCGGTTAAGGAGCACCCTTATATATAAGTAAATTCGAAATAGAATTTTTTTTTAAAAACAAAGTTCATGAATACTTATATATAAGGGTTACTAGTTTTTCTTTAAATTTTCCCTTTTTTTTTTTTTAAGAATAAGAACAAGCCAACCGTAGATTGATTAGGCTTTTCCTATAATTTAAGAATAACTACCCCTTTTTCAAAAAAGATGATGCAAAAGGGTGGAGTCTACGGGTCCCAAGCTCTGTAGCTTTAAGGCTTTCCGAAGAGAAGCCTAGTGTGCTATATTGAAACTTTAGTAGGCTTACCTATCACCGTAGGCAGGGGGTAAAGACCCCAACGACCTGAAGGTTACACAACAGCAACCCATCCTAAGTTTTTAAGGTGGTCTAGGTCTGACCACATCTAAATACATAGATGGTTACTTGAAAAATAAAAACCTTCAAACCCTATGAAGGCCCATTCGACTAGGTTTTTTTTTTTTTTTTCTTTGGGCCTGCATTACTAAAAAACAATTAGTACAACTATAATGCAAAATGAAAAGAAAAATAATAATACAAAAGCCCATGAATAATTTTTTTAATTTTCATATAGCTAAACCACCAAGCTTCCCTAGTGGAGTCACCAATTCTGTCGAGCCCTATTTCGATTACCTTAATTTAACCTATATTTAGCCCAGCCCGCTTAATGTAAATTACTCAATATTAAACTGAAGAAATACTTTTCTTAAAAAATTTTAAAAATTGGAGTCACCAACTAGTTTAACTAGTAAAAAAATAAAATTAAGGTTTTTGGGCGAGAAAACCCTAATTTGACCACTAGTCTGTAAATAATCTAAAAAAAATTAAGTTTTAGAAAATTAAACCAGAAAACCAAGTTCGGGGGCTAACCTATTAAAACCAAGTTACTATGTGAAAATTAAAAGAAATTGATTAGCTTTTTTGTAATTGTTCCTAAAAATATCAAAAATACATCTAAATTCACAAAAATAACTAAAAATGATTTTTATTACGAATTTCTAAAAGAAAGGAATTTTTTTTTTATTTTTAACAGTTACCCCGAAGGTGCCTACGCACACGCTAATGGGGATTAAACCGATCGTAGTTCTTTTTTTTTATATAAAATTTTTAGTAGGTGGTTTATTTTTATTTTGAAAATCACCTATGCTTACATTTTCAAAAATTTATTATTTTTAGAAAAAATCTAATTTTTCTATATTAAACAAAAACCTTAACTAACTATTATTTAAAAAAAAAACTCAATTTATATTTAAAAAAACCCTATATGTCAAAAATATATACTTTTTATTAAAAAATGATTTTTCAAGAAAAACCTAATTTAAGTAAAAAAATTTCAAAATAAATAATAATGAAAGAAAAACAACTGCACTTAAACAAAAAATTAATTAATTAAGGAAAAGAAAAATAAATAAATAACCAATAAAGAAAATTAATAAAAAATAAATAAATAAAATAATAATAAAATTACTGAAAATTTTACCTAGCATCTAATCATCAGAGTTAGTCGAGCATGTAGATGAAGCTAAGTGATGCTAAGGCGAGAGTGGGCATACGCTAAGTGATGGTGGGTATACGATGGGCAAGCATAGGCATACGCTAGGTGACAACAAGCATGCATTGGGCGAGTCATGGGCGATAGTAGGCGAACAAGGGGTGTACGAAGGGCAATAGTGAGCGTGTATGGGCAAGTCACAGGCAGCAGTAGGTGTGCATTGGGGTAACTAGACGGTGACTCAAGGCGAACACAGGTGAGACTAGGCGATGCTTCAGTGAGGTATAAGCAACTACGGGCGATAGTAGGTGAGCACGGGCTTGATTGGGCGAATGAAGGCAACACTAAGCGAGCAAGCAGCATGCGATGGACAACTACGGGTGAGCACAGGCGTTGGCTTGGGCGCTACTAAGCCTAGGTGAGGGTGACGTAGGTAACGATGGTGGTGCTCTGGGTGCTACGGGCGATGGCTCAGGTGTGCAATGACGAAACATAGGTAGTGACTCGACGATAGTGAGTAGTGCTTTAGCTATTAGTGGTGGTGGTTATAGACTTCAATGGCGGTGATTGTGGTATGTGTGTGTAGTAGTAGTTGTAATAGTATGTAACGGTAGCGTGCATGTGTAAGTGGTGTCGCGTAATAGTGGTGCATGTAGTGTGGGTGGTGGCGCGTAGCGACGTGTGTAAGAGTGTGATTAAGATAAGATAAAAAAAAAAAAAAAACCCTAAGTCCCTAACCAATGTGCTATATATAAGCCCAAAACCGAATCTTTCGTATCAAAGATACGAAAGATTTAATTGCAATTCTTCCATGATTTACCCTAATTTGTAGAAACCTTAACTAGTTTAGGCTTTTCTTTCCAAGCTCGACTGATCTATATTAGATTGGGTCAAGCCCAATAACTTACTAAATCTTGATTTTAAGCTCCTAAATTAGATAAATACTTATTCTCTATTGGTCAGGCCTAAAATTAATTAATTCAACCCGTCTCGTTACCTGATCTAATAACTCAACTCAATCCAACATAAATCGACTTGGCTCTTCCTATGACCTAACTTGATTTTTTTTTTCTCTTTTTTCTTTTCTTTTTTTTTCATTTTTTCTTTTAATTTTCGTTTTTTTTATTTTTTATTTTTTTCTATTTATTTATTAACCTGGCTCAATTTAAAAAAATTGGCAAAAATGAGATGTCTATAACCATCAACAGCTATGAAGTATATCAAGGGGCGAAGGGGTCATATGGAGAATGCATGCCTTTACCCATGCTAACCTCACCTTAAGCTAACCTCAACATGGAATTTGTCCTATGGTTGCCCTAAACATCTAAAAGGAAGGACTCGATCCTCGTAGTTGTGGATCAATTGAGCAAAATGGCACACTTAATTCAGTACCACCAAACCAACAATGCTTTATATATTACTGATTTATTTTTACAAGAAATCATCCACCTATATAGAGTTCTAAAGACCATTGTTTCAAATCGAGATACTAAATTTCTAAGCTACTCTTAGAAGACTTTGTAGAAGAGACTTGGGACCAAACTTGTGTTCAACTCAAGCAACCATCCTTTGACTAATGGGAAAACCGATGTAATGAATAGCATGCTAAGCACATTGCTCTAAGTTGTAGTTAGGAAGAATTTAAAGGATTGGGATCTATGCTTTCCTATTGTGGAGTTCGCTTACAAATAAATTGTCCACCATACGACCAAAAATGCTCCCTTTTAAGGTAATCTATGATCTCAACCCAACTATCCCATTAGACATTATTGATACCTACATAACTATCGAAGAAAGCCAAAACAGAGTTGACTGAGCTCATAAACTAAACAAACTACACTAGCAAGCGACCAGAAAGATCGCTAAATTCAATGATGGGTAACATGAGATCAGTAGCTGAGGTTGTTAAGCTATTTACTTCAACCTAGGAGACTTAGTCTAGATCTACCTTAGCCGAGAAAGATTTATTACCTTAAGAAGAGCATGTTATCACCTAATGCTGATGGTCCATTCAAGATCCTGAAGTTGACTAACCACGAAGCCCAACAAATCGAGCTACCTGAGGACTATGGTGTCTCTTCCACATTCCACGTATTCAACTCGATTCCTCACCATCCAGATAAAGCAAACCTAACTAGAGGAGAGCCTATAGATTTGAGGCCAAATCTTTTCAACCCTTAGGAAGATGATTGGAATCAACCCCTCAGACCCATTACCTGAAGTCAAACTAGAGGATTGTATGGACTCACTTGATGTATACTAACTCGAGAGCCATTCAAGGATGAGGATTCAATCACTAACCTGGGCCTACTTTCTCTTACCTGACCTAAGTGCCAAGCTCTAACTATGATGAGGATAGTTCCCAAACTAATGAACACCAGATTCCTTTTGAGCCAAGTTGATTAGATATCCAACCTGAAGAGGCTTCAAACAATACACAATATCCGACCTCAAACTTGACCCAGATTAGGTCGAACAAGACTACCACCTTCTTTCCGACCTCTTTCGAGCTAACCCCAGTAAGTGCCAAGCTACTAGAGAACCTTCATGTACAGTAGCTA
Organism: Lumnitzera littorea; assembly: GCA_024138015.1. NCBI lineage: Eukaryota > Viridiplantae > Streptophyta > Magnoliopsida > Myrtales > Combretaceae > Lumnitzera > Lumnitzera littorea. The sequence continues at coordinate 69,960,141 of JAMXBB010000007.1, forward strand.
TCAAACATCCGATCACCAGTGCCAGCTTGACATGTGTCTTCTGACACAACATTCCAAAAGGATTCTTTCTTTTTCCGTATAATAAGCATGTTTAAGGAATTTTTGCATCTTATCCTTTTTGTCTTTTCCATATTTACTGTAACCATAATTAAGGTCATATAAATACTTCACTTACTTTATATACAGACATCATTACTTCATTAGTGAATACAAAATTTTAGCCTTTGAAAGGACCTCACCATGTCATCTCTTTCCTTAACTCTTATCTATGAAAAACACTTAGCTAAACTCAAGAGAGGGAAGGGTAGCGAATTGAGTTTTATGGATAAGTTGAAATTCTTTTCGAAATTACCAATTAAATGCAATAACAAGTATGATCAAGATAATGATAATATCGTAATGAATGCAGAAATTAAAAGAGATAGAGATGAGAAGATCAAGCCCGGATATAACGTGGAGTTTGGATCACCCCTTACTCTCTATGAACACACATACCTATAACCAAGGATTTCGCATCACTTTCTTGATTTCTTAATCTAAGCTCTAAGAGCTATATAAACACAAACTTGACTACACAAGTTTCACACTCACAACTCTTAACACAAATCACAATCTAAACTCATAACACAAAACTCAATCTTAAGGATTATTGGTGTAATGCTTTGCAACTAAACGCACACAACCACTACACTTCAAATCTCTCTAAATATTAGTAACCTAAGGTATAAGAGACAATGAGAATAACAAATAATAAGAATATGAGATAACGTTGAAATGTTGTAGTAAAGGATCAACTCTCTCTTGTCTTTGGTCGAGTTGTTAAGCATTTATATTATCTCCTTCAATTCTTCCCGTTATTATGCATTAAACGCTCTAACGACTAGTTGAAACAAGCTTACTAACATGCTGGTACCTTACTCTTATCGACATGACGGTAAGCAAATGTACTACCAGCATGAACACCAACAAGTGTACCGGCATGTTGGCTCTTAAGGATCAGAAGGCCTTTCTTCTCGCAATCTAAGGCTTTATATCATTAGGCTGGTTCTTCCTTATGTCGTCAAGTTGGTAGGCCAAGTATCACCTGAAAATACTTTTAACACATAACAAAGAAATACACTTTGCAACCTAATTTCAAGATCTTTTGATCATTACTTAAAAGATTAAATATCTTGTAGAGTCACTTGATATATTTAATTATTAAGCAAATTAATCGATATTATTCAATTAATTCAATATAGTCAAATAAAACTTAGTTTAATCATCCACTTTTTTTTTTTTCTCATCAAAATCAATTAATGAACCTTTGGTTCAACAATCTATTCTCTTTAGTAATGAGTAATGGCAAATGACCCTAATCCTTACTCATATGTCATATCAAGTAGGTTTAGGTTGAGTAAGATAAATTAGTGCATTGTATCTAGTTGGTAACTACTCGAGTTTTACTAAAACCCCTTTTGTTTCCCTTCTTTCAGATCGTTATGATATGACCTCCATATATATGACCCCAAAAATGCATCAAAAAATCAAAGTAGTTGGAGGTATTAATTTGAACAATTGAATTGATAAAATAATTGCAAAAGAATGGTAAGGATCGATCTTGATCCCTTAGAAGAGCAAAACTCTTTTCCGTTGTCAATCACAAAGGTGAAATCAATTAAAGTTGTTAAGAATCGATGTCAATCCCTCAAAAGAGCAAGATGCCTTCCTTCTAACAACTACCACAATAAATAAGCAAGCTAAATTAGTGATAGGAATCAGCCTACGACTACCTCCAAGTCACGGCTCACCTATTCTAAGCTGAGGCCGACCTACCCCACTCAAGGCCTAGTTGATACTAGAAGGCTAAGAAGGGAAAGAGAAACTACTCAACAACAAGTCTATTGGCTGCCAAGAAGATGAGGGACTAAACAATTGAGGTCTTAAGTCTAAAGACCAACTTAGTACGGCATGAGGAATTTAGTGCTAACCAAACCTAGAGATTGGCAACTATGGGCCAACCTCATAAGAAGCTCAACTAACTACTGTAGGAATTCAGCAACTCCTACCCAAACCAAGACATCCTACTGCCAACCTTACCCAATTCAGATCCTACTCATTTTGAGACAGCTCGAATGACTCACATGTCGACATCCCATTAAATGTACAATTTTTTACACTTGTACATATTTTCTTTATCTTAATCGTGGGCCTAATCTTTAGGGTTTAAGGCCTTGTACACTATTTACATTTTTACTACTAGGGTTTAGGAAGTACTATAAATAGTAACTTTTGTAAGTAGCAAACAACAAATTATCATCAATTATTCAGAATATTTCTTAGAGAATTTCTCTCAAAGGTTACTTTAGGCTTGTCTTCTTTTTGAGTGATTATTGAGCATCCTATTCCTCTTTAATCTACCCACGTTCTTATCAATCTTCTGTTTGAGATTGTGGTGAACCTCTCATTTGAGTGAGTTAGTGAGTCATATCTAACTCCCATTTGGAACTTGAGTATTGATTTACTGTTCGTAAGTCATATTAAACCCTATTTCAAGCTCATCTTCCTAATTGTGTTTGTGTTCTAATGCATAATATCCATGTACATTCATACACTTACTAATTCCTCATTTCCATTGAACTTTGAATACCCATTCATGGTTTGTATTTGCTATATACTTCAATCCGTATCATCTTGATATTAGAGCTTTGGGGAGACACATGAGTTAGTGTTCTTCAAAGTTTGATTGGTAAGTTCTTACTCTTCTGTAAACTGCTATTTAAGTTGTGGTTTATTATACTATATGTAATAGTAGTAGTGGTACTTAAGTTCTTAAAGTATACTATGTCATGTAGTGATAATTTTTGAGTTGCTATCAGTTGTATTTTAGCTAATAGTAGCGATTTTAGTTGCTATTTCTGATTGTAATTTGTCCTTAGTAGTGTTATAGTAGCTAAAGTAGTATTTGGAAGCCGTAGGTAGCTACAGAAATTGAAGTTGTAGTGACTATAAGTCAAATTGAGTGTATTACGTGTTTGTTAAAATCTCTTAGTAGGAATTACTATATGGACAAGAATGTATGAAGATAGTGTGAATATCAATGGTAATAGTCCCCTTAGAAGTTTAAGGCAACGTGTTGATAATCTGGAATATTAGATTTAGAATCTCATTGATTTTATCCAAGAGCTTACCGGTTTAGTTAGAGGCCGTTGATGTGTTGGCCGAGGTGAAAGAAGAGACTAAGCACCGACTAGTAGAAGTGACCCCAATGAACCTATTAATGATGAATGATAGCCCGGTAGGGCTACCAATTCGAAGAGAAGAAGAGACTAACCTGAGCCAAGGAGAAGCATTGATAGGAGTATTGACTCCAAGGTGAACTAAGGAGCCTGAAGATGAAAGACAGAGTCGAGAAGGGATCTAGTTGAGCAAAGCTCTAATAGAAGTGGCTAATCCAAGGTGAACCGACCAACTCAGAATGCAAGGGATGAGCCTCGAACAAATAGCCTAGGACGTAACAACATCAAGCTTAAGTTGCCAACCTTCAATCGTAGTAGCTGACCTAAAGAGTTCCTTAACTAGGTTCCCCAAGTAGAGAAGTTATCTAAGTGTTATGAGTGTGATGATTAGACAAAAGTTAAGCTAGCTTACTGTCCCTTGTTGAATATGCAAGTCTTTGGTGGGACAAGTTACTTGCTAAGAGAGGTGCCAAAGGAGAAGAGCCGATCAAAACTTGGAGACTTATGAAGAGGTTAATGAATCAACACTTTGTACTAACCTACTTCAAGCAAGAGATGCTCTATGCTTTCAAGCACTTGAGGTAAGGTTGAGATACTGTTGAGGAGTACTTACAAGAGTTTAAAACCTTGATGAACAAATGTGAGATTGCCGAGCCACAGGACTGCACTATTGCTAGGTTCTTAAGTAGACTTCGAGATGACATTGCTAATGTAATCGAGTTACAACCATTTAACTCATTGGAAGAGTTGATCAATTTGGCATTAGGAGTAGAACATCAGAGGAGGAGGAAGCACTGAAGACCGCTGACCTCATTAAGGCAGCCCTGAGCTTAAGAGGCAAGACAAGAAGAAAATGTCAAAGAAGAAGATGGAGAAAGGAGAGTCCAACCAACTTGACCAAGTTGAGACAAAAAGAAAGTAGAGAAGGAGAGAATACTCAACAACAAGGCTTAGAAGTTAAGTGTTTCAAGTGTTTAGGGTATGGACATATTGCCTCCTAATGTCCAAACAAGAGGGTCATTATTTTAAAAGGCGAAGTATCGGATGCTGAAGTAAAGAGCCATAAGAACTCGGAGAGTGAGGGAACGATAAACATCTATCTTGAGATGGGAGAATTCTTAGCCATAATGAACCTACTTAAAAGAAGACTCGGGTTAGAGGGAGAACTTATTCCATATCCAATGTTTAGTGAATAGGAAGACATGTTCCCTAGTTATTGATGAAGGTAGTTGTACTAACATCATTTCTACCAAGTTGGTCATAAAGATGAAACTACCAACCTACTTACATCCCTAATCTTATGGACTGAAGTGATTTAATGACAAGGGTATGGTCCATGTGCATAAGAGAGCTCAAATAGCATTAAAGGCAAGACAATATGAAGATGGGATCGACTTCGACATAGAAACTATGAATGTTGCCAACTAAATTCTTGACTGACCTTAGGAGTACGACCAGAAAGTAATCCATGATGGCTTCTTCAACTCTTACATAGTTTAGAAGGATGGGAAGAGCTAATGCTTAACCCCTATGAGTTTTGAGGAGATTCAGAGTAGCTTGATATCCATGGTGAAAAGAAAAGAGAAGAGGAGTATGTTTGGCATCTAAGCCTAGGCTCATTGCTTTAAGTCGAAGATGACTTCTTTTCAGCCCCGTAGTGATAATAGGAACCAACCTACAACCATCTCTAAGTCACAGTCAACCTGCTCTAAGCTAAGGCTCACCTACCTTACATAAGGTTGACTTGATACCAAAAGGCAGAGAAAGGAAAGAGAAATAGCTCGACAACATCTCTGTTAGCTACCAAGAAGATGAAGGACCAAACAGTCGAGGTCCCAAGTCTAAAGACCAGCTCAATATGGCATGAGGAATCTAGTGTCGAGCAATCCTAAAGCTCAATAACTGTAGGTCGACCTCACAAGCAGCTTAGCTGAGTATTGTAAGACTTTAGTAGCTCTTACTCAAACCAAGACATCCAACTACTGACTTCATCTAGTTTGGATCCTACTCATTTCAAGACAGCTCAGATGACCCGCATGTTGACCTCCCTATTAAATGCACAGTTTTGTACACTTGTAAATATTTTTTTTTATTTTAATTACGGGCCTAATCTTTTGGGTGTAAGGCCTTATACACTCTTTACAATTTTTCCACAAGAGTTTTAAGATGTACTATAAATAGTAACTTTTGTATGTAGCAAACAATAAATTATCATCAATTATTCAAAACATTTCTCAACAAATTTCTCTCAAATCTTGCTTTAATCTTATCTCCTTTTTGAGTAATCATTGAACGTGCTACTCCTCTTTAATCTACCCATGTTCTTATCAATCTTCTTCTTGAGATTATGGTGATCCTCTCATTTGAGTGAGCTAGTGAGACGTATCTAACTTCCATTTAAAACTCAAGTGTTGATTTAGTGTTCATGAGTCAGATCAAACCTTATTTCAAGCTTATCTTCATGATTGTGTTTATGTTCTGGTACGTAATATCCATATACATTTACATTCAAAACCCCAATCCACTTATTAATTCTTCAGTTCCATTGAACTTCAAATACCCATTCGTGTTTCATGTCTACTATGTACTTCGATCTATATCAATTAGTAAGGATCGATCTTAGTCTATCAAAAGAGCAAGTCATGTTCCCAATAGTAATCAAGCTTTAATGAAGAAGATTGATTTGAGTTTGAAAAACTTCCTAATAAATATTGATAGAAGTAGAGGGACAATTAGAGGATAAATTGATGTAATATACATCTAGTCTAGTCTTTCTAAATAAAAATTTAGGGAAGATCTCTCTCCTCTTAAGTTAAAGTGAGGAAATGTTTTTAAATTTTTCTTAATTAATTTATGTTTGTTGTAATCTCTAGTTTAGTTTTTGTTTGAGTGATGCAACTAACTTTGAGTTATTTGGATTAATCACTGAAATTCAGTAGTCCTTAGGTGTTATTATCTAAAGTGTTTTAAAGGCATTATAGAGTTAAGGAAAAGGGTGATTCAGGAAATTTTTGCCAAGATATTCAAAATTTAAGGGTACACCATTTTGAGATTGGCTGTAATCATCTTGTCCTTTAGATATTCTTTACTTTGGTTTCTATTATTTTGCTTGAGAACAAACAAAAGTTTAGTATGGACACTTTTGATAACATGAATATAGCATACATTTTCTAAGGTTAATTTGTGCTATTTTAGATATTAATCTAGTCGATTTTATATTATTTTAAGCTTAATTAGTTTAAATTCCATTTTCTAGGACTTCTTGAGCACTTTATGAAGTTTTGAAGGTTTTTATTAAATTTTGAAGTATTTCAGAGTTAAAGCATCAATTGAGGATTGAAGTAGAAGAATTATGCATGAGAATGAAGTCCAATAATAGACCATGGTTGAGGACCATGACCATCGTCCCTAGCATGTTCCCTTCCTCAACCAATTTCATTGAGTTTTTAAGATTTCAAATAAAGTGCAAGTTTACGCTCACACTCTATGGCCATATACCTTGCCCATGGATACGCTTTGGTGCGTAAATCTTTTATTTTTGTTAGGTTTTCTTTGTAAACCTAGGTCTACTCCCTATATATAGATGCTTAAGCTTAACTTTGTAAGGAGAGCCCCCTTAGGAAGAGTTATAGGCTAGAATATTGGTGGGGGTCTCTAAGTTTACTAATTCTTCTTTTTATTTCATGTTGTTCTCTTGAATTATTCTTAGTAAATCAATATTGAATCTTAGTTCTTCTTGCAACAACTTATTATTCAATCTACAATTTTGTTCTTTGAAGATCTAATTATATAAATTTTATTGTCGTCAATTAGTATTTTCCCAAGTTACTAAATTGATGTATGTGTTTTTCTTTAGAGTGTAAGTCCTATTATTGAATAGACTAGTATAATTAAGGGGAACTAAGTATGAAAGGAGATTGGGTACCGATTCCTTTAGATTGAGGTAACCTAGACGGCTAATTGATAACAGGATCCAAGTTCTTAACGCGATCCTGCAACACTTTATTTAGAAGTGATTCGGGTAAAGGGGTGAAAAACTACCCTAAGAACTCAAGAAGAGGGTTGAATTGAGTTCAATGCCTAAATTTTAATTTAGTACCAATTTCTTGATTAAAATAACTAAACAAATGCAATATTAAAATAATAAAACTACAATGAGTATAATCAAGATAGTGATAAAACAATAATAAGTACAGAAAATAAAAGAGATAGGGATAGAGAAAATTAAGTTTGGATTTAACGTAGGCTTCGGGTCACCATCTACTCTCCATAAACACACAATACTTCCAACCAAGGACTTCACACTAATTTATTAATTTCTCAATCCAAGCTCTAAGAGCTACACATATACATACATAAACTTGATTATACAAGTTCACACTCACAACACACCCAATCTTGATTAGTCAACCTTGGTTAGTTAGCCCATTAGGGCATAACTAAGTTTCCTCCATCAGTTTAGGATTTTAGCTAGCTCTAGAAGCACTTTGCTTGCCTTAGTTAGTCAACTTATTAGGGCACGACCAACTTTCCTCTATCAGTTTAGGGTTTTGGCTAACCTCAGGAGCACTTATCTATCTCATCTAGTTTAAGGTCTTAACCAGCTCTAGGAGCGCTTTGCCCACTTTAGTTAGTCAACTCATTAAGGCATGACCAAGTTTGCTCATTCTTCTTAGGGCCTTAGCCAACTCAAGGAGCGCTTCGCCTATTTCACTTCGCTACATCAGTTCATAAGAGCATGACTAGACTTTAGTTCTTCTTTCTTCTTTCGACCAACTCTTAGAGCACTACCCTTCTCTTCTCTAAATCCCTAATGGATTGGACCTAGAATAACTAGCTAGTTGTAGTGCTTCTTAAAATAAAATCCACTCTTGGGGCAAAAATAGTGTCTATTTTATCTTTGTGGTAAAGTTTTGCATAAACTTTATCACAAAAAACTTTACCACAAAGAGGAGCAACTGTAGACACCTAATTTTTGCAAACCACTCCCCCCCCCCCACTTTTATTTTTCAATTTAGGTTATAGAGTCCTAAATTAGAAAATTTTCAAAAAAATATAGGAAATTAAAGAAAACCCCAAAAAATGACAAAAATTTAGAAAAAAAAAAGGAATTCTAGAAAAATACAAAACAAAAAAAAAAGAAGGAAAATAGGGAAAAAAATACAAAAAATAGAAATTTAGAAAAAATACAAAAAAATGAAAAATTTAGGAAAATATATAAGAAATTTGAAAAGTTAAAAAAAATTTTAAAAAAAATAAGGAATTTAGAATATAATAAATTTTTTAGGTCATTTAAATAGAATAGGATTTTAATTTAAATAAATTTGAATAAAGGATTGCTGAACCTAAGCTTAGATTTAAATCTAGCCTAGGCTAACCTAGTCCATATGTGCGATTTAATTGCACATATGAATAAGGCATAAGCTAATGGCCTAATGGTAAAACACATGGACATTGCAATTAGAATTAATTGGAGATCAAGGGTTCGAAGCTCACTGGAGCCATGAGGATGATTTCTTATTTTTTTCTTTTTTAAATCCACATATTGCCACATGTCAAAAAATCGCTAAGCCATGTATCTAATTGTGATACGTGGTGCGTTGTGATTCGCTTAGATAACACACATTCTTTCCCTCCATTTTTTCCTCCCCTTTCCTTATTATTTCCCTCTCTTTCTTTCTTTAAAAAACAAAAACACAACACACAGGAAAGGAGGATAATAGTAGGAGTACACACAAGAAATAGAGGGAAACATTCAAAACACATCAGGGGTTTTGGATTTTGAGAAAAGAAAGGGGAACACTCATACACACAGAACACAAAAAGGGGTGGGGTTGGGGGGGGGGGGGGGGGGGGGG
>JAMXBB010000007.1:69969575-70326880 GCA_024138015.1 Lumnitzera littorea
GGGGGGGGGGGGGGGGGGGGGGGGTAGACTCTCTCTCTATCTACACTTTCTTACTATCTACCTTTCTTTGGGTCCACTCCTCTCCACCTCTCCAAACCCTCAGTCTCTCTCTCTCTCCACTGTCCAATCCCTGTCCTTCTTTGCAGCCGTCTCTCTCTCATCTCACACCGCAACCCACTGTTGCATGTCCACCCCAACCAACACAACACCCCACTCTTGACCCTACGATCACACTACTATCACATGATCACCCCCCCATACAAACATACAGACTTCATTCACTCTTGACGTCTCTCTCTCTCTGGACCCACTCTCTTTCTCACTCGATTTAAACCTCTCCCTCCACTATTTCTTTCTCTCTACTCCCTCTCTCTCAAACCAAAAACCAAAGAACCAAATACCATCTTCTCCATCCATCTCCAACCGCCTTGCACGACCTAGATGCACTGATCAAGCCTCCCTTCACCGCAACCACCATCGCCTCTTCGCACTACTACAATCGAAGCCCCTACACTATCACTCTCGACCATTCACCAATGCCACAACCAACACACCCCTTGACCCTCACCCACTCGTATGGCCACCAACCTATTGTTGACCCTCTCTCGGCCTTTATCCTAAACCTATTGCCACTATAACAAACCAAACCTTGTCATGAACCCATACACACTACCGCTTTGAGCTCCGACCACCACCCAAACTACTGCCATTAACTACGGCATTCTTCTAAACCCCCATTCCCTAATAGAAAACTCACAAAACAGCTTTTTCCTGATTGTTTTAACCATTGAAATGGCCTCCGAAACACCATTCCAGCCACTCCTATTTTGACCCGCGTGGAGCCCCAGTTTAACCTGGGGTTGAACCAACTTAACTTGATTAACCTAAACTGAAGCCCTAAATCCAAATTGCTCCTAACCCGCATCTTCATTTGGTCCAACTCCTTTCATTTTTGTTTTGTTTCCAGTTTCCTTTTTTTCTTTTGTTTTATTTAATTTCTTTTCCTTTTGAATTATTAGTTAATTTTTTATTATTATTTGTAAATGTAAATGTAAAGAAAGAAAAAAAAAAAGAAGAAGAAGGAAATCAAACAAAAAAATTAAAAATTAAAAAAAAAAAGAGAGAAAAGAAAAAAGGAAAAAAAAGGAAGTAATACTTAGTTTATTTTTATTTATTTATTTTCACGTTTTAGCTAAAAAACCAAAAAAATAACAAAAAATAAAAGGTAAAGGAATAATAAATAGATAAAAATAATAATAATATTGTTTATCACTTAGAAAATTAATTTTCCAAAAATAAAATAAAAAAATAAATCAATCATTTACCAAACTAGGGCATTTTAGATTTTCCAAAAATAAATCAATTTAGTTACTTAGGAAATTTTCTCAAATAAACTCAAAATGGGTAAAAAAGCAAACTCGACAATTTTTCCATAGTTAAAATTAGTCAACCCACTATGCTTTCGGTAAATGAACTACAGAAGTATGATCCTGAATAGTAGGTACGTAAGCACCCGTACGTTAGTACGAGGCGATATAAAATATGAAAAATTTTATTTTTTCCATTTTTAAATATTTATGTAAATTAATCAATTTAGTCGCATGAATTATGATTAGCTATTTTTTTTTTAGAAATTAAAAAGGGTATATTTGAAAAGCAAAGTTAAATTTGGAAAGTTAAAAAGTAGTACCCGTTTAGGGTTTAATAAATTATCTCTCAGATCTAGATCTCTGGTTTTCAAAAAGCCGTATTTATAAATAGGTTTTTTTAATCGATAGAACAATAGCTAAGTTATAACCAATCCACCCAATTGGTTATAACTTAACCCTTTTTCCCAACTCCAGTCAGGTAGTGACTCCAATATATTTCAAATTGAAAAAAAATGGTTTTCTTTAAACCCCAATTGAGGATCGGTATTAAACGGGTAAGGTTTAGTACTGATCGGTTTAGAGAAGACCTAATTTTATAAAAATAATCAGGAAGGTAAAAAACCAGGCTCGACACCTATTTCGAAAGAACTGAGTAAAAGATAATGGGCTTATCTTGAAAGGATAGGGCTAAAGATTTGGGGTGTCTATCTTGGAAGAATAAGGCAAAAGTTTTAAGAGAGCCTATCTTAGAAGGATAAGGCAAAAGTTTAGGGTACCTAACCATTGAAGGTTAAATTAACTTGTTTTGGTTTAATAGATTATCCAAAGAGGATAAATCTCTTCAAGATTTAAAAAAAAAAAAAACTTGTTTTAGTTTGATAGATGATTTGAACAAGATAAATCTCTTTGAGATTTCAAAAGAACTTTTTTTGGTTTGATGGATGATTTGAAGAGAATAGATCTCTTCAAGATTTCTTATTTTGATTTGATAAATAATCTAAAGAGGATAGATCTCTTCAAAATTTCAAAATAACTTGTTTTGATTTAGTGGATAATTTGAAGAGGATAGATCTCTTCGAGATTTCAAAAAAAAAAAAAAACTTGTTTTGGTTTGGTGGATGATCCGAAGAGGATAGATCTATTTCAAGATGAGTTGCTCGAAAGGATAGATCTTTCGAAGATAAGATGATAAAATGAAATAGTACTCTCATGAGTGGGCGATTTCTTAAATGACTAGACAACACTCCTTTGAGAAAGTAATCTAAAAAGGAAGAATAAGATAGTACTCATTTTAAGCAAACAATCTAAAAAGGAATAGATAAGACAGTGCTCTTTTGAGTAAGCGATCCTAGCATAGGACTAACTAAGATAGCGCTGCTTTGAGTAAGCAATCTAAAAAGGAATAGATAGCACTCATTTGAGCAAGCGATCCTATAAAGGACTAAATGACGCTCCTATGAGCAGGTGATTCAACTAAGGAATAGGATAGCGCTCCTTTGAGTAAGCAATCCTGAAAAGGATTGGATGGTGCTTTATTGAGCAAGCAACCCAACTAAGGATAAAACAATGCTCCTATGAGCAGGCAATCTAACTATGGAATAGGACATTACTTTTTTGAGGAAGAGATCCTAAAAAGGACTAGATGGTGCTCCTATGAGCAGGCAATCCAACTAAGGATAAGACAGCGCTCCTCTGAGCAAGCAATCCTAAAAAGGATTAGATAGCACTCCTATGAGCAAGCAATCCAAGATTACTATACGAAATGAACAACGTACTAAAAGGCAAGCGATCCATAAATTTCAAGGACTTTGATGAGTTTTGACAAAATGATCTAAGACTTGAGTTTGAGGGATTCTGATGATTCTTTGAAAATATTGACTTTTCTTTTTAAGAAATCTCTGTTGAAAATTTTTTAAAAAGGTTTGATTTCTCTTTTGAAAAGGTTTTTTTTTTCGCTTTTTTCTTCTTTCTTTAAGAAATTCAAAAGTATACTCTTTAATGGAAAATTGTTTTGCTAATAAGTAAGAAAGTCTCTAAAACTCTAAAGATCGCAAATAAGGAGTTGACTTGCCCTTTACCCATTGATCACTCATTCCTTTAATATTGTTTCTTGGAGCATAATTCATAATCTCTAAACTTGTCAAAAATACCGATTTCAAACTTGGGATTAAGACTTTTCATGTTCATGAGAAAGCACTCAACTATTCTTTAATATTCCACTAAGGGGATAGATATCATTACTTGAAAAGTTTAGTCCAAGTAAACTTCCTTGCACTTTCACAAGTTTTTTTTTTTTTTCACTTTTGACATCAATTCTAAAAATTATAGCCTATCTTGTAAATGATACATTCTGGTCAATCAATAGGTCTTTTCTAAGTTTACAATGTACGGCTTTTGGTCAATAGTTTAAGCAAATGGATACCAATGTATTTAGCTAAATTTGAAGAAATCATATATAATTTATCATAGGCTTACAAGCCAAGAACCTAGGAGAAGCTAAACATGAGCTTGTCATAGTTTCATGAGCAAATTTTGCTGAAGATAAGTTGATTTCTTTAGTCAAAAGAACTTCATCAAGGGTGGCATAGTAGGTAGGATCATACAATGATGGCTTTGCTTTTGGACTTAGGAATTTAAAGTATTTGGTCCTTGTATATCCTTCATAAGTTTAGACCTTAAGTTTATTGGAAATTTGACTCATCTTTGAAGGTAATCACCTTGCTAATATTTTTCAATTTTTGTCTTTTTTTTTTCTCTTCTCTCTCTTCTCCTTTTTTCTTTTCTTTCTCTCTCTCTCTCTCTCTCTCTTTTGGTCAAAGCGATCACCTTCTCTTATTGAGTTTTTGCTTGATGGGATTCGAAGCCCTAAAACCATGGGTTCAAAGAGCATAAGCTTAGGAGAATTGTATATGGCATGGAGTGTTTAGGAAAACTCCATAAGCTTGAGGTATTTAAATGAGTATATAAGCTTGAGTGAGGTGTATATGGTTTGAAACTCTTCTTCATCCTAAAGAAATTGAATTATTTATGATAACATTTGCTCATGAATTGGCAAAACTAAAGCAAGCACAAGTTAGTCTACTCCCTTTCTCTAAATTAATGACCTTAACCTCCTAATTGCCTTAGTATGGGATAGTTCTTGGCAGGGTTAATTTTAAGAAAAATCCTCAAAAGGTTCATATGGGTTTTGCAAAGGATAACTGTGTTTAAGGATGATAAAATAAATGCCTAATATCATTTTGACACATGTACCAAGTTTAAGACAGGCCTCCTTTAAGGAATGAGCTTAAGTACTCACATTGTGACACTCCTCTCTCACATGTGTTTAGGGTTAGTGTTTAAGACATGGTTTGCCTTTTTTCATCCTAAACCTTTCAAGTAATGTGTTACCATTCCCTTAGGTGGAAAATTTTAAGTTTCGAGTTTACATTTACATTATCCATTTTCACTTGTTTCAAGTCTTACATGAAGTATTTCATTAATGAAGGCCAGTGGCATGCCTCTATCAAGCTTAGCTAAGTGCACATCATAGAAAAACAAAATGCATAAGAGAAACACTTTATTCAAATAAATCTTATCTCTAAAGTGAAAGATTATTCTAAAAAGAAATAAATACAAGAACTAAAACTCTTTTCCACTTCTTGCCTCCATTTTTTTCACTTCTTCGAACTTAGCCCATTTAGTTGAATTGATCTTATAGAGGTATGCCTAATTGCTTCAAATGGTAATCCACTTGGTCAGATGGTAGTAGTAAACCCTCAATACCCAATATTGGAGGTTGTCTATTTGATGCCCTTAGGTTAAGGATATCACTGCCCATAAAACTATCAATCTCTAGAAAATTTAGTTGGAAAACCTTGGCATTTATAAAATCTTGCACCTTATGCTTCAGTTTCCAGTAGTCTTCAATGGTATGCCCCACCTAGCCCACATGATATTTACACCATTTGTTGGGGTCATGATCCCTTAGCTTGTATTTCTTTGTTAGGTTTTCACATGCCAGTAGTCTTACATCTCTCAATTACTTGAGCACTTGAGCCATTAGAATCTTAACCTGTATAAGTCACCTTCTCTTGTTGTGGACGAGTTTGTCTTGATTGTGGGCTTTCCCAATTGGCACATTCACTCCAAGCTTCTCTTTTGTTGAATCATCCTTATGCTTTTGCTGTGATGTCCTATCCATACTAGGATGTAGGTTTTCAAGCTACTTGAGCACATAACCTATTGCCATTTGTATACTCGTGAGCCTTTCTTCTAATATCACCAACTTTTCTTCTAGGGCTTTTACCCTATTTTTCAAATCCTAATAGTGACATACCCTCTAGACTTGACCATTCAAATCCATTTTTGGAAACTTTTCCAAATTTTGTATCATATTAATAGTAGGCTCTATGTAGAATTTGGGTCTTGGATCCCTAACGAAGTCCAACTGAACCAATTTTTCATCAATCAAATCTTAGACTTTGTTCTTCAATTCCTAGCAATGGTTAGTAGCATGCCCCTACTGACCCATGTGGTACTTGCATTGCGCATTGGGATTGTATTTCTAAGGTTTATACCCTGGTGTTGGAGTCTTAGGATACAATAAACCCTCTTTTTTTAGGTAGCGATAGACTTGAGACATAAGAATCGGGATATGAGTGAACCTTCTTCTAGGTAATTTTTGGCTTAGCTTATTTTCCTTGAGCTCTAGACTAGTGCTTCGAGCACCAAGCTCATTTATCATTAGATAGGACTTCTTATGTTCATGGTATCCTCTAAATCCAACGGGACTGATCCATTCCCTATCAATCTCCCCACTCTAATAGCATCTTCAATGCAACTATCAACTCCAACTATATCTACAAATGTAGAAGCGATATGGCCTAAGAGGTGATTATAATAACGTTCACCTAATGTGCAAATAAATATGTTGATCAATTCATTTTCTAGCAATTGTACTATAGCTTGAGTGGCTGTAGATCTCCATCTCTAGGCATACTCCCTAAAGGACTCGGTCAGCATCATTTTCATGTTATTCAAATTCATCAAAGAAGGAGCTACTTCTTCATTGAACTTGTACTATTGATAAATGGCTCAAGCTAGTTTATCCTAAGTATTAGGCTTAACTAAGTCTTGTTAGGCATACCAAATCAACGCTGGCCCAGTTACACTATCTTAGAAAGTTTGAACCATCAACTGCTTGTGTTTAGAGAGCTGTGCCATCTTACAGACATAAAGCCTAAGGTGAAGTTTAGGACAACTTGTTCCATCATACTTTGCAAAATGCGGTACCTTAAACTTCTTAAGTAACTCGTAGTCTTCAAAAGTACTAACATTGCTTAAGCCTAAATTACTCTACACATTGTGATCCTTGAGAACTCCCATTTTCTTTTCAATTTTTTGGAAGATTTCTTATTTCATCTTCAATAATTTCTACTCTAATTCCTTCCTCAGGCCTTTGTCAATGTTGTTGGGCTCATGAACTGACAACTCTTTAGACTTTTCTACTCCAAATGGTACTTCAATAAGCCCCTAAGCTTGAGTATGGGCATGGTCTCGACTTGCATGCTTGCTCAGAACCCCTTTGGTTGTAGCTATTCTCTATTCAAGAGCTTTAGACATCCTGGTTTTGACAACGAGTGATTATAGGCTTCAAGTTAGGCTAAATCACTTAAAAAGTAACTTTTCAAAGCCTTGAAGAATCTCTTCTTGTTAACAACAATACATCGAGTTTTTAGTTTTGAAAACTATTCTTTCCTCTCTTTTTTTTTGGAAACTTTTATTAAAAAAAAAAAAATCAATGTTGATTTTATGTTATAGACAACCTATTATTGACATTAACAAATCTAAACTTATTCTTTAGATAAAAGGTTAAAGAAAAAATAGAACTATTGGGATTGACAATTGAAGACATAGGATGACGACTATATTACAAAGGTAACATAGAAAAGTGGAAATAATTTTATAATGAGAAGTTTATTGAACAAATGACACAAGGGTGATGACTAATGTAGAAAACTTTATTGGAACCGTGACAACTTAATGGATAAACATAAAGAATAAGAACTTAAACATTTATAAGATTAATGACTTTGAGGTGGGAAATACTCTACAATGGGAATCTAATGATTAAGTCTTTTTTATTTTTTTGACTTTTTATTTTGTTAGTTCCTAACAGTATGGTACATATGGGGTATTGTAATAGAAATCAATTAAGTAAATAATTATCATGAAATTGGTTTTTTATCATAAAACATCTTTTTGAAATTTATTTATTTTTAAATTATTTAAAGCTTGGGAAAAATGACAGTTCCATAATAATATTTACTACAGCTAACTTCTATAATTACATACCAAAAAAAAAAATTACAAGTTAATATTGAATTTTTCTTTCTTTTCTTAACATTGGCACATTATGGTACAGGAAGAACACTAATGATTTAGTACCCATTACTTATAAAATAAAAAAAAATCTACAAAACTCACGTATATTACAAAAGATAGCATATATAGATAAACATGCAAAATAAATGTGATGCAATATACTACACACGCATGCAATGCAATGAGGTTGGTCATTAATAAATTATAGGAATTATTATGAGCGCACAGTCAAGAATACACTTATATATAAGTAAATTCGAAATAAAATTTAAAAAGAAATGAAGCTCATGAATACTTATATATAAGGGTTATTAATTTTTTAATTTCCCCCTTTTTTTGGAAAAAAAAAACACTAAACTGATTGTGGATTAATCAAGCTTTTCCTATAATTTAAAAATAACTACTCATTTTTCAAGAAGAACGATGTAGGAAGGTGGGGTCTACGAGTTTCAAGCTCTGTAGCCTAAAATATTTCCGGAGAAAAACCTAGTAGGATATATTAAAGCCTGAGTAGGCTCACCTATCACTACCAAGTAGAGGTAAAGACTCCAATGAACTAAGGGTTACACAATGGCGACCCGTCCTAAATTCTTAAAGTGGCCAAAGTCCAACCACATCTAAGCATGCAAATGGTTATTAAAATAAATAAGAAGCCCCCTAAATCCCCAATAAGTGCCCATTGGGTCGAGTTTTCTCTTAAGATCGACTTCACTAAAAATTAGTTAGTACAACTATAATACAATAAAATAAAAATAATACAAAAACCATCAATTAGTTTTTAATTTTTACATAACTAACCCACTAAGCTTCCTTAGTGTAGTCGCCAATTCTATTAAGCCCTACTTTGGTTTTCCTCAATTTAATCTATATTAAGCCCAGCCTGCTTAGTATAGATTATTTGACATAAAATTAAGGAAATATTTTTAAAAAAATATTTTGAAAAATTGGAGTCATCAACCAATTCAACTAGTAAAAAATAAAATTAAGGTTTTAGGATGGGAAAACCTTAATTTGGATACTAATTTGTAAATTTTCTTAAAAATAATTTTTTTAAAAAAATAACCAGAAAAATTGAGTTCGAAGGTTAACCTATTAAGACTAAGTCACCATGTAAAAATAAAAAAATTTAATTAGCTTTATTTTTATTTTTATTTTTATTTTTTTTTTTCTAAAAATACTAAGCTATATACAAATATGCAAAAAAAAACTAAAATGAATTTTTTATTATGAATTTTTCAAGAAAAAAAAGGAGAAAAAGGCTTTTTTTTTATATGATTGCCTAGAAAATGCCCATATGCCCACTAATCGGAATCAAACCAACGTAGTTCTTTTTTATAAAACATTTAGTAGGTGAATTTTTTTATTTTTGAAAATTGAGCTAGATTTATATTTATTTTACCATTTATTATTTCTTTTCTTTAAAGAAAACCTAGAAAATCTAATTTCGCAAATCTATTTATAAAAACCTAACTAACTAAATCTTTTTAAAAATCCCAGTTAAGATTTTTTTAAATTTAAAAAAAAAAACTCATTATGTGTCAGAAGATATATTTTCTAAATCCTATATGTAAAATATGTTAAAATACAATCTAGATACATATTATCTCTAAATCCTATAGGCGAGATACGTTGAAGATACGATCTAAATGCATATCTCCTCTAAATCCTATATGCAAAATATGTTGAAAATACGATCTAGATACGTATCTTTTCAAAAGATACATTAGATATGAATCTCAGAGAAAAAATATGTGATTTAAAAAAAAATGCAATTTTCAACTGACTAAAGTTATCCAAAACTTCAAATTATCTAAAAAAATATTGAACGATATGACAATTTTACATCCTGGTATAATATAGGATGTATCATCACACAGGAATACCTATTTATACTTAACAAAAGTTCTATTTATAACAAAAGTGTACTACAATGGAGTTCAACTTAAAACCTGTTTATACAAAAGTTTACATCTATCAACATAACCAAACCTAAAATATAGTACTTTTTTTTTCATGTGTATAGATCCTTTATAGAACTAAGAACAAAATAAAACAAGACTTCTTTAAAAGTGACTGACTCAGTCTTATGTGCTCTTAAAAGACTTTTCCCCCCAACTAGTGTTGCCCTATCAATTCCCTTCATAACCTAAGGATATACAAGTAACCCCTCAGCTCTCTGTAAACTAAGTGAGAGTGGATAAAACAAAACACAAAATAAGCACAATACATACTCACCTAGATCAATACCATAAGATATTTAATTTCATAATCCAAATTACCAATACAAATTGTTTATGTAAGAAGTTAGTGCTATGCTCATGTACGTATCATGCATTGGTATACTTTTCCAATTTTCCATCCAATTAGTCGACATACCTGGGCATCTAGATACTACTTCCAGAAACCTACGGCAATAAGGAGCTACCTAAGAATAGAACCCCCAACAAAAACCATCTACTATGGTTTGAAAATCCAATACGTAGTTGATCACATATCATAGCCAGAATAAGTTAAGCAATGCAGTTTCATATGCTTAAAAACCAACTCAGCAGTTTTGAAGCTTTTAGAAATTGACCCATAAGTCCTTTCATGCAATGCCATGAATGTAGTAAATAGTACAATAGCCCAATATTAAGCATGAATCTCAAGTTCCACATTATAAACAATTCAACTATCTTAACTTCAAATTCATTTCTCAACTTTATATTACATTCCTTTACATAAGGCTCACTTGGGCGAATACCCTAAAGAACAGTTTAGTTTCTAAGGTTTTCAAATAGAATTACATTTTGATGAATCAGTCATACATAAGGAAACATTTTACTTTTTCAACACACATTCAACAGAATCAAGTGTCCAATCAATCCAGTACGTCATTATAATTCATAGCACAACTGACTTTAAGTCAAGTAAACATAGGTTTACTTGCACAAAAGTAGAAATATCTACTTACCTAAGCTTAACAATAGCGTAAAATCTTAAGCTACACAATGTGGTCATTCCTCACCTATCACACCTAGAAAAATACACATACACTTTAAGTCAACTACAGATCAATGCTAAGTTTTTATGCGTTTTCGCTATTATGTTTTTAAGTTTAATTCAATTGTCTCTTACTCATTTATTATCAAATTTTGATCAACTTTATATCATTGTGATTATTATTTTGAGTACTATTAGGATATCTCAAGAATTAACACATACCATTTTTTGTCAAAATTCCAAAAATACTCTTTCGTGTTACGGATTCAACCGTATGTTATTATAACTTTGTAATTAACTCAAATAAATCCTAAATCTAAATTAAAAATCCTAAAATTCCTCATTTCCTAAGCTGGTCAGCATTCATTATGTACTCCAAAATACTAATCCTTTGCATATTTAACAAATATCACATTAGTACTAATTACTATATCATATATTAAGCTAATATATAGATTTATATTATGAAAATACATAATAAATAGTATATGAGCTTGATTCATTCCACGAAAAATCCTATGGACTCACAAAAATACGTATTTTAGTTATTGAACATGAATTATACTAAAATAGCTATTATATATTTTTATGAAAATAGCGATTTTAACTTAAAATTAGTAAAAATTAAGCAAACAAGTGAATTTAATCACAAGATAAAATTTAAGTGTCCCAATCATCATTATGAACTTCTATAAATCATAATACATAGGGCTCATACTTTGATTTTGTTAAAAACTAATTAATTCACTAAAACAGCGAAATTAACAATTTTATCCAAAAATAATTACAATAAATAGTAAACATAATTACTTCCAAAAATTCTTGTTACTGCAATTAAATACATATATTGAGTGTGTCACGTGCAAATTTTTAACTTGAAAGGACATTATTTACTATTTCTAGAATTTAATTCAATTTTCATCCAAACAGAGACATTTCTTAAGGACCTTATATTTTCAATGATTATTTATCAAAAATAAAATTACTACATTAATCTACATATAAAATAACTCTAGAAAACCAAGTTTCATAATTAAATAACATCATTTGATATTTTTAGAAAATTTACGAAGTTTTAGCCAAAAATTTAATTCACCTAAATCGGCCACCTCTGGCCACCCAACCTTATTGGAACATTTCCTTTAGTGGTGCTTTCCTTGACCCCCAAATGGCCACCACAACTAAACACCAATAGCCTATTTAACCTGCCTAATCAAATTCCATGCCCTATTTTTGCTCTAATTTTCTTTTTTTTTTTTAATTTTTTTCAAAATTTGCTTAAGTGATTTTCTATTTTTTTTCAAACTTCCAAAATGTTGTTTTTGAAGTGTACAAGCCCAATTTATATTTTCCAAATGGATTAGGATTTCTAAAAATTGGACATGTGGTTTATACATGTAATTTTCTTATTTTTCCAAAGCATGAGGTATCATTTTCTTATTATTTACCTTTTGACTCATCAATCCAATTTAATCCTTAGCTGCCACATCATGGGATGATTCATCCTTTTATTTTTTTTATTAATTTTTCCTTATTTAAATAATAATTTCTTATTATATATGTGTATTTAATACAAATAATGCATGTTCTATGTTAATACAAGTATAATTCAACTTCATTTATTATTTTTATAAATTAAATAATTTATCTCTAATATCCTGTTATATCTAAATACTCAAATTTTATGTTTTCGTTATTTATCGACTTTAGCGATAAATTAACATTTTCTTAAATTAATATTTTTATATAGCTTATTTTGAGAAATTGACTTCACTTGAATTATTTTATCTAATTTTTCTAGCCATACTGTGAAGTTTGAAATTAAATAGACATTATAGCTTAACGCCCTAAATTTAGGGGCTTGAATCTTAGAGTAATCATATAGGCTTGAAATCCTAGAGTATTACAAACAATAAAAATAATAATCATAATAGAAAAAAACTTACACTAAAAAAAAATAATTTAGTGAAAGATAATTAAATTAACTAATAAATAAATAATAATAAATTTTTTTCCTAAACAAATCGAGATATACGTAATCGATGCGCTTGTGATCATGTACAACGTATGTAGAGTGGCCAATATATGCATTGTAGTGAATCACGTATAATCATACGCGATAGTGGATTGTGTGCAGCGTGGCTTGTGTGCGGATAATGGGCAATAGGCAATGTATTTGTGTTGTAATCTATGTGTAATCATGTATCCAACATACGTGTGGATCGTATGTATAGCGTGATTCCGTATATGCGATTGTGTGAGTCTTCATATGTGCAATGTTGTGTAGTATGTACTGTCGGGTGCTATAATAGATGGCAGTATCAAGGCATGTAGGATTGTATGTATGTTAAGGGCTATCAATGGCTTGCTATGTAGGTCTTTATATGTGCAGTGTTGATGTGCAAGTGCAATAAGCGAATGTATGTTGTAGGATTGTAAAAAAATCATCCTTAAGTCCATCACTGAATTCCTATTTATAACACCCATATTTGAATCTTCCGTATCAAAAGATATAGATTTGATCGAAAGATACAATAATGATTCTTTGAAGATTCAACCTAACTTCTAGAAACCTTATCTTGAGCTTTCTATTTTCTAGGCTCGATTCAGTCCAATTTGACTTAGCTTAGTAACCCTCTTAATAAGCCCTAAGTCTATTTTAGATAAAAATTTACTTTATATTAAACTAGGCCAAAATTATTTTAATGAAGTCTGATTCTTTAATGACTTAAGAATTTATTAAATTAGACACTTACCATTATCCGATTCGATCCCAAACGATTTCCCTTAACTCAACTTAACTTGATACAACTAGACTTGATGCGACTTGACACTTTGTTTTTATTATTTTTTTTCAATTTTTTTTTTTTGGTTTTTTTTTCTTTTTCTTTAACATAGGTTAATAAAAATACTAAAATAAAATGGAAAAAATAAAGTGTCTATAGGGAACATTTTATCCTACTTTGAAATTCTTTTAGAGTATTTTCTTATCATGCCACCTCTTTGTCTTCTTTGTAGATTTGAGCATTTTCAAATTCATTCAATTAGAGCATTCAATGATCTCCTACTAAGCTTCTATCAAAATTCGAGAATTTTATAAGCCAATAATATGCTTTATGCTCCATTTTGACTAGGAGGTGACAAGCTTTTCTGTAAATCATTCGGTAGGGGAACATTCCTATGAGATTCTTGTAAGTGATTCTACAGGCTCATAATGCATCATCCAGCTTAGATGCCCAATCCTCCCTTAAAGTGTTAACAACTTTCTCTAGAGACTACTTTAATTCTCTGTTTGATAGTTCAACCTATCCACTTGTCTAAGGATGATGGAGTGATGCAACTTTGTATTTAACCCTATACCAAGCCAATAAATTCTTAACATGTTTATTATAGAAATGTGTTCCTCCATCGCTGATTATAGCTCTTGGTATACCAAAATGTGTGAAGATGTTAGTCTTGAGAAATTTAAGGACACTCTTGGAATCATTGGAGGGTGTAGAGATCCCATTTTTGCCCCCTTGTAAGTCATATAGATATATATATATATATATATATTTTAGGTAATAAAAGGGCCTTATTGGAAAAATACAAAAACTTAGAAAATCTAGAAAAATATACACAACAAAAAAAGCAATTAAAAAATATTAAAAAAGTGAAAAAAACTAAAAATTAAAAAATATATATAAATAAATAAAGATATACAATATCTTTTAGAGTTATAGTATTAACAAAATAAGATAAGTGATATTAGGCAAGTGTAACTATCGAATTGTAGTAAGTGGATTAAATCTAAATATCGATCCGTCAAGGACTTTGACTACTAATACTCACTAAATCTCTATTATCTAACCGGTAAGTTCAAGTTCAAGAAACTTAAAAAATCTAAATTAAATTGTAGCAACTATTAAATTAACAACTAATTAATGAATATTAAGGAACTTAAACAAGAAAACAATAAAAATATAAATTAATTCAAGATTCAAAAACCAAATCTAGACCTTTGCTTCACTTAGTTCTAACATGTAATTTTCCTTAAAGATAATCTAATTTCTTCTTTAATCTTTCTTGATGAGGAGAATTTTTTATAAAAGTTAATCACTTTGTCAAGTCAATTAACCCTAATCTTAAAATCACCTATTAGAATCTCTTCTTAATAGTATGACCTATTATCGCATTATTGCACAACGAATTCTTTATCGATATAAATCAAGATTCTAAAAAGATCTTGCAAATTATCTCTAATCTTATGATAATGTCTATTAACTATGTCTAAATCTAATCTTATAAGAAATTTCTCAATTCTCTTATTAGATATCAAAATTTAGATCATTACTCGATGAAATAGCAATCTAAATCATAAAGCATACATAGTTGAATTAAGAAAAGAACAAAGAATTAATTAAATCTAATAGAAATCCACCAAAGATCTACTCTCTACACATCATAAAGTAATAATCTTGAATCAAAGAATAAAGAATTGTAAAAGAGTAAATCATAAAATCTAAGAAAAATTGAATCTTGAAGTCTTCTTTGTTTGATTTCTTAAGTGCTCCTCTCTTGAAAAACTCTCTAAAGGTCCATTAAAAAATATCTCCAAAAAACCCTAAAGAAGCTTTACATAGGAAACAGAAAAATAAGGGTTGTTGCAAATGACACGGTCGAAGACTAGACCATATCCCTAGTTGTGTAACTCATTACCAAATTTCTTCACATCCTCTTTGTTTTTTTAACAAAACTGGAAACAACTTATCTAAGGACATGGTCATGTCCTTAGGTCATGTAACTAGCAGTGATTAGTGAAAAATTGGTCCAAAATCACTAAGAAATGACACAATCTTGTCGTTCAGGTATATTGATCTTCAAATCTTCATAACTTACTTATTTTAACTTCGAATTGAGTGAAACTTATTTCTCTCTTCTCGTTTTCTTACATAGATCATTCTAAGACCTAGAAAACAAGATTTTACTCAATTAAGTATTATTTTCTTTAAAAAAAAGTCAAATTTCAAAGGAAAATCATAAAAAATTACCATGTAAAATATATGCAAATAAGAACTTGTCAATAGATTTTAATATAACAATGTTTGGTTGGTTTTAGGTTAGATAAATTTAAATTCTAATCAATTTTGATTGTTAAGTACATTTTGTTGTTAGTACTTTCAAGGCATGGGCTAATAGCTCAATTGATATAGCACTTGGTCTTGAGTTTAGAAGGAGAGAAAGGTCTTGAGTTTGATTCTCATGATAGGAACTTAATGCCTTTTTTATTCTTTTACCAACCCAATGCCACATGTCAAGGATAGATTGGAGCACGTGTTGCCTTTGATACATGGCAAACACTCATTGGATCGCATGGTTGACATAGCACCATGTCATAATTTTTCTTTCCCCCTTTCTCTTTCTTTTTCCCATCTTTTCCCTT
Organism: Lumnitzera littorea; assembly: GCA_024138015.1. Taxonomy (NCBI): domain Eukaryota; kingdom Viridiplantae; phylum Streptophyta; class Magnoliopsida; order Myrtales; family Combretaceae; genus Lumnitzera; species Lumnitzera littorea. The sequence continues at coordinate 69,985,716 of JAMXBB010000007.1, forward strand.
GGTTTCCTACATAACTTTAGCTCAACGTGCTTACTTCTTGGCCAATTTTGATCAATTTTACTTTGAAATTTCACCAAATTAATGGAAAAATTGCAAAGAACATGTGGCTTACTCCAAATTGAACCTAAGAAATCATTCAAATTCAATCATTTATTAGGTTGAATCTGTACTTAAAGATTAGAAAAACTCATTTTTTACCCAAAACTAACTTCCATGATTCAAGCATGTTAATCCCATTTAAAGCTTCTAATGTTTGTTTTTGGAAAAAATGAACAATGGGGATCACATATTTGGCCATCACTCTTCTTCAAAATGCATTGAATTCAAAATCAAATTTGACCAAAACCCAATTATTGTGATTTTCAAATTTAATGTTTTTCAATCTTTTCTAAGAATGTTCATAAATGGGGTTATGGGATTCGTTTTGAGCATCAAACACAATCCAAAATCCCCCATTAAAGCTTGTATTGAAGCCTTCTCTCTCTAAGCTATGAGCTCCACTTCTCTCTTTAAAAATACTTCCATCTCAGTTATTTTCAAACCAAGTCAGTGCTACCATTAGACTCCCCATGGCCTAAGCTCTCCAATGCTATGAGCCCCATCAACTATCACGCTTCTAAATTCCATAACACCTAAACCCTGAGCCAACAACAATTACCACTTAAAAAACCCCATCTATGCTTCCCCACTTGAAAATAACACTACTACGTGATTCATTACTCTTGAAAATGTAAGACCCCATCATCCATTGAACTCCAACAACCACCACTAATGTCATATGATGTTGTCACCAACCGCACAATATCAAAAAGCCTTCAAATGGCCACCAAACATAGTAGCACTTCGCTTATCCCCTTATTCTCCAATAAAAAAACTTTTAAATCTACTATTTCCCCTTTGTTTTGGTGCTTCGAACAGCCTATGTTAGCCCCTAACTTTAACTCTTGCTCCTCCTCCTCCTCCTTCTTCTCTCTCTCTCTCTCTTCTCTAGGTACGTATGGGTCACATAAACCTAATTTGGATCCAAACCCGTACTCTAACTTGCTCCAAACCCATGCTCAATACTGGTTTGTCCCTTTATTTTTCGTATTTCTAATTTTATAAAAAGAGAAAAAGCAAAAAATGAAACATAAAAAGGAATAATAATAAAAAGGTTTCTTTAATATATTTAAACTTTCCTTTTATTTTTCAAATTTTTTATTTATTTTTCTTCAAAATAAATGGATGATAAATACAAAAATGTGAAAGGCTTTAGCCCTTAATCTATTTTTAAGATTCCTTTAGAATTTCTCAAATAAATAAACACTTAAAAAGATCATGACCCTTTTAGAATTTTTTCCCAAATAAAAATAAATTAATAAAAGAAAACATAAACCCAATAGTTTTTTGAAATTAAAATTGATCAACACCTTTAAATTTTTGTAAAATGAATTACAGAAGTTTGATCCCAAATAGCAAGTATGTAAGTACCCGTATGCAATTATGGGGTTACTTAAAATATAGAAAAATTTGTTTTCTTCCCCTTTTGTAAATAATTAGTTTTTTATTTATTCTTTTTGTAAATAACATAATTTGTTTATTTCTTTAGATTTTTGTGAAATGAATTACGAGAGTCTAATCCCAAATAGTAAATGTGTAAGCACCTATACACAATTACAGGGTGACTTAAAATATAGGAAAAAAAATTTCCCTTTGTAAATAACTAGTTTTTTATTTATTCTTTTTTTAAATAACATAATTTCTTTATTTCTTTACTTATAAAATAGAAATTGTTATTTCAAATTGCAAGAGTACATTGAAAAATAAATGTAAATTTAGAAGGTTAAAGTGGAACTCATTATGGTTTAATAGGATAGCTCCTGAATCTAATAATCTTTGGTCTTCAAAAGTCGATTTTTATAAAATTGTTATTCTCATGAACTAGTGGCTTAGTTAATATCAATCCACCTAGTTGATCCTAACCTACCCCTTTCCCGACTCCAGTCACGTAAGCAACTCCAAAAAGTTTTAAAAATTAAAAAGACTTAGATTTTTCTTAATTCTTAGTTGAGGGTTTATATCGAATAGGTATAGAGTTTGATATAAATCACATTAAGGACAACAAAAGAAAACCAAAAATTTCAACCTTAACAACTTAAGACTCTACGAGGGGTGTCAAGAGAGCTAGTTACTTAAAACCTTCCAAAATTAAAATTTTTTTCTTTAAAATACCCCTTTTACGTTATAACTTCTATTTTTTAATTGTTTATTTCTATGTGCTTATACTAACCTATGCAGGTTTATCTGAAGCATATTTAAGGGGGGTGGGGGGCGATGCGGGCTAGGGCTTTGTTGCATCATAGATGTAAGGTAAATATGGTCAAACCTAAGCCATCTTAGGACCCTAGGACACGGGCCTATTGTATAGGCTTTGAGTTAGTGGTGTAGCCACCGTTCAAGATTAATTATGCCATCCTACTTAAGTTTCGATGTGACCAATAAACCGTTTCTTCAAAACGTATAAGCTCATAGAACTTAATGACTTTTAGAACCCACTCTTTTTCGTGCATGAATCCTTAGATCAGCGGATACGTAGCTATATGGTATGCTAGTAGCCAAAGGTTAGAACCCTATTGAAATTCGTCTATATTATAAAAATGTTCTAATGTATTTTCCTTATGCTACCCATGTAAATTCTTTGTACTTTAGTTGTAATATTGTGATTTCCCCATACCTAGTATTTCCCTGTACATTTCTTTTTGTAAATACAAAATTTCCTTGTAAATTGTATTTCTTTATAACAATTCTACTCCTATGTAAAATGGTTGTTGTAATAGTGGATTCTGATGAAGTCATAACTCTAAGTTTTTCAAATTGCCACATTACTAGTTTATCACTAGGTCTTTACATCTGCATTTGCATGCCATGTTTTCCATTATTTTTTTATCCTTACATCTTTTTAGGACTCCTATTATTTTCCTTGATTGTTACCCCTATAAGTAAATCCCATTTCAATCCTATTTTCAATTTAAAAAAGGAAAAGAAAAAAAAAACCATAGAGCTGCAAATCACTTTCTTTCTCTAAACACTTTGCAAAATAATTAGTTTTTCAAGTATTCAAGGAAAAAAAAAAGTTCTTTTCCATTATCCCATGTAACTCTTGTTGTCTTCCAATAAAAAATTCCTCTTTCTTTTTTTTTTTAAGTAAGTTGAAATAAATTTTCTTTTATTATCTACATTCCTTTTGAAGCTTTCATAGGTCTGTACAAAAAAGCCACATTATAACCTTATCACCATGGTCTTTAGAATTTTCTTGTCTCCATAGCTCAATCTTAGATTTATCTCCTCTTGTTAATTATCTCAATTAATCTTAACATTGTAACTTAGTGACTTCTTCAACCTTTTCTTTTCCCTCATAAAATAATCTATAGATCTTAGAATTCCATTCTCCTTACTATAATAATTATCTCTTTTCTCCCAATTTTGTAAAAAAATATTTCTCCATAAGCTGTAAATATTTACCATGCCGCTTATCAATCATCAAATATGAAATAGTCTCCTTCTTTTCGCTCCTTTTGGGTAGTTACTTGTATCATCTTAGAAAAATTTATGAGTTTGTAAATAGTTTTTATCTCTATTTCAAAATAGTCATTAGGAATTCTTAGTAAATTCTCCTACCCTCTTTTCTTGAAAATTAAACGCTTTGATAGTTATATCCTTATGTAAATTAACTTCTTCTCTCTTGATGGAACAAGTATCCTAGATTATACTTGTTGTACGCAACCTTTTAATACCTACAAGTTGAGGTATTCTTCTTTAGTTGTCATACCTAGTCTTCTTTAGGTTCCCTTTCATTTCAAAATATTTTCCACACCAAAGGTCTTCTTCTTATCCTTCATATAAATAAACTTCATCCTTGTGTTTCCACTTCTTCATTTCTCTACAAAATAATTTGTAAATATCAAGTACCTCACCAAAGGCTTTTTCATCATGGTCGATCTAATTCATTTCAAAATAAAGGTTTTCAAAATGTTAAAAAAAAAAATAAAATAAGAATTGCTAATAAGGATAGATTCTTACCAAGATATCTTAAAAGCAATGGCCAATAGTGGAAACAATAATAACCACCCTGATGGGAATTGAGCTACTAGACCATTGACCTAAAGTTGAGCCTGAGGACTAGAAGGTTTGGTATGGTAGATTCTCCTATTCCAACTGACTCCTACCAAGGTCAAGCATCTCCTTACCGACTCATTCTATATACCAAGTCAAATGACTCCCTATTTCTCGCAGGTAGAGTGCCAAGAAGTAGAAGGCCATGATAATAGCCAACCTTCACTCATACCTGACCAAATACTTACTCGGCATCATCATTGCCAATATGACGAGAGAGATGCTCCGGACTGACAAGGCCTCCCTTATTCGAACAAGCCAGCTGATCGTACTTTTTGTTCGTATCTTCTAACAGTCTCCCCAATTAAGCATTACCACATATACAAAACCATGTGTAGAATCCGTTACATTAATTATTGTTTTTCTTTAATATTCATTTTTACCCTTTTGTATTCTTGTACATTACTTTAAGGTGATACCCTTTTTGTCTTTTCCTTTTTTTTGGCAAGTTGCCTTAACTTACGGGTATAAATACCCTTATAAATATAGATGCAGGATCATCATTAATATATACTTTTGAGTATTCTTCCTTCCTTATGTAAACACTACTTGTTTACTTTCAGCATCACTCTTATCCTAACCCTTGAACAAGGCTAGATAGTGAGTAACCTCACTGGACTAATTCATACGTCATATCGAGTTGTGACATGAGTCCTCAGAAGTTTCCTTGGTACATCATATCCATTGAAACTGCTTGTGGGTTTTTTCTTACTCTGCATTCGCATTTGCCCTTTCTCACAGCATTCCCCATTATTCCTTTTCGAGCTTTCTACAAGCTTGGACCCACCTAACGACTGACCTTATCTATCCTTGGTTATGGTTTGCAACATCTTGGTATCAGAGTAGAAGTTTCGTATGAACTGTAGTTGGTTTTTTGAAATTCTATTGTACTCTGTTTTGGGTATGTGGGATAGAGTACTGTGTTCATATTAATTGTTGTGTTTGCTTGTTGTTGATTTTTCTAGTTTATGGAAGTGCTTGTTTATGCCTTGAATCAATGAAGAAAATGACTAACCAAAGTGTAAACATCGGTACTGGAGATGATAGTGGAGTTGTCCACCATGGACGACAATCTCAAGGGATCCCTAGACGCACTAACGAGAGACTTAATGAGATGGCTAAACTCTTGGTGGATTTTATCCGAGCAATTCATGCGCTGTCTTACTGACCCACTAAGGCCACGAAAAACACTACACAAGTTGCTCAACCTGTTAGAAGTCAAAACCTAACTCGACCCGTTTGAGGTGGAGGAGTAGGTGGACGAATGAGGAGAAGGATTGATTTGGTAGATATAAGAGACAAGGAAGAAAAGGAGTATTTTAAAGAAGACTGTGTATGAGTTCCTAGAGTATCCGACTATATGAAGTTTCGGATTTCGAGTTTCAATAGATGTTAGAATGCTAATGAATACTTGGAGTGAGGAGAGAAGGTGAAGCATGCGTTTGATTATTATCAGTACGAGAATTACGAGAGAGTGATAACTACTATTATTAAGTTCTCTGGATATGCCGCCATGTGGTAGAAGAATTTTCAGATGATGAGGAGATGAGAGGGCTACCGTGAGATTAATACTTGGCCAGAGATAAAGAGAATACTTAAAAACAGGTTCGTGCTAGAAACTTACCTTCAAGATACATTTATTCGGCTTCAAGAGCTGAGATAAGGAGGCCAAATTATTAACGAGTATGTTTAAGAATTTTAAATGTTTATGATGCATTGCGAAGTGGAGGAACCACCAACTTGAACAGTTTTAAGATTCATTACTGGGTTAAGAGGTGACATTTGAAACATTCTAGAACTCCAACAATTTACCACAATAGATGAGGCCATCAAAATAGCCCAGCGAGTAGAGAAGCAAAGAAGGAGCCGAGTACTGGCTAGAATGCCAACTAACCGACCTGGACAAGCAAGTCACTGAGCTTAGTCAAGCATTGAGCCTTGTAGGAAGATGAATGTCCATACAAAGCAAAAAGGCCAACTTGATGCTAAAGTACAAACCCAAACTTATAAGAAGGGGTAAGGGTCTAATAGGAAGACTAGCCAAATCAAGTAATTCAAATGCTAAGGGTTCAGATACATGGCTTCTCAATGCTCAAACCGACGAACGATGGTCATCAAGAGAGACATCTCAAAGTTAGAAGTAGACAACACTGATAAGGAACCTGAAGAAGAAGAGGTCCTTGTCGAGAAAGAAAATGCCGAAAAAGAATTGATTGAAGAAGACGTGTTTGTTGAGGACTTAGACCAATTACTCATGGTTGTTTGACATGCTATAAACATAAAACCTTTATGAGAGGAGGAGCAGAGAGAGAATTTTTTCATACCACCTATAAGGTGAATGATTAGGTGTGTGCTCTCATTGTGGATAGTGGAAGTTGCATGATAAGTGTAAATTACTTTACACTTTCAAGGGATGTTTAGGTATAGAATTGATCATAATTGTGATTTAATTATTAAGTTTTGGGTACTTAATTGTAAAAAACATTGATTTCAAGTAAATCACGAGCAAGGGGAGGAATTATATATAAGAATAACAACTTTCTAGTTAGTCACAGCCGTGAGGAGAAGAAATCAATGAAGTAATATCAATCATGGGCCTAATAATGAAATAATGAAGAATCCAGCCCTAGTTACGCCCTTAATCATAGCCGTAATCAAGGAAGTATTGATGATCCCTCTGTCAATCACAACCGTAATTGAATAGTAGTAAGATGATCATGGCCATTGTTATGGGCGTGATGAAATCTAATAATGCGACGAAGAGTTTACGGCATTCATCATAGCTGTGATTGGTTAAAAATATTTCTTTTCGAGACTATTACGCCTCAAGCCACGAGTGCGATGGAAGGATCATAACTATTCTTTTCAACCTTTTTAACATGAATCAATACGTAAAAAACGTCAGGTGGTGTATTGAAGGGGTAGATTCGAATCCTTTAACAGGAAGAATATAAAAATATCGCAACTTGTAGAGAAAGGACATCATCATCATTTTCAAACATCAATTTGTTTTAGAGTAGAACCTAGATCAGATCATACATCATTTTGGAATATCAATTCATAAGAAACACCAAATCATCCGTGTATATACACATGTGTTTTCAATTACAAGTAAAGTTTTCTAGAAATTGTATCATACATTTCTCGGAATGACTCAAGAGGGATGACAGGAATTCATTGTTGTACATTGTGAAGATTTATATAGTGAAATTCAAACGAGGCTATATTCCTTACCGATCTCATGTTAATTTCATTGTCATTACTATATTGTGTTTATACATTTTATTTTTTTTTATCATGTATGAGTAGTCTGTTAGGGCTTGTTACATTACTTAGTATGATCTTGTGCATGGAAAAGTAATTTCCTGAAGTTGTTAATTCTGATGAATGGCACTGAATGAATCTAAGTAAGGTGTAGTGCACAACATCGACTTAGGATAGATTTCAATAGAATTTGTCAAGAGACAATTCTATTGAATTAATCTAGTTTATTGGGATAACTTACTCTTGACAATAGAGATATTGTTAAGAAAGTTGCTGCATTTTTAAGGGAATTGATACATTAACACGACATTAATGCAATCTTAGTTGGCCGTTAATTAGGAAGGGGTTCCAATAGACACAATTAGGATTAGAAGTAAGTAGTTCTAAGAAGAATGCTTACGTACTATTATTTCCCACAGATAACAAGTATTGAGATAAAAAAAAAATGTTTTGTAGTATTATGCTAAATGATGAAGTAAGTCTACATGTTAATTATGTCGTTAGTAATTGTTTGGCAACCATGGTGTTAGCTGCATTAGTTTATGGTTTAGTGTAGTTTAGTTAACAAGTTAGAGTCTTAACAATCGATTACTTGATAAATTGGATTGTTAGATAATAAGAAGTTTATTAAGTACTAATGTTCAAGCCATTTTCCCAATAGAGACGACCCTATACTCATCAATGCTATAAAAAGATAGATACACTTGCCTGTTGAATAGAGCTAAGGATAGAATATAGGTTCATAAATTGTAAAACTCGAAAGCTCTAAAAAGAGGCAATCATTGCACCAACGTAGCATCGACCGATCTCATTTCAAAACTAAAGTTACCGACTGTTGCTCATCCAAGGCCATACAAATTGCACTAATTAAATAAGAAAGGAACATTATACGTTACTCAGCGAATACTATTACCGATCACTATAGGGAATTATTCTGACCAGATTCTCTATGACATATTGCCCATATGTGCTTCCCACGCGTTACTAGGTAAACCATGGCTGTTTGATAAAAGAGTTATCCATAACGGCTACAAGAACATGTACATGTTCATGTTCAAGAAGGATGACTAGAAGGTCACACTGAACCCGATGCCACTGAGAGAAGTTAATAAATTATAGATGAAACTTGCTTGCAAGTTGAAGTAGATAGCCGAGCCATGAACAAGATTACAATCAAATACAGGTATCCAATCCCAAAGCTAACAAACATGTTGGATGAACTAAGTGGAGCCAAGATTTTCAACAAGATTGATCTTAAATCTGGCTACCATAAGATCCACATAAGGCCAGGTGATGAGTGGAAAATGACGTTCGAGACTCAACATGAATTATACGAATGGGTGGTCATGCCTTTTGGCTTATCGAATGCCACAAGCACTTTTGTAAGACTAATGAACCATGTGTTGAGACATCTTATAGGAAAGTGTGTCATAGTGTACTTTGATGACATCTTAGTCTACAATGCCGACATGTTGAGTCATTATGAACACTTACGTGCTGTTTTGGATATCCTCTATGATGAGAGACTATTCGACAATCTAAAGAAATGTTGCTTTTGCTAAGAGGAAATGGTATTCTTGGGCTATGTAGTCAGTAGAAGAGGCTTGCAAGTGGATGATGAGAAGATCTAAGCAATTGTTGAGTGGCCAACTCCTATTACTTATGCTAAAGTAAGAGGTTTCTATAGACTGGCTTCATTCTATGGATGATCCATCAAGGATTTCAGTACCCTCATTACACCACTTACTAAGATAATGAAAGAAAACACCAACTTCTAATGAGGAGAAAGGGAGGAGAGGAGCTTTACCGAGATAAAAGAAAAATTAACCTATGCCCCAGTGTTAGTTCTACTTGACTTTAAGAAAGTATTTGAGCTAAAGTGTGATGCATCAGGTGTTAAAATAGGCAATGTCCTAATGTAAGAGGGCCGATCGATTGCCTTCCACAACAAGAAGCTCAGAGGACCACAATTGAACTATTTCGTATATGAAAAAAAGTACTCTTGGCATCAATCTAAGCACTACAAGTATGGCAGCACTATTTACTATCGAGAGAATTTGTTATATATACTAACCATGAGTCACTGAGATACCTCCGAGGTCAGACTAAGTTATCAAGGTGTCAGGCGAGATGGGTTGAATTCCTTGAGGGATTCAATCTTGTAATAAAACATAAGCAAGGAAAGAACAATATCGTTGCAGATGCTCTTTCAAGAAGACATGCGCTTTTATCTGAATTGCAGACTAAACTGTTTTGGTTTATAAGTATCAAAGAACAATATTATGAGGATCCACATTTCGAACCCATAATTTGATGATGCATCGATGGAAGGACAATGGACGAGTCTTATATGGAGGATGGCTACTTATTCTGAGGAGGAAAATTATACGTACTCACTTATTCCTTAAGGGAGCTGCTGATTAGGGAAGCCCATAATAGAGAACTCTCCAAACATTTTAGAGAAAAGAGGACCTATGAGGTGTTGAATGATAGATTCTTTTAGCCAAGAATGAGGAGAGATGTGCACTGAGTTGTTGAAAACTGTACCGTATGCAAGAAGGCCAAGTACCGAGTCGAATAAGGGAAAGTAATGCCTTTGCCTATCCCGATGAAACCATAGATTGAATTGAGCATGAACTTTGTTCTCAGACTCCCATGAATTATCCAAAGCAAAGACTTTATAATGGTCATCGTGGATCAATTTAGTAAAATGACACACTTCATGCCTTGCTCCAAAACTAACGATGCTTCAGCTATTGCTTTTCTTTTCTTGTAGGAGATTATGCAGATATACAACGTGTCAAGAAGTATAGTCTCTGATAGAGACTTGAACTTCTTGAGTCATTTCTAGAGGATCTTGTAGCATTAGATGGGGACTAAACTACTATATAGTACGTCCTGTTACCCTCAAACTGACAACCAAATAGAAGTGGTAAATCACACTTTAGGATCATTACTCCGAGCTGCAGTGGGCAAAAACTTGACTAATTGGGATGTCTGCTTACTAGTGGTTGAGTTCACTTAGAACCGAACGGTACATGACATGACCAAGTAGAAGAAAGTTCACTTAAATCTCTATCTCATTATCTCAAGTCTTTGACTAATTGAGAAAAGAAGGCTTTTTGCAACAAAAAGTCCCGATGCCAGGATGCAAACCAAGGAAATACAACTCAAATGCACAATGTGAATACCACATGGGTCAGTAAGGATATTCTTCTAACAACTATTAGAAGCTAAAAAATAGAGTTCAAGACCTAATAGATACAAGGGCAATCCAACTAGACTTCTTTAAAGAATAGGTGCAAATTTCACAATGACCTTTTGTAAAATATAAGTGATTTAAATAAAGTACTTTGTTTGCAATATGCTTGTAGAGGCACATGATAAATCTTGATATCCCATTAATTAAAAGGTTTAGAATGAAGAGATGCAAGCCGAATCCCAAAAACACTAACCCTAAAACACTTTGAGAGTTAAATGCAATCATTATGAGGCTATCAGACTTGTTCCTTAAAGGAAGTTCATCTTGCATTTGATACATGAATCAAAATGAAGTTAGCCATTCCTTTCAATGTCCTAAACACATAATCCTCTGCTAACCCCATTAAGCCTTTTAAATGGAGTATTTTAAAAAATTAAACCCTATCAAAAACCACTCCATAATGGGGCAAATAAGAGGTTAAGGGTATTAATCAGGAGAAAAGGTTAAAACTGATGTGTGCTTGCTCCAATCACATCAATTCAATCGTAATTATTACAACAATAAATTATTTCCTTTAAAATGAAGAAGTGCCTATATCCTAAGCATTATACATAAACCACATACACTTCGAGATGTAAGCTAAAAGAAGGAATGATCACCTTTGTCTTAGGTTAAAATGAAAAAGAAAAGAAGAAAGAAATAAAAAAGAAAAGAAATTCTAATGTAGTGCAATGTCAACCATGCGACCCAATGAGTGCCTGCTAAATGTTAAAGGCAATATGTGCTCCAATCTATCCTTGACACGTGGTAATAGGTTGGTAAAAGAATAAAAAAGGCACTAAGTTCCTCTCATGAGAATTGAACTCAAGACCTTTCTCCCCCTCTAAACTCAAGACCAAGTGCTATACTAATTAGGTTATTGCTAGTGCCCTAGAAGCATTGCAAACAAAATGTACTCAACAATCAAAACTGATTAGAATTTAAATTTATTTAGGCCAAAACCAACCAAAACTTATTATTTCTAAAACCTATCCCATTTTATTAATATTCTAACTTTAAAAAATATTGTATATTTTTTTATTTTTTATTTTTTTTCCTTTTCAGTTATTTCACTTTTTCTCTCTTTTATTTTTTAATATTTTGTTTTTTAATTTCTTTTTTTTCTATATTTTCTATTTTTTTGTACTTTTGTATTGTTTGGGGTATATATATATATATATACAAACACACACATAAACATATACACATACCTTACAAGGGAGGGCACAAATGAGATGTTTACAACTGCTCTTCTTTGTGGTGAAGTTTAATTAAAACCTTATCACAAAAACACAAAAAAAGACACCATTTTTCCTTTGAGGATAAATTTGCTCTAAAAAGTGCTACAACTAACTAGCTATCCTTGGCCTAATCCACTATAGATTTGCGAAGGTAAATAATGGAAACTTGAATGAAGTTAAGCTACCTTTAAAAGGGAAGTGTGCCCATAACCCTTCATTGAAGAAATGGTTGTGCTTAGAAAGCAGGTTTTATACCCAAAAACCTAAAGGTTTGATTGAGATAAGAAAACCTAGTGTGCTCTAAGAGAAGGCTTATACTAAGTAGGCATGTTTTAAGTGAAACTAGAATTTAAAGAAAGGAAAAGTATTAGGGTAGCGCTCTAAGAGCATGCAATTTGAAGGTGTTAAGTTAGGATAACGCTCCAAGAACATGCGATCCGAATGCCTCAATTGGGATAGCACTCCGAGAGTATGCTATCCTAAGGTAAGACAGTGCTCTAACGAGCAAGTGACCCAAAGGTTTTAAATTAAGATAGTGCTCTTAGAGCATGCGATTCAAAGACATGGTAATGCTCTAATGAGCAAGCTACTTGAAGGTTTTAAAACTTAAGATAGCATTCCTAAAGCATACGATATGAAGGTCTTATATTAGGATAACACTCCAAAAGCATGCGATCTAAAATAGGGTAACACTACAAGCATGGGACCTGAAGGGAGGGTTGCTATCCTAATATGAGACATTCGAATTGCATGCTCTATGAGCACTATCCTAAATTTTAAAACCTTTGAGTTACCTACTCGTTAAAGGACTACCCTATCTTTGGATCACATACTCTAAGAGTGACATCCTGATTTAAAACCTTCAAATTGCATGCTCTAAGAGTGCTATCCTGATTTAAAACCTTTGGGTCACTTGCTTGTTAGAGTGCTACCTTACATTAGGATCACATGCTCTCAGAGCGTTATCCTAATTTAAGACCTTCAAATCGTATACTCTTGAAGTGTTATCTTCACTTGAAACCTTACAATCGCATGCTCTCAAAGCGCTATCCTAATACTTTTCCTCTCTTTAAATTATACTTGCACTCAAAGCATGCCTAGCTAGTATAAGCCTACTCTTGGAGCATACTAGATTTTCCTATCTCAATCAAACCTTTAGATCTTTGGGTATAAAACCCACTTTTCAAGGAAAAACCATTTCTTCCATGAGGGTTTATAAGGATACTTCCCTTTTAAAGGTAACTTAACTCCATTCAAGTCTTTATTATTTACCTTCACAAATCCCCAATGGATTAGGCCAAGGATAGCCAAATAGTTGTACTGCTTTTTAAGGCAAATTTATCTTTAGGGCAAAAATGATGTCTCTTTTTATCTTTATAGTAAAGTTTTACTCAAATTTCACCATAAAGAGGAATAATTGTAAACAGCTCATTTTTGCCTTCCCCTCACCTCCAAAAAAAAAAGTTATATATATATACTTTTTTTGTAATAAAAGGGTCCTGATTGGAAAAATATAAAAAATTAGAAAATCTAGAAAAAATACAAAAAAAAAAGAAAGCAATTAAAAAATATGAAAAAATTGAAAAGTAAAAAAAAATATATATATAATAAAATATACAATATTTTTTAGAGTTAAAGTATTAATAAAATAAGATAGGTTTTAGAAATAATAAGGTTTGGTTGGTTTTGGCTTAGATAAATTTACATTCTAGTTAGTTTTGATTTTTAAGTACATTTTGTTTGAAGTACTTTTTAGGTACAATCTAACTGGTGTAACACTTAGTCTTGAGTTTAGAAGGATAGAAAGGTCTTGAGTTCGATTCTCATGACAAGTACTTAGTGTCTTTTTTATTCTTTTACCAACCTACTGCTACGTGTTAAGGATAGATTAGAGCACGTGCTTCTGACTCGTTGTGAATGAGTACCGACAAGTGTATCGAGTCATGGGAGTAATATGGTCATCAAGTCAAGGTTGTATTCCACAAGGAGTTAGGTGCTAGGTACTCAATTAATCGAGTTTTTCCCTAAACTAAGCTATCAATAATTAAATTAAAAAAAAGCTAAAAGCTAATTAACAAATTGAACACTAAACCAGATCTCCTAGCTATACTATGAAGGTCTCAAGCCTAGGAGATAAAAAGGATCAAATTGGGATTTATAAATCTATTCTCATTTGAATTGGTGTGATGTCTTAATGCAATATTCAAAATTGATTAAATGAAATTTAACTAAACTTACTAGAATTTACCCACTTTCCAGAGTAGAGGTATCTAATTATAGCATAAATCCACCCACCGAGACGATTTATCTATAATTATTAGGTAAATATTAATTCGTACACACTGGAATTACTATTGTAATTAGAAATATTATTTGAGTATATCCTTATGACTCGAACCATATTTTTAACTATATTAAATACATAAGTTCATGAATTTAATTAAAACCCACATATATCTATGACGAGCCTTTTCAAAAATTCAAGTTATATTCACTACAAGTGATTGGAACCCTCCCAAATATCCTTTAACTTTATCTCGCTAAAAAATATTGGCTAAGCACTAACTAGATAGACGATGAACACAATAGAAAAATACCTTAATACTCAATATCAATATCGGAACAATATATAAAATACATCAAATTATCGAATTCATCAATACAAAACTAACATATATAAACTTAACCTTATATCAAAATATGAATATATCAAGATACAAGATAGTAAAAACCTAAAAAACATCCACAGTCAACTTCATTGGTATTTTTTATTTTATCTTTCAATGTTAAATTAGTATATCTTAAAATATCTCACAATCTAGGATGGTCCTCAAATGTAATAAAGCACAGATTTTAGTGCTTTAATATTAAAGAAAACATAATAAAATTAAAAAAAAAATAAAGTTTCTCTCTATAAAACTCTGTTCTACTATGCTACTACCTTCTATTTCTATCGTTTCTCCTGTGCTTTGCTACTGTGTTTCTAAGCTCCTCCGCCATCCTCCTCTTCAACTTCAGCTGCTGTCCGTCCCTTTTTTCCCACTCTATTTTTCGACGCAAACTCCCTTAATGAAACATGGGCCCTTAGTCCAATGATGGGTATAGGATATTTCCCTTTCATGTCGCCGAAAATAAAGTTTAACTATCGCAAACTTATGGCCCTCCACGTGTGTAATTTAATTTAAGAAAAGGAAAAACTTGTCACTTGCTGCAGGCCTTTAAAGTGGAAAGTAAGAATTAAAATTATGATCATCCTTGCGATAAACAAAACGTGGGCCTGAAGGTTTGCTTCTGTTATGCAAATCCAAAATAAGGCCCTTACGCGTGTGCGCATTTGGACTTGGACAGTTCAGTTGGATTGCGCTTCACAAGAGAAATCCATAGCTCGGTCACGTCTACTGCATTTAAACATCAGTAGCTCAGCTCCGTCTCCGTCTTAACTTGAGAAGAAGTACAGCTGCTCTATTCTTAGCTATTTGCATGGTGTTGCTGCTGCTAATTGCTCGGTTCGGCCAATGTTCAATTAATTGGAGTTGTCAATTAAAACACGCGGCCTGCTACACTTGGAATTACACCATGCTGTTGTTACGAGCTTTAGAAGTTGTTGTTTGCTTGTTCTCGGTTGGTGTAAGCTGCCGAAGTTGGGACATAGCTGCCGTTGTTCGGTGGAGTAGCCCAATTCAGCTGCGGTTGTTTTTAAATCAGCAGTTACACAGAAGCTCACGCGCTCTTCTATAGTTCATTTCAACTATCATGTGGAGTGAAGTTCAGCAGTTGTTATGCTTTGATGGAGCGCTCGATTGCTGTCCATTATGGAAATCCATGGCACATCATGTAATGATCTGGCTTGTGAAGTAGATGGGCTCCAATCCTTGCTGCCGAATCATTTGGAAAGCTTTTAATCGTTCGGCCTGCAACTGAAATAGTTGAATGGTAACATGGTTTAGCTGCTGGTCGGTTTGGTTTAAAGTCCCTGCTGCAACTCTATTATTTGGAGCACCATTTAAGAAGCAGCTGTCATGAGTTTGGACTGAGGAGCTGCTGCTGCTGAAATCTACTGTTGCTGTTACAAGTGTACGGGCTGCTATTAATTCTGGTTGAGCGTATCTTCCTCACTCTGAAATGCTTCTTGTATCTGTTCATGCACCTTCCCCATTTCCATGTTCATTCCATTTGAGCAACCAAGCAAATGCAATTTCCATTTCACAACAGTTGTCCCAGTAAGATCACGCATTTCTTTCCCTGGAAGGAAGTCAATTCATTTCTTAGATTAAAGAATGGCATATCGTTAAAATAGAAAGCTATAAGCATATACGTACTATTTAAGTACTATTTTGATCATTTTTCTCGTTATTTATGTAATTAACCAAGAAAAATGCATTTTGCTTAATTTTTAAGCCAAATTCACGATAAAAACACTATGAAATACATAATTGTACACTAATTAAATAGAGATAAATGTGTAATTTTACATATTTATCAACTGCTTTTAACACGTGATAAACACTCATTAGGCCACATGGTCAATTTGGCACCACATCAAAATTTCTATTTTTTTTTTCCCTCTCTCTCTTTCTTTTTCCCTTTGGTTTCCTGCATAACTCCCAACTCAATGTGCTCACTTCTTGGCTAGTTTTAATCCATTTTACTTTGCAATTTCACCAAATTAATGATGAAATTGCAAAGAACATGTACTCTATTTATTGGGTCAAATCTGCACTTAAAGATTAGACAAACTCATTTTTCATGTAAAACTAACTTCCATGATTTAAGCTCGTTAATGCAATTTCAAGCTTCTAAAAGTTTGTTTCTAGGTAAAACTAACAATGGGGACACACATTTAACCATCAATCTTCTTCAAAATGCATTGAATTCGAAATCAAATTTGGCCAAAACCCAATTATTGTGATTTTCGAATTTAATGCTTTTCAATCCTTTCCAAGCATGTTTAAGCTCCCATTAGTATAAATAAGGGTTTTAGGATTCATTTTGAGCATCAAACACAATGCAAAATCCCCTATTGAAGCTTCTATTGAAGCTTTCTCTCTCTTGATCGTGAGCTCCACTTCTCTCTTTAAAAATACTTCCTTCCTAGTTATTTTCAGACCAAGCCAATAGTATCATTAGACTCCCCATGGCTTAAGCTCTCCAATGTCACAAGCCACATCGACTGTCGCACTCTTAAACTCCATAGCCACCCAAACCTAAGCTAATGGTGGCCACCACTTCAAAACCCTATCCACGCTTTTGTTCTTGAAAATAACAGCACCACGTAACTTTCTACTCTCGAAAACATAAGACCCCATCACTCATTCAACTCCAACAACCACCACAAACATTGCACACCACTGTCACCAACCTCTTAACATCAAAAAGCCTTTAAACGGCTACCAAACATGGTAGCACTTCACTTACCCCCTATTCTCTAATCAAAAACTCACAAATCCACTATTTCCCCTTCATTTCAGTGCTTTAAACAACCTGCGTCGACCCTCACCTTCACCTCCTTCATCTTCCTCCCCTACACCACACCTCCACCCTTCCCCCCTTCCCCCCTCTCTCGCCCAAGCACATACGAGTCATGTAGACCCAACTCAAATCCAAACCTACGCTCCATCTTGCTCCAAACTTGTGCTTACTACTAGTTTAACCCCTTTTTTTTTTCTATTTCTTATTTTATAATAAGAAAACATAAAAAGAGAAAAAAAAAAGAGACTTAAATAATAATAAAAAAGTTTCTTTAATTTATTTGAACTTTCGTTTTATTTTTCAATTTATTTTCTTTTATTTTTTCTTTTAGTTTCTTCAAAATAATTAAATAATAAATAAAGAAATGTGAAATGCTTTAGCACTTAGTCTATTTTTAGGATTCCTTTAGAATTTTTTAAGTAAATAATACTTAAAAATATCGTGATCTTTTTAGAATTTTTTTCCTAAATAAAAATAAATTAATAAAAGAAAACGTAAATCCAACAGTTTTTCCAAATTAAAATTGATTAATACCTTTAAATTTTCATGAAATAAATTACAAAAATTTAATTCCAAATAGCCAGTACATATGTACCTGTATGTAATTATGAAATGATTTAAAATACAAAAAAAAAAAAGTATATTTCCCCCCTTTGTAAATAATTAGTTTTTTTCTATTTATTCTTTTTGCAAATAACATAATTTGTTTTTGTTTCTTTACTTGTAAAATAGAAATTGTTATTTCAAATTATAAAGGTATATTAAAAAATAAATTTAAATTTAGAAGGTTATAGTAGTATCCGTTTGTGTTTAATAGGATAGTCCTTGAATCTAAGAATCTCTAGTTTTCAAAAGTCAATTTTTTATAAAATTATTTTCTCGTAAACTAGTAGTTAAGTTAGAATCAATCCACTTAATTGATCCTAACCTACCCGTTACTTAACTCTAGTTAGATGGTAACTCCAAAAATTTTTCAAAATTTAAAAAAAAAAAAAAAAACCTAAATTTCCCTTAATTCTTAATCAAAGGTTTATATCCAATGAATATAAGGTTTGATATAAATTAGATCGAGGAAAATAATAGAAAACTGAAAATTTCAAGCTCAACAGTGGGTAAAGCAACGACTTCCACCCATTTTGAGACATAATCAATTGCCACCAAGATGTACATGTTTAATAAAGATGTGGAAAATGGTTCCATAAATTCTATCCTCCAAACATCAAAAATATTGACAATAAAAATTCCTTGTTATGGCATTTCATTTTGCCTTGAAATATTTCCGATTTGCTAATAGTTAGGACATTTCATCACATATGCTTTGCAGTTAGCAAATATAGTAGGCCTATGAAATCTGCTTTGCAAGATCTTTGTAGTTGTGCAATATGTGACAAAATGCAACATGCCCCCTAACCTAACCCTAAGCTCCATGTAGTATAGGTGATAATATCTTGTGACAGCACTTGATTACCTAATTAGCACAACATTTGAACAAATATGGATCTTCCCAATAGTAATTCTACACTTCTTTTAGAAATCTCCATTGCTGATTGTAATTAAGATCATATGGTACAACCCCTCTAATGAAGTAGTTGACAATGTTTCAATACCAAGGCCATTGAGTCAAACTGGCTACATAAAGCTACTCATCTAGAAAACTTACTTGGATTAGCTAATCACTTTCGCCATTCATGATTCATGATAAATGGTTTGCCACTAGGTTCTCACTACCTCTCCTATTTTTTATGTATATATCAAATTCTTGTATTAAGAGAACCCAATGGATGAGCCTTAGCTGTACAGTTGTCTTATTCAATAGATATTGCAAGGTTACATGTTAAGTATATATTACCACCTTAGACCCTATCAAGTAAGATTGAAACTTATCACATGTAAACACCATGGCAATTCCTCTTATGTGGTTGCATAATTTCTTTAGGCATCATTAAGCATTTTATTTGCATAGTAAATTGTTTGAAAAATCCTAAGACTGCTCCCATTGTTGTATCACTAACATCGTACATGAGTTCAAACGGTAATGTCCAATCAAGAACTACAATAATTGGTGTAGTTACCAACTCACCTTTTAGTGTCTTGAATGTTGTTACACAATCGTAATCAAATTCAAAGTACACATCTATTCCCAATAAAGCACAAAGTAGTTTTGAGATCTTAGAGAAATCCTTTATGAATTAGCAATATAAGCCAACATATCCAAGGAAACTTCAAATGCCTTTCACATTAGTGGGTAGGGTAGCTCAATAATGACCTTAACCTTCACCCTATCCACTTCTATTCCCTTTTTGGAGATCTTAAATCCTAACATAACCCCCTCTTGTACCATAAAATGACATTTCTCCCAATTAGGCACTAAGTGAGTCTCCATGCACTACATCAAAACTACTGCTAAATTCTTAAGGCACTTCTCAAATGTACCTCCCTACACAAAGATATCATTCATAAATACCTCAATCCCTTTCTCAATCATATCCAAGAATATTGACATAATGCATTATTGAAAAGTTATTGGACCATTACAAAGTCTAAATAATATTCTCCTAAATGCAAAAGTCTCATATCGACATGTGAAAGTGGTCTTTTCTTGATCCATAGAAGTTATAGGGATTAGATTGTATCCAAAATATCCATATAAAAAACCGTAATACTCACGCCCTACTAGTCGTTCAATCATCTTATTTAAGAAGAGTAAAGGGAAGTGATCCTTTTGGGTAGTAATACTCATCATCATGTCACAATCCTTATTAAGATTAACTCATTCTTTTCATTTGTCACCATAATCATTCCTCCCTTCTTTGGGACCACTTCAATTGGATCGACTCATTTACTATTTAAATTGGGTAGATTATCCATACATCTAAAAGTTTTACCACTTCATTTTTTACTACTTCATGTAGAGTAAGTTTAAATTGCCTCTGTAGCTAAACTGTAGGCTTGCACTCTACTTTGAGGAGAATCTTATGTATGCATAGCAATGAGTAGATGTTATGTATGTTTGCTATTGTCCAACCAATAGCTTCATTTTTTCCCTTTAATATCTCTAACAACATCTCCTCCTTTTCCTTTATTAAATCAAAAGCTACTATCACAAGCAAAGTGTTTTTTTTTTTTTTTCCTAAAAAGGCATGCTTTAGATTGTTCAATGATTTCTTTAACTTCAACTAAGGCAAACCTCAATGGATGGTCACGATTTGTCCATCCTAAGGTCAATATCCTATGGTTCAACTGATCTTGACCAAATCCCAACTATCTCATTGACTATGTCTTCTTTCCAATCAAGGTATTCTTCAATGCCACTTGTACTGTCACTTCATTTAAAATTCTCCCTCCATTTGCCAAATCATACTTCCCTTATTCATCTTCTTGTGATTCCTCCATCAAAACCTCAATCAATTCCATGGTATAGCAATAACTAGCCCCTTAGGGTAACTTCATTACTTAAGGCACTTTGATTGTAGCTTCCTCATCAAGGGCACTTAACATTAATTATTGCTTAAGCAATGGCTAGAAAAGGTCCCCCTAAGATTGATGAAACATCCTTATTAGCTTCCATATCTAACATGACAAAATCTACTAGGAAAACAAATTTACCCATAGTTATGTGCACATCCTCAGCTATCCTTCAATGGTATTTCACACTTCGATCTACAAGCTAGAAAGACATTCTAGTCAACTAACACTCCTCTATTCCAAGTGTTTTAAATATGGAAAAAGGCCTTAGGTTGATGCCTACACCTAAATCACATGATGCCTTACTTTCAAGTAACTCCCCTGCTATGCAGGGAATGATCAAACTTCTAAGGTCCTTTAGCTTTCTTGGTAAAGTAACTTACAAGATGACAAAGCATTCCTCATAAAGCATTAGTGTTTCCTTTTCTTGGTTAAGATTTCCTTCATAAATTTCACATATGAAGACATTTGTTTAAGAGCCTTAAAGAGAGGTACATTAATGTGTAACTACTTAAATGCTTCTAAAAATTTAGCAAATTGTTTGATAGAGATCACAAACCAATCACTCGCTTCCAAGCTCGAGGACTTGCTCATATAGTTCATCAAGTTGTCTAGGATGAGTTGAACTTTGAAGAGCGATCGTTTCTCCAGTCGAACCTGCCACATTACTCTACTCTCCATCTCATTAAGAGACTCTTGAGGTGACCAACCTATTGCCAACCCAACCCCTTCACAATACATCAATCTAAAGTCAAGCACCGAACTTGCATATTGCCGACTTAATATATTGTCAAGGCCGAGCTTCCCCCAATCCCGAGCTGACCAATAGAGGCCAACCAAATAATGGGCCACCTCTTGAACCAAACCTTCTTCAATCCAGAACATCCAAGCTACTGAGCACCTGACCCTGACTTGATTTACCCAGAACCTACTTTGCTTGACAAACAGCATCATTAGGACCACATAATGGACAGTTGACATGTGCCCCATTTTCTGATATCTGTACTATCTTTCTATTATAGAATATCCTTTTGTCCAATTATAACTTTATCCTTGTAGATTATGTATCTTTTCTTTTCTAATATGAATCTTTTTTGTAATTTACGTAAACCTAAGACTTATCCTAATTAGGTCATATAAATACTTGTAGAATATAATAGTTACATCAGTTAGTGACAATTGAATTTTAGACACTTCTTTCTTTCATGAGCTAAGTATCATTTACTTACTCTCATTTACTCTTATCTAGTCCATTGTGAGCGTAGATTAGTAGCAAGTGTCCTTTAGTTACACTTATGCATAATATCAAGTGCAACTTATGCGTAATATCTCATGTGAGGCGTTTGTACATCATATCCACCATGGATACACAAGAACCCTAGCTCAACCTTCAACTACCATTTTTTCTTCAAACCATCTCACGATTTGGACCTACCTTTAGTTGCATGATATTGGTAGCCATGTGTTCATCCACTAATCCAATCATCTTGGTATCAAAGTTTGGTTACGTTTGAGCAAATTTCTATTACTTTATGCTATGAGTGGCTTACTATTGCTATAAGTATGTTCTAAAATTCATCTATAGTTGTTGTAAGTGTTTGAAGAGTGTTTAATACTAAAGAAATTTAATACCCTCTTTTCCCCTATTTCTTGTTCGCGAAACAAAGTGTGTATTAGTTTAGTTTATCATATGTGGTTATAATAGCTATAGGAGTGTTAAGTGTTGTCCTGTCATTGTAATTTGTAAGAAGAACTTCGAATTGTGTTTCAACTGTTAATCTCTTGTAACAGAAAACAATGTTCGATTCTAAAGTTTAAGGAACTCTAGGTAACCAAGAAAGCAACGCTTAAAATGACCAAGGTCAACAAGAAAGTTCCACATCCCAGTTTATAGATGATTGACTAGATACACTTACTGACCTAGTGGCTAGTCTAGTGACTGCCATAAATGAAGATAGGCAACAAGTCAGAAACGATCCCTATAGAGAATGAGTGAATGAATAGCTTAAGAGAGGCAATGATCACTAGGTCCGAGCTAATGCCCCGATTCGACCACACTAAATTGGAGTAGGTAAAGTTGTTAGATGTAGATTAGCATTAGAAGAGATTGAAGAAGAGGATGAGGAAGTAAGTGATGAAGTAGAGGAGTGTTATGAACTGAAGGAGAGGAATGTTCAAGCTATTAGAGTGGAAGGGCTAAGGATGTATCCCTAGTTTTTTTGGGAGTGGTGATGCTAAAGACTACTTAGACTAGGTAGATAAGATTGAGAAGCAGTTCAAATGTCATAAGATACCTGATAACACTAAGTTTAGACTTATTGTGTTGGAGTTTACTGTTTATGTCGCCTTATGGTGGAAGAATCTACAAGCTACCCGTAGAAGAGAATGAAAATGTGAAGTTAGACATTAGGATGAAATAAGAAGAGTCATGAGATGAAGATTTGTTTTGAAGTATTATTTGCAAGAGAAATTCAAAAGGTTACAAGAGTTGAGGCAAAGAGGATCAAATGTTGACGCCTATGTGAAGCAGTTCCACATGTTAAGGAACCATTGTGAAGTTGTCGAGCATAAAGACCGAACTATGCCTTAATTCATTAGTAGGTTGAAGTGCAAGATTAGAAATATTCTAGAGACTACGAATATTGATTCACTTAATGAAGCTATCCGAGCTGCCTAAAGAATCAAGAGGTACTAAACAGGAAGATTCCAAGCTCCTATCAGCCAACCTACCATTAGCCAACTTGTTCCAAGCAAACCTATACGATCGGAACCTAGCAAAGTTGCTGAAGTTCGACCTACTCGAACTACTTGAGTAAAGGAAAAAGAGATTTTAAGGAAGTTTAAGAAAGCCTAAAGCTCAAGAAGAAAGACAAGTGAGATTGAGTGCTTTAAGTGTCAAGGATTTAGACATATTGTTGCTCAATATCCAAATAGAACCATAGTGATTTGAAGAGAAGTGCCAACCATTGAGGTAGACAATACTAATAAGGAAGTGAAACAGCCAAAAAATACTGGATAAAGCAAGCTATCCAAGGAGGAAGAGATTATCTATAGTGAGGAAGGTAAGTTTATTCCCGCAACCTTGGTATTGAGGTAAGTGATGAGTATAAGCTTAGCACCAAAAGATAAATAGCAAGAGAATTTTTTCCACATCGGTTACAAGATGAATGGGTCATTATGTGCATTGATTATTAATAATGGCAACTACACTAATGCATCATCTACTTTCATGGTCCAACAATTGAAGTTGCTTACCAAACCTCACCCATGCCTTATAATTACACTAACTCAGTAACAAGGGAACCCTACAAGTAAATAAACAAGTAACTGTGCCGATCAGTATTGGAAACTATCAAAATGAAGTGCTTTATGATGTGTTACCTATGAGTACATCCCATTTTCTTCTTGGATGACCATAGATGTTTGACTAAAATGTGAGATGTGATGGAAGGAAGAATACATGTTCCCTAGAGCACAAGGATAGGAAGGTAAAGTTAAGTCTTATAGCGTCCAAAAAAGTTAAAAGCATGTAGACTCAATTGAGCCAAGTTCTAAAGAAAGAAGATTTGGTGATGGCCCAAGCTAAGTTGAAGAGAGAAATGGAGCTTGAGTAACCAACTTATCTACTAGTTAGAAGGTTGCTTGAGATAAGAGGATCAAAAGAGGAATTGCTACCAACCAAGGTGAAAACCTTACTGATTAAGTTTGCCAACTTGTTCCCAAGTGAACTACTAGAAGGTTTGCCTCCAATCCAAGGCATTGAACATGCAATAAACTTATAGCCAGGAGCTACCCTGCCAAACAAGCTTGCCTATAGGCTGAATCCTAAGCAAGCTGTCGAGCTGTAAAGACAAGTAGATGAGTAGATTAAGAGAGGGAATGTGCAAAAGTTTCTAAGCCCACATATTGTACCAACTCTATTAGTGCTAAAGAAAGATAGGACATAAAGGATGTGTGTAGGTAGCCAAGCAATCAATCACATTACCATCAAGTACAAGTACCCTATACCAAAGCTTGATGACATACTTAATGAATTGAATGGAGCAAGAGTATTCTCCAAGATTGATCTTAAATTTGGATACCATTAAATTTTAATACAAGAATGAAATGAGTGAAAAACCACATTTAAAACTCACCATAGATTGTATGAATAGCTTATGATGCCATTTGGCCTGTTAAATGCCTTGAGCACATTTATGCAATTGATGAACCATGTACTCCAATAATTCATTGAAATGTTTGTTGTTGTGTATTTCAATGATATTCTTATTTATCATCCTGATTTGGAAACTTACTTTGAGCACCTCTGAGGTATCTTTTCATAACTCCTAGTTGAGAAGCTTTATGATAACTTGAAGAAATGTCACTTCTGCCGACATGAAGTAATCTTTCAGGGATTTGTTGTGAGCAGTAGTGGTATACGAGTTAATGACAAAAAGATAAGAGCAACTACCAAATGGTTTATACCAACTTGTTCAATCGACATGCAAAGCTTTCACGGGTCGGTATCATTCTATTGCTAATTTATAAAGAACTCCAATACTATTGTAGCACCACTCACTAAGCTATCAAAGAAAAATGTAAAGTTTAGGTGGGGAGAGAAGGAACGAAGGAGTTTTGAAGAGGTAAGTAGAAGCTAACTACTGCCCTTATCTTAGTTCTACCAAGCTTTGACAAAGTATTTAAAGTAGAGTGTGATGTTTACGGACTAGGTATAGGTGCTGTGCTAATGCAAGAGGGCCAACCTATTGCCTATTTCAGTGAAAAACTCAAGAGAGCCACACTCAACTACTCTATGTATGATAAGGACAGCTATTCCTTATTCCAAGCTCTAACTGTTTGGCAACATTATTTATTACCTAAAGAATGTGATCTATACTAATCATAAATATTTGAGATATCTAAAGAGCCAACTTAAATTGTCCTGAAGATAAGCCAAGTGGGTAGAATTTATGGAGGGATTTTCTTATATCGTAAAGTATAAGAACAACAATAACAATGTAACGGCCAATGCCCTATGGAGATGACATTCCCTCTTGACCAAGTTGCAGACTAGATTACTTGGATTTGCTATGATCAGGGATTTGCATACTGAGGATCCACACTTTGGACTGATCTATGCTTGATGTGAAGAAGGTCGAACACTTGATGACTATCACAGGGAAGATGGATACTTGTTCAAAAAGAAGAGATTGTGTATCCCAACCTGCTCAATGCAAAAATTGTTGGTTCATAAAGCGCATGGTAGAGGATTATTTGGACATTTTGGCAAGCATTAAACTCACAAGGTACTAGCCTTTAGATTCTTTTGGCCAAAGATGATGAGAGATGTTCAAGATGTACTAGAAAGATGTGCTACCTGCAAAAGGGCAAAGAGCTAAGCTAAGCAAGGGCTATATTTACCTTTGTTGTTCCCAACCAAATCATAGTCTAAGCTAAGCATGGATTTTATGTTAAGATTGCTGAGAATGTCCTAAAGGAAGGACTCCATCATGGTAGTCGTGGACTAATTTAGCAAAATGGTTCACTTCGTGCCCTATTCTATGACTAATGATGCTTCGGCTATTTCTTTTCTTTTCTTACAGGAGTTTGTCAAACTTCATGGAGTGCCCAGGATCATTGTTTCAGATCAAGACCTAAAATTCATGACCTACTTCTAAAGGATATTATGGAAGTGAATGGGAACCCAATTGTTATTCAGCACATCCTACCATCCATGAACAAACGAATAGACAAAGGTTGTCAACAGAACTATAGAAACTTTACTCTGGGTTGCTGTTGGTCAGAACATGGCCGATTGGGATCTATGCCTACTCATAAATGAGTTCGCCTACAATAGGACCACCTACAATGCCACAAGCATGTTGCCATTTGAGGTTTCCTACTGATTCAACCTTGAGCTCCCATTAGACCAGACACCCCGTCTAAGCTAGGATGAAGATCAACCAGCTATAAAAAGATTTAAGGCCATCAAGGCAATGCACTAAAAGGTCATAGAACATCTAGGTTGAGCTACTACTAAGCTCGAGAGACGAGGCCGAAGATGGAAGGACAAAGAATTTCAACTTAGTGATTTGGTCTAGATCTACCTCAGTAAAGACTGATTCCTAAGTTTGAAAATAAGCAAGTTATCTCCCTAAGCCAGTGAGCTATTTAAAGTGTTTGAAAAGATTAATCGTAATGCCTATAAGATTTAACTACTTAAAGATTATGGAGTTGTGGACTCCTTCAACATTGCTAACCTCCATCTGTATGTTCCCAAAGAAGAGTAATGAGCAACTAAGCTAGATTTGATCCCCAAATCTCAAACAACCTGAAGGGGATAGTGGGGGTCGACCAATCACTTATTCCTGAGCTTGAGGACTTGCTATATGATTCGCCAAGCTATCCAAAGGGAGTTGAACTTTAAAGAGCGATCCTTTCAGTTTGACCTACCACATTCTTCTACTCTTTGTCTCATCAAAGAGACTCTCAAGGTAACTAACCTATTGCCAACCTAACCCCTTCACAATACATTAGTCCAAGGTCAAATACCAAACCTGCCTATTACCAACTTGATATATTGCCAAGGTCGAGCTTTCCTTGATTACGAGTCAACTAACCAAGGCCAACCAAATAATAGGCCACCTCCTAAACCAATCCTTCTTCAGTTTGGAATATCCAAGCTACCAAGCACCTAACCCCGACCTGATCTACCTAAACTTGTTCTACTCAGCAAATAGCATCATTAAGACCATAGAATGGATAGTTGACATAAGCCTTATTTTCTAACATCTATACTGTCCTTTTATAATAGAATATCCTTTGTCCAATTACAACTTCACCCTTGTAAATTACATATCTTTCCTTTTCTAATAGGAATCTTTTTGTAATTTATGTAAACCTAAGACTTACCCTAATTGGGTCATATAATACTTATAGGGTGTAATAGCCGCATCAGTTGGTGACAATTAAATTTTAGACACTTCTTTCTTTCATAAGTTAAGTATCATTTACTTACTTTCGTTTACTTTTATTTGGTCTATTGTGAGTGTAGATGAATGGTGAGTGCCCTTCGGCCACACTTGTGCATAATATCAAGTACGACTTAAGCTCATGTAAGGTGTTGGTGCATCATATCCACCATCGATGTACAAGAACCCTTGTTTAACCTTTGACTACCATTTATTATTTGGACCATCTCGCTATTCAGACCCACCCCTAATTATGTGATATCAATAGCCATTTGTTCATCCATGGATCCGTATCACTATTGATCTAATTTTTTTTTTTTTTTTTTTTTTGCTTTAAACTAGTTAAGAAGGGCACTGATGGGGTATAGACTCTTACTTTAGATTCATTCCTAGGAAAAGAGCCATCCCTACGCCTCTCTTTCTCTTTACTCACTCTTTCTCTTTTACTCTCAACTATAAGTTCATAATCTCTTTCCAAACATGCTCATTTGACTTCTTTTCCACTTCTTAGCCAAATTGCTTCAACTTCATCAGGTGATTATTATTTGTTATTTGCTCTTAAGGTATTCTCCTTAAATGAGTTTAATGCTTCAATAAGCTCCTTAAGCTGTTTTCCTAACCAATAACATCCCTTATTGTGTTTATGAAGAAATCACACACTCTTGAGGTTCGACCCCATAATTCTAGTTGCTCTTTAGGAGCTCCTCAAATGAACCACTTAATTTATTCACTGGTAAGTTACCTTCAGACTTGTCTAAGGATGACCTTAGTGATTGCCTACTTAATCTCTTTAGTGATTTCCTAGGTGAAGTATTTAGGTTATACCATAATGTCCTTATTTGTCACGGTTTAGGACACCTTTACCCATCACAAGTGATCTCACATTCAGTACAAACCTCAATTAGCTCAACTTCTTGTGTATACACATAAGCAATTCTCTTATGCTCATTGAGTTGCTCAAATAATCTCGCCACTAGCTCCTTTAGTCATTCTACTTCACTTTCAATTGACTCCTTACCAATTTCCCTTACATGAGCATGAACTCTTTGATTCCTATCGTTATATGCCATTACTTCTATTAGATCATATACTTCATCCTCTCTTTTCCCCAATAAGCTACCTCCAATTGTAGTGTCCACTAGTAATCCATCTTGGGGATTTAAACCATGATAAAATAGCTAGAGTTGGTGCCATTTAAGGTATCTACGGCAAGGATGTTGTCGCAACAACCCTCTAAATCTTTCTTAAGCTTCACTAAAGGGTTTTCCTTGCTTTTGCGCAAATGTCAATATTCACATCTTAAGAATAGCGACTTTCTCTAATGGAAAAATGTATGCTACAAATCAAGAAGTCAATTCCTCCCAAGTATTGCTACCTTATCCCCTTAATCCGTAATATGAACTCCTTGCACCACTTTGTAGGTTAAATGGGAACAACTATAACATCAATGCATCCTCTGAAACTCCTTGATATTCTATAGTAGAGCACAACTAAAGAAAGTCTTGAATGTGCATATTGGGATCATTATATGGTTGTCCCTCGAATTGTTTATCTTGTACAAACCTAAGCAACTCAAGGTTAAGCTTAAAGTTCTCTAATTGAATTTTAGGTGGATTAAGAATTGGTTTACATCTCAATTACATGAAATCAAATGGTCCCACAATGTTCTATAGTCAACCATATCTATTTTCTTAAATTCTACTCCTTTTAATTCCAATCGAACCACCAAACTACAACCTACAAATATTAATGAAAATATCTAAACAACACCTCTCCTAGTTGGACAGTAGATCGACTAGGGATAGTTCAACTTTTAACCAATAAATTTAGCAATAAAGTTTCAAACTTTACATTCAAAGTAACTCAAATTAAAAAGTAAATAGCAAAATTAGCTCGATTGCACATGAAAGTAAATAAAGATCAGAACTTTAACAACTACTTATAATTAACAAAAATTGCACCAAGCTACTAACTATAACTAACAACTACAACTATGAGCAAGGCCTAGTCTCAAAATCTTTAGTTTATCTAATATTAAAGCAATTGCCTTCTCCCTAGCAATGGCACCAAAAACCAACCACAATATGGAACAATAATGAAAATGATGAATTTTCAAATGTATTGTGCTAACCGACCAATGTGTCGGGTCAATGCAATTAAAAGTAAATGTAGGAAAAAAAAAATATAACAATTAACACTAATAACAAAGGAGTAGGCTTCTGATGTGCTTCTAATGAATTAGTGAGGTCATGTTGTTAAGATATCGAGTATGGTCTTTGTAATGCCTTGTCTCTCAATGCATCTACTTATGCTTTTTCTTAACATTCGATGCTTAAGAGACGGTTCATTATGCCACCCCCAATTTAGGGATAAGGCTAAAACTACAACAAATCTCGTAACCCAAACTCTACTATGAGAATTTCCAATAAAATTTCTTTCAATTAATGTAAAATAACACAACAAAACTTCATAAAATATGGGTCTCATTAAAATTATGACATTTCACTTCACCTTTCAACTAAAAATCCAACTATGATAATGAACTTTTACATTCAAAACCCTAACATTTGAAACCTAAAAGTAGTACGACAACCTTCTTGCAAACTTGCTTCTAAGAACTTGATCTAAAACTCTACAGCTAGTCACTTTCTCTTTTACCCAGCCCAACCTCAAAGTCCTAGCTTGTTTTTATCTTTAACACCTAAGGTTTGATAAGCTAACCCCTCAGCTTAAGTTTTAAGCTAAGTGAGTATAAAACTATATGCGGAAAGCATAGCAATAGAATATTCTAAATCACAACAAGTCGTACATATCTTATATTTGATAATTCCAACATTGTCAACATTATAATACATTCAAGTCATCAAACTGTTATCAAGCACATACGCAAAGATTCATGCCTCATACGAATGTCATACTAATGCACATGACTTACATCGATACCGATATCCTATACTCTTACAATTTACTCATCCGGTTAGTTGACATAACTAGGCATATGGATACAATGTTCAGGAACCTAAGGCAACAAGGAGCTGCCATAACCCAACATCTAGCTAGCTTAATCGAACCACACTTCATGGTTAGAACAGATTGAGCAATGTAATAACTAAGGACCTAAGGCAATAAGGAGCTACTATAACCTAGCATCTAGTTAGCCTAGTTGAACCACACTTTATGGTTAGAACATATTAAACAATGCAAATCTATATGCTTAAAACCTAGCCTAGTAATATCTCAAGTTAAGAAAGCTTAGCCCATAGATCTATTTCGTGCTATACCATAAATGCATTTAAACAACATATTTAGCCCAATTAAGTATAGGTTTTAAATTAACTAAGCTACGTACAATTTCTACCAAGTATAGTTTCCAGGTTAATCAAGCCAAGAATAAATTTCGACAAAATACCAAAAACCAAGAAAATAGCAACCAAGCCTAGCTTTTAGCCCAATAGTCACATATTACAATTGTATACATGGTGTAGTATAGAAATCAAAACTTTTGTAGAAAGCCAAGTCATTTTGGAATTTACTCATTATCATACGAGATTTACCAAATCACATGCATAATATAGTCAATCATCACATAAAGCAAACACTCTCATCAACCTAGTACAATCGCATCACCATGGTCAATCGAGTTACATTTTTGACAAATCCCAATCCATTATTAGAAGTAAGAAAGTCAAAAACTATTACATACCAAGTAAAGGTTTATCATAAACCATATTGATTCAAAGCATAATAAGTCCAATCCATGCAATACACTTAAGTGTATCTTATGGCTACACACAACAAATAGGCAAGTGGTCTATATTTTTTGCCACCTCGTAAACATGGAACAACAAAGCAGAGGATTGTCACCTACCTTAGTAGTCTCTTAAGCCAATAAGCTTGGTACACCATCAACTTCCGGTAGCCATATCCTTTTCACACTTGTTTGTTTTTAGTATTCCTTATATTTTCATAGTTCACATCATAACAAACTTCCTATAGGATGTAATGAAGTTTTATGATTCATAAAACTTGTGAAAATATTAATCTATTTGATTCATTCTAATTTACTATAACTTTATAAAATTGATCATTATACTTATTTAATTCTGATAAGTTTGACATATATATATCATAGTCCAAAGAATTCGATTGTTGTCAAATGTTAAGAAAGATATACATGTCACAAGTTTTTATAAAAGAATAGGCTTATAAGTTTGTTATGAGATACCATACTTTGGGAGACATTTATAGCTTATAATAATAATTACATACTTTAATCGTATGTTAACATGTGGACATACACATATTTACATGGACCAGCCATCTATATATTTATAGAACATATATCTTACATGGTTGTTTGTATATTCATGTGGATAACTAATGCATTCGTATAATTGTATTATATACATAATAACATGTTATGGAATATAGTTTAATATTGTTTTACTATATTTATGTAGTACATGTACATTCTAGTATTAGAAACATTTATGCATGTATGTGTATGTGTGTATGTATGTATGTATGTATATATATATAAGATACAGTTCATACAATCGTTGCCAAGTCTAATTTTTTCCCCATTTTTATAACTTTCTTCAACTCGATCAATATTAAACTTTAACTCGTTTAATATTGATCCTTGACTAATAGTTAAAGAAAACATTTTTTTTTAAAGAATTTTACAAAATTTTGGCATCACCACCTAATTGGGGTTAAGAAATAGTTTAAGTCAAAACTAAATTCTTGGTTTTGATTTAGACATTAGTTTATGTGGGAAAACTAATTTTTTAGAAAAAGAAAAAAAAAAGAGTTTTGAAAAAACCAAGGATTTAAGTATGAGGGTTAGGTTCTTTAAACCTTTACAGGTACCATAAACTTTCCCAATTTATATTTAATTTCTTGAAATCACCTTTTAAAAATTGGCATTAAATAAATTACATTTTTGTTATTTTTACTAAATTGAGTAATTTGAGCTAAAAGTGAAAAAACTAATTTTTTTCGTTTTTTAGTCGCTTAAGAGATACCTACGCAATCGCTATTTAGGATCAAACATACGTAATTCTTTCCTATAAAATTTTGATTTGTTGGTTGATTTTAATTCTAGAAACAGTCGACTATAAGTTCTTTTGTCATTTTATTTTCATTTTAGAAATGGTCCTACAAAGTGTCCTAAATTTTCAAATATTTATTTGTGGAAAATTCTAAGAAGTCCTAACTTTAAAAAGGTCCATATCATTTTTTTATTGAAAAATGATTTTTTAAGTGATAAAACTATTTTCATTTTTTTTCCTTCTTTTTATTTTATTTTATTCTATTTTATTGTTTAACTTTTGAATGGGGATAGAAATAAAACATAGTAATAAAAAAAAAATGAACTACATCCTCTTTTTCCTTTTTTTTCTTCTATTCTTTTTCTTTATTTTTTCAATTTCCTTTTTTTTCTTTTGTGTTACAAGTATAATGTGAAATA
Source organism: Lumnitzera littorea (assembly GCA_024138015.1). Classification (NCBI taxonomy): domain Eukaryota; kingdom Viridiplantae; phylum Streptophyta; class Magnoliopsida; order Myrtales; family Combretaceae; genus Lumnitzera; species Lumnitzera littorea. The sequence continues at coordinate 70,018,974 of JAMXBB010000007.1, forward strand.
TATATATATATATATATATATATATATATAAAGCCAAATAAGAAAAGATAGGGCCGAACCAAGGATAGTAATTGAGTCTGGTCGACTGATGTGGTCTAGGCAGACTCCAGTTGAACTTAAGATTGGTTAAACTTAAGTCAGGCTAAAGTTACAGGTCATTGAATGAGGCTAATAGTAGTACGGGGTTCTTCAAGACTATGCAAGCACTAAACCAAGCAGGTGATGTAAGTTTTGTGTGTATTGGATTGGATTAAGGGGGAGTAGTTTCAATGCCTTGGTGAGTGGTGGTGGTTTAGTGGTTCGTTAAAGTTAGGCAGCGGTAATGATGTTGGTTGAAGCTCAGTGGTGATTGATGGGTGTGCAAGGATGGTAAGGATAAGTGTTTTCGAGAAAAGAAAAGTGGAATGCAGGGGCAATTCTCATCGAAAACCACCATAGAGGGTGCTACTATAGAGAGAGAGAGAGAGAGAATTCATGCTAGAGAGAGAAATTAGAGATTAAGCTCAAATAAGAGTGATTTAATTATTTCTTGGTTATTGAGAAGGATACTTGAACCCCTTTTTATACTCCTTTAACCTTTGTTAAGCTTGGAAAGTTAAGAAATGGAGTAAATTTTCATTTTCTCCAATTAACGGGTGTTGACAAATTTCAATGCGAATTGATGATTTTGAATGACATAGATGGTCAAGACATAGTTAAGAGTCTTCAAACTTGCTTAAAACAACAATTAAAAGCTTCAATTCTCGTTAATGGAGCATGAATTAAGCTCAGGTCAATGTTGTGCATTAAAATTTTTTCAATTTTTTATCCCGAATTTGACCCATTAAATGAATGTTTTTAGACAAAATCTTAGGTCAAATACAAGATAGGCTATGCATTCTACACAATTCCATCATTAATTTAGATGGAATCGCATAGTAAATACTCAGAAAGGTAGCTCAAACATGAGCCATTAAGTCTTTTTCTAAAGGGGCCAAGTAGGGAAAATGCAAGAATTGAGGAGAAAATGACAAAAAGTAATGGAAACAGGTGCATCATGTACTAAGCACATGACTTACTCGCTTACCCAATGCATGAGCTACATGCGTTGTGTTAAAAAAAATAAGGCAAGCACGCAGGCTCCAAATTCAGGGCTTCAGCCTTAATTCCTAAATGTATGGACCTGGTTTAAACCCAGTCTAGCCCAATACAATTCTTTTCTCTTTTTTTTTACTTTATAATAATTAATAAATAAATCAAATAAATGAAAACATGCTATGCTAACCTAAAATAAAAATACCTTTTTTTTTTGTTTTGCTCTTTTAAAAAAAAAATTCCAGACCCCTTACCTTATTTAAATTTTTCTTTTGTAAATAAAAATAAAAATAAAAGGTTGGGGGGTGGAGGCGTGGCGCGAGGAATGGTGGGGTGGGTGGCATTAAGGTGTCTACAGCTATCCCTTTTTATGGTAGAGTTTGAGTAAAACTTTATCATAAAAACAAAAGAAACACTGTTTTTGCCCAAATGATGAATTTGTCCTAAGAAGCGCTATAACTAGATAGCTATCTTAGTTAAGCTTAATCCACTAGAGATTTGATGAATAGTGAAAGATAAAAAAGAAAGGAGGTGCTCTAAGAGTTAATAGAGAAACTAAAAGGGGGTAGTGCCTCTATAGGTTGGCAAGAACCCTAAAAGAATTTAAAAACCCAATCTTGCCTTAGGTGAATGGGCGAAGTACTCTTAGAGCTAGCTAAGACCTTAAATTGAAAACCCAATTGTGCTCCTCTGAGTTGACTAACTTAAGTGAGTGGATAAAGAACTCCTTAAGTTAGCTATGACCCTAAATTGAAAACTTGGTTATACTCCTTTGAGTTGACTAACTTAGGTTAGTGGGAAAAGCATTCATTGAGGTAACTAAGGCCCTAAATGAACCTAGAAGTGCCCCACTAAGCTAACTAACCTAGGTGAGTAGGCAAAATGCTCCTCGAGCTAGCTAATACCCTAAATGAATTTAAAAACCTAGTATTGCCCCCATTGCAACAACTAAATTAAGTGAGTGGGTGAAGCGCTCATTGAGTTGGCTAAGACCCTAAATAACAAATCGAGGCTTATTCATACTTTTCTATACTAACTAACCTAAGCAAATGGAAAAAGCGCTCCTTGAGCTGGCTAGGACCTTAGGTGAAAGATCAAACCGGTTAGTACCCCACTATGCTAACTAACCTAAGTAAACAAGCGAAGCGCTCCTTGAGCTAGCTAAGGCCCTAAATTGAAAGGTTGAAACCTATTAGTGCCTCACTGAGCTCACTATCCTAGGTTAACTAGTGAAGCACTCCTTAAGCTAGCTAAGACCTTACATAAGAACCTGGTCCTACCCTTATGAGCAAACTAACCTAAGCAAGAGCATCTTTGATGGACTAGCAACCTTAAATTGGAATTGATTTGAGAATAACCTGGAAGTATTCCTCTAAGTTGATTATCTTAGGTGAACTGGCAAAGCACTCATTGAGTTGGCTAAGACCCTAAATGAAAGGTTAAAACCTAGTAGTGCCCTACAGAGTTAACTATCTTACTTAAATGGGTGAAGCACTCCTCGAGCTGGCTAAGACCCTAAAGATGGAACAACGAGTAAGCACCCAGTGGGTTAGCTAAGAACCTTATATAGAGAGTTAAGACAAAGTCCTATGAATCAATTAGAAACACCAGAAGGTTGTTAAGAAGGAGGAAAATATCCCAAGCACTAGTCACTACTAAAGGTTAGATGCAAATGCAACATTTGAAACCAATATGCTAACATTGTATAAAAGTACTTACCAGGTTCTATTGATAGTACCAGAACCATCAAACCTTTCTTTGAAAAAGTCCTATCAAAACCAGCTAAATTATTCTTTAAAATGGGTTCTACTCTTGTTTTCTATCGTTAACCCAACCAATCTAAACATAAAACCTAAAACTCAATTGGCCCTTTTGAGAAGTCACAAGAATTAGCTCGATACAGAATGCCATCCACTGTTTTTCTTCATCCATCAATTGCCTTTTAGATTTTTCTAAATTGAGTTTGCCAAAGTATTCACTTGCTTGGATTTCTTTCCATGGAAAATAGACAATAAAACTCTCCATCAAGGAGTATCACCTTGCAATAAAGTATTTAAAAGAGTTTTGTTATTTACCAATGTTCTATATCTCACTTTCATATTTTCCCGTGTTTTTAGTGTATGGGTTCATTTTAGTGGAGTAAAGGAATTAAACCTTTTGATGGAGCAGAAAAAGGGATGAAGGTGATTCCAACACCAACAACTACCAAGGATACCAACTTTGCTTCTAGAAGATGAAAATTAGACCATAATAACATTTAAGACGACTGGCATTTTCGTGTTTTGACTAATAATTTAGACTAACCTTCATGGGTAATACAACTTTACAGCGTTAGCATTTACAGGGTCTCTCAATTTTAAACCATCCATCTAAGACAAAAGTAAAGCCCCTCCTAGTAATACTCAGTTCACGATATAAGGGCCCCCCATAATTGGGAGCAAATTTTCCTCTAGATTCTTATGTATTGAGAAGAGCTTTTCTCAACACCATATGACCCTCTTTGAAGTTTCAAGGCTGTACTCTTTTGTTAAAAGCTCAAGCCATTCTTTATTGGTAAGATTGATTATGATACAGGGCTATCAATCTAGTCCAACTAATCGATGCATTTCTTTACCTAATCAGCCTCATCCAACTGAGTTTCTGATAACACTCTGAAAGACAAGATCTCAACTTCCACTGGTAATATCGCTTTAGTGTCGTAGACTAAGGAGTAAGGTGTTGCCCCTATCGATATTTTAATAGAAGTCCAATAGGCCATGAGTGCAAACGGAAACATCTCATTCCAATCCTTATATATAACTACCATCTTTTCAATTATCCTTAGAGATTTTTGTTGGCTACTTCAATAGCCCCGTTCATTTGGGGTAGATAAGGTATAGAGTTCCTGTGGATGATCGTGAACTGTTGGCACAACTCTAGCATAAGATTGTTGTTGAGATTTGTACCATTATTGGTGATGATAGTTTTGGAGCCTTATACCAAGCTAAGATATCTCTCTTGATGAACTTAACCACTACCCCTTTAGTAATACTTAAATAGGATGAAGTTTCAACCTACTTACTGAAATAGTCGATGGCAACTAGTATGAAACAATGCCTATTAGAGGCCTTTGGATTAACTGGGCCAATGATGTCTATACCCCACATTGAAAATGGCCATGGCATAAAGAGTGTATGTAATCCTTGAAGCGGAGCATTTATTTTGTTTGCATAAACTTGGCATAAGTGATAATGCCTGATATGTTTGATGCAATCTCCTTCCATTGTTGACCAATAATATTAGAGCCTCACATTTCTTACTACGCATGTAACCGTTCATATGGGACCTATATATTCTTTCATGTACTTTTATCGTCAAAACCTTAGCCTCTTTGTTGTCCACACACCTTAGAAGTGTACCGTCAAAAGATCGTTAGTACAAGATGGACTCACTTACTAATAATTGGATAGCTAATCTCCTTGTCATCTTTCTATCATTTTTCTCAGCTTCCTTAGGGTATGTACCTTATTGTAAGAACATATTAATGTTATGGTACCAAGGCTTTTCATCATGTGCACCTTCAATTGCTAAATAGAAGGTAGGCTTTTCTTTAACTTCAATTGTGAGCGGTTGAATTTTGACTCCACTAGATAATTGGATCATAGATGCTAGAATGGCTAATGCATCAGCAAATTGATTTTGTGTCCTCGGTACGTAAGTGAAAGTCACTTCTTTAAACTTCTCCATTAATTCAATCAAGTGTCAATGATAAGGTACCAATTTGGGATCCTTCGTTTTGTATTCCCTCTTAGCTTACCTAATAATGAGTGAAGAATCCCCGTGCACTTCTAATTCTTGTATGTCCTTATCTAAGGCCATTTTGAGTCCCATGATACATGTCTTATATTTAGTGATATTGTTGGTGTATCAGAAAACAAGCCTTACAAATATAGGGAACTACGTACCTTCAGGGGATATTAATATTGCCCCAATTCCACACCTAGATACGTTGGTAGCTCCATCAAAGAACATCTTCCATTTTGGGGGCTTATTGTCTTTTTCTTCATCAAAACTTCCTTCAGCTATTAAGATATCTTCATTAGGGAACCTAACTTATAACTCTTAAGGGGTATCTTCGAAGGGATTCTCTACTAGCTAATCTACTAGGGCTTGCCCCTTAACTGAATTTTGGTTCACGTACGTAATGTTAAACTCTAATAGTAACATTTGCCACCTTAAGATTCTACCAATCAAGTCGGCTTTTCCGCTAAGTACTTCAAGGGGACATGTTGTGTTAGCAATTCAATCTAGTAATAAAGCATGTATTGTCTAAGACAATGCATTACCTAGACTAAAGCATATTACATTCTTTCAATTTCCGAGTACTTCTTATCCCCTTCTATAAACTTTTTACTCAGGTAATATGTAGCCCACTCTTTTCTTTCCTCATCTTTTTAACCAAGCATACACCCCATGGTTTCTAGTAATATTGTAAGGTACAGAAACAATGGCTTCCTAAGTTTAGGAGCTACCAAAATTAGAGGGTTCATAAGGTACACCTTGATTTTTATGAAAGCTTCCTTGCATTCTCCATCCCAATTTATCTTGGCATTCTTTTTCAAAAACTTAAACAGGGGACGGCATTTATCTGTAAGTTGAGATATGAACCGGGTTAGGTAGTTTAAGTAGCCCAATAAACCTCTGATTTCTTTAAGTGGGCATAGAGGAGGTAAGTCAACTATTGCTTTAACTTTATCAGGATCCACTTCGATGCCCCTTTGGTTGATTGTGAAACTTAATAATTTCCTTAAAGTTACGCTAAAGGTGTACTTCTTTGGGTTTAGCTTCAATTGGAATTTTCTTAACCTATCAAACAATCTCCTTAAGTTATCCATGTGATTTTCCCCCTCTTTGGATTTTGTAATCATATCATCAATATATACTTTAAGCTCTTTGTACATCATGTCGTGAAAGATTGTGACCATTTCTTTTTGGTAAGTTGCCCCAACGTTTTTTTAGCCCAAAAGGCATTACTTTGTAGTAAAATATGCCCCATGTTATAATGAAAGTTGTTTTAGCTTTATCTTCTTCAAACATTCCTATCTGATTATATCTAAAAAGTCCATCAATGAAGGAGAAGAGATGGTTCCGAGTTGTATTATGCACCAAGACTTTAATATGGGGCAAATGGGAAGTTATCTTTAGGTGTTGCTAGATTAAGGTCTCGAAAATCTATGCACACTCTAACTTTTCCGTTCTTCATCCCTAGAATGATGTTGGCTACCCACTCAGGATAATCAAACACTTTAATAAAACCAACCTCCAGTAGCTTTTTGACTTCTTTAATTTTCAACAAGATATTTGGTCAGAATCTCCTTAGCTTATGCTTCTTAGGTTTGATATCTTCTTGTATGGGTAAGCAATGGACCACAATCGATGGATCTAACCCAAGCATATCTTCATAAGAGCATGCAAACAAGTCTTAATATTCATGCAATAGTTTGATTATTTCTGCCTTCTACTCTTCTCTCAAGTTCCCTTCAATCTTCAAATTCTTGGGGTTGTCATCAGTCTCAACATTAATTGTCTTAGTTGGCTAATCAATGGAAATTCTACTCATTTCATGTCTTTAGCAGCTCTCTTGTATATCACTATGGTCATTAACATCACCCCTAATGACTAACCCGATAAGGCCGGAAGTAATATCAATATTTTCATCACATATCTACATAAGGTATCCCTAACCTTTATTCAGAGCATCGAATATAGGTCAAAAGTGTATAAAGAAAGAGTGTAAGTAAAGAAAGAGTGAAGTATAATGAAGAGAATGGAAACTGATCTTTTGTTAGATTGGAAAGTTCTCTCAAATATAATATTGTAAAGAAAAGGTAATCATTACAAAACTCAAGAAAATACTAAACCGTGTTTCACCCTTTACTCTAGAGAAGACTTATCGCTATTCATAGGGAGAACTAGTTATTCAGGTGTTATCACCTCTCTTACCCCCCTCACTTACTTGTTTCACAACTCTTCTATCAGAATTGGAATGTAACCAAGCCCATAAGTACCAACCTATCCTTCTTTAAATTTTGGCCTCTCATCTTTCCTTTGATTGGTAATCATGCATAACTCCTCAAACATCTAAAGCTCAAAGTCTTCCTGCTCCTCAATGTTAATGTAGAATATGGCTGTTTCTTTATATATTTCATAATCTCAGTTACTCAGAATCATTATGACATGGCTATTTGAGATGAACTTAACCTTTTGATGTAAACTTGAAGGTATGGCCCCTACTAAATGAATACAAGGTCTTCCCAATAAGAGGTTGAAAGTGCTCAAGATGTATAGGACTTAGAATCGAATGTTGAAAGTCTGTAGGCCAATGTTAATTGGTAAGTTGATCTCCCCAATAATTTCTTTCCTGGATCCATCAAAAGCAGTAATTGTTTCTAAACTCAGTTTAATTACAGTTGCATCGATACCCAATAAATCTAAGGTGGTAAGAGGGCCAACATTTAATGATAACCCATTATCAATAAAGACTTTAGCTATGATTATATTGTTTACCCTCACCATTATGAAGAGAGGCTTAATGTGTTGATTACCTTCCTCACCTAGTTCTTTAATGGAGAAGGAAATCCGATCCATAATAAGGATAGAGTTAGTGATTGATCCCATCTTTTCAACTGATATTTCATGAGGGACCTTAACCTCCCTCAGAGTTCGGAATAGAGCTTCTCGATGTGGCTCAGATGTCATCAATAGACTCATAAGAGATATTCATGCTAAAATCTTACTGAGTTGGTCCATTATTTTGTACTCACTTGACTTAATCATCTTAGTTAAGGTAAACAATCCTTCCTTGTATTCAGCTGGTTTGTTGCTGGATTCTTCCAGCACACTCTTCTTATTAAGGTCTTCTCTTGGATCGTAGAATCTACTAAAGCAAGTAATCCCTCCTACAAAAGCACTCAATTGCCCTTGATTTAGTACCTGGTAGTTAAGAGGGGAAATTTTATAGCTTTCAGGGGCTAAGGATACATGGATGATGTACCTTTTGGTCTTTAAAGCTTGCTTCTCTTCTTGTTTATAAAATCTATAGACCTTGGGCTCTTAGTTGGAACTAATCATGTTAATGGTAGGGTCTGAAAATATCATATTAATGATAGGGCTATGGTTAGGTAGAAGGTTGTTGTTGACGTTTGGAATTGGGGCTTCCATAAAGTTAAGCTAGATTGAGCCTTCATCAATTAGGTCTTGAATTTTATTTTTAAATCTCCAACATGAGTTAGTTGAATGGCCCACCTGCCCCAAATGATACCAACATTTTGCATTAAGATAAAAAAACCCTTAGCATATATCTTTCGCTGAGAAGCTCAAAATGGATCAAATTATCTTTCCTCAACTTTTTAAGGACTTAGTTGAGGGGAACTAATATCTTGGTGAACTATCTTGGGGCCTTATTAACTTGAGGCTGGCTTTGGAATTGTTATTGAACTAGTGGAGGATTTGTTCTAAAAAAAAAACCCAGGAATTGGGCCTAGTGTTTTAGTTTACTATGCCAACAATTGCTTCTTTGGGTTTGCTAGTAGAGGCTTTACAGTGAGCTGTCTTCAATCCAATGGCTCTCATAATTTACCAGAAGCAATAGCATTTTCAATCCAGCATCCTATGATTGCCACTTCTACGAAGCTAGAGGAGGCTTGCCCAATTAGGTGAGAAAAATAGGGCCTTTCAAGAGTATTAATGAAAGCTGAAGTCAGCTCTTCCTTAGTCATGGTAATGGATACCCTTACAACTAGGGATCTCCACCTTTGGGCATACTCCTAGAATAATTCATTGTACCTCTTTCACAGGGCAACTAAGTCCGTCATGGTTGGTGCCACTTCAACATTAAACTTGTATTGTTCGAAGAATGCCCTAGCTAACTTCTCCCATTTGTTCACCTAATTCAAATCCAGTTAGGCGTACTAGGTTAAAGCAAGACCCATCAAGTTATTCTAAAAAGTTTTCGCCATAAGCTAGTCGTATTATACGTACTGGTCCATCTTTTGTATGTACAACATGGTGTATAATTTAAGGTAGCCGGTCCCATTATATTTCTCAAAGTCAAGTACCTTGAACTTTTTCGAAAAGCTTCTATAGTCATAAGAAGAGAAATCAGTAATACCAGCCTGCTTGAAACCATCAAAACCTTTGAGCATCTTCATTTTTTCAGTAATCTATTGAGTTAATCACCTCTTTAACTCTTTCAACCTGTCTTAGTTAGCTTCTGGCTTTAGGTTACCCAGGAATGAATAAGTGTTAGGCTTAAAAGTCAGGTTGACTTTTAGATTGACCCCTTTTATCTCAAAAGATTCAAAAGCTAAGTTGACTTTAGGATAAGCCTCTTCTGCTTTAAGAGGTAGGGCTTCAACATTCTTTCCATAACGAGCCTTAAAGCTTTTCCCATTCGATGGTGCTATAGATCTGAGCAAAGCAATGCTATCGATAAGGAAGCTTAACTGATCAATAATCTTTCCTACTATTCATTCTAAGAAGCCTTAACTTAGTAAGATCAATGACTTTAAGGTTGACACTATTATTGTCATTCTTGGTGTTGTCATTTCCCTAGTTAGCCTTCTTGGTTTGAGAACGGGTTCAAATAGGACTCCTCTAAAAGGTTTGATGTTTGGAAGCTATCTTTACAACCTGGTTCGAGATTACTTCCCAACAAGTTAGCAAACATATAAGGAAATGAAATGAATAAATAAATGAATAAATGTATAGGTGGAATGAAAAGAATGTATTGCACATGGATGGAGAGAAATAGAACCGACAATTAACCAGCAAGATGGTAATTTTATTTATTATTTTGCAGCTTTAGGAGTTTCCTTTACATTATTAGAAAGAAAAATACATTGCTTCAAAAAGTACTCCTATTTCTAAACATTTCTTTAGCACTTGGCTAGTGCTCCTTTTTGCTGCTTATTGGACCCTACTAGTACTTCCTTCCTCTTTCTTGGGCTAAGCTCATCCATTTCCTTAAGTTCTTTGAGCTTTCTTTGGGTCATCTTCAATTGGTGTTCTAAGGCTTAGGAATACTGTCTGGATTCCCAAAAGAGATCTTCCCACATGTTACGCTCTGCATAGATAACTTATACATAGGCTTGTACTTAGTCCATATAGGTCTTGACTTCAAAGTTTGTTTCTGTCGATGTAGGTTATATGACTTCTAGTGCTTAATACTAGATCTCCTCTACCATATGGAGTTGATTGTACGAATACTCCTTGGTGACCTTATGCTTATCCACTTCTCGTAACCATTCTCCCATATCAATGTTAGGGCTGATAGTCCTTGTTTCCCATAATTATTTGATCGACCAAGGTTTGGATATCTTTTGTGGCATTGGATGCCGAAGGTCTTTGTAATTTAGGGTCATGATATCCAGTAGAGGCCCGTAGACTATGTCTTGAATTCCCCCAAATTACTTGATCATAATGTTAGGGTAATAGCCTATGTACCACTTCATCCCAACTAGGGGGACTGCTTAATAATTTTAATAGACTAGGATTACCCTTTTGAAGTTACTCCACCTAACTATCCATAAGATTTGAGCAACTTAGAAATTTCGCAAGACCTCTACTCAGCAGTAAGTAGACTTCTCTTTTGGTAGATGGACTTTGTTAACAAAGGAATCAATCAGATCAATCCTACAGATGAATTCTCCTCGAATTAGGTCAAGCCCAAAACACTTCATGTGGCTTATGAACTAGACATTTAGTAATGCCATGTTAGTCTTTAATGCACCATCACTCTTCTTTTTCATGATGTTTAGGCTTTTAATTTACTCTATAAGGAGGGTCAAGATGTAAGATTTACATTCAAGGAAATGGCCTACTAACTTATAACCTTAAAGTGAATGAGGAGACTTCCATTAGAGAATAAGAGAGTCCCAAACGCAGCTAAGATGAAAGCCTTCATTCTATTCTATCCCCAGTCTTTGGCATTGCCACAGAAGATGGCTTGTTTGCTGGAACTAGGCTTAATGGTGAACTAGGCTTTCAAGTCTTCCAATTTGATGCAATTTCCATTGCAACTCCTCAAGGCCTTGTTTACTTTAGCCTTTTTAATCCCTAAGAATCTTGAAAATGCGTTTACTGGGTCGATTTCCAAATTTGGATTGTATATATCCTCTAAGGAAGGAGGTTTGAAGTAATTGGGTGTACTCTTCAAGTGTTGGACTAATTAAATGATGCCCAACTAGAAAAGCTATCTCCTTGGGTTCCTAAAAGTTGGTAAAGGCCTTAATCAAGTTAATCTTAATCTTTACCTTCAGAAGTGATAGAATGGGCCTAATCTTACTAGTGATGATCTCCTATTCCCTTAGGTTAAAGTATTAAAGCCACTAGTCTAAAGCAAGCTTGAGGTTGACGGGCTTGTTGCCGAACCTTTCTCTAAAATGGATGGAGTTGGATAAGTAGGTCATTTTTTGGGCTAAATTACAAAGAAAATGTTGTTACAAGATTAAAAACCCACTATTCACTAGAAAGTATTAAACAAAAATGAAACCTATTTACATCAACTCCATATTTACAACATGGTGAAATTACAAGGGAAATTAAAGAATCTCTAAGCTGTCATTTCTTTTCTTTCTTTCATTTTCATCTCGCTTGATTATTTGTCGGTTCTAGATGTAGTATATGCATAAATGGTAGATTTTAAAGGTCCTTAAGCTTACGTGACCTCACTTGTTTTTAAAAAACACTTTCATTAGTCACATTAAGCTTAAGTGGGGGTAACTTAATCAACCCCAAGCAATACTTACACCACAACACCCGAAGCCTACACAATGGCCTCCCCATCCTAAGGTCTTAATACAGTCCATGTTTGACCATTTCTACCATACAATTATCGTACATAAGGTAAATCGCCCCATAATAAAAAACATAAATAAATTTAACCCGACAAGAAACATTAGTGCAACTACATATAAAAAATAAGAACAAATAAATAAATTATATTTAATAAGGTGATTTCACAAAATTAATTCTAAATTTGAAAAGTTAGATGGGTAACCTTCTTAACCTTTCCTAATGGAGTTACCAAACTGTCAAGCCTAATTTTTTCTCGATTTTTATTATTTTCCATAACCCGATCAATATTAAACCCTTACTTGTTTAACATTGATCATCGACTAAGAGTTAAAAAAAAAATTAGTTTATTTAAAAGAATTTTATAAACGTTTAGAGTCGCCACTCAACCGATGTCGAGAAATAGTTTAGGTCAAAACCAAATGGGTAGATTTGGTTTTGATTTAGACATTGGTTTATGTAGGAAAATCAATTTTTTAGAAAAATAAAAGAAAACCAAATATTAAAGTCCGAGGGTTAAGTTCTTTAAATCCTTATGGATACCATAAACTTTCTTAATTTAGATTTAATTTCTTAAAATCACCTTTTTAAAAATTAACATTAAATAAATTATACTTTTTTTATTTTTACTAAATTGAGTAATTTGAGCTAAAATTGGAAAAGCTAATTTTTTTTTTCATTTTTTACATCACCTTAGAAATGCTTACATACCCCCTATTCAAAATCAAACATACTAAGTTCTTTCTTATAAAATTTTAATTTGTTGGTTGATTTTAACTCTAAAAACAGTCGAATATAAGTTCTTTAGCCATTTTATTTTCATTTTAGAAAAGGTCCTCAAAAGTATCCAATATTTTAAAATATTTATTTGTGGAAAATTCTAAAAAGTCTTAACTTTAAAAGGGTTCGTTTTATTTTTTTTTATTAAAAAATTATTTTCTAAGTGATAAAATGGTTTTCATTTTTCTTCTTCTTTTTTTCTATTTTATTCTATTTTATTATTTAAGTTTTGATTAGGGATAGAAATAAAACATAGTAAAACAAACAAACAAACTACTCCATCCTCTTTTTCCTTTTCTTTATTCTTTTCTTTTTCTTTTTTTTTTTTATTGAGTTACAAGCACAATGTGAATATATATATATAAATATATATATATAGCCGAAATATAAAAGAGAAGGTCGAACCAAGGACAACAATCAGGTCGGGTTGGCCGGAGCAATTCAAGCGGACTACAGTCGAACTTCGGGTCGATTGGACTCGGGTTAGGTTGGAGTCACAAGTTATTGAATGAAGCCAACAATAGTGCAGGTTTCTTCAGGACAATGCGAATACCAAATCAAGCAAGTAATGTAACTTTTGTGTGCATCAGATTAGGGGGGTAGTTTCAACGCCTCAATGAGTAGTGGTGGTTCAATGGTTTGTCGGGGTTGGGCGATGGTGTTAATGTTGGTTAAAGCTCGATGGTGATTGTTAGGTGTGCAAGGATGGTGCAGTTAGGTGTTTTTGAGGATGGGGAAGTGGATGGTGGTGATGATTCTCATCGAAAACCACCGTAGAGGGTACTACTATAAAGAGAGAGACAGAATCCATGCTAGAGAGAGAAACTAGATATTCAGCTTAAATGGGAGTGATTTGATTGTTTCTTGGTGAATGGGAAGAACACCCAAGCCCCCTTCTATACTCCTTTAGCCTTTGTTATGCTTAGAAAGTTGAGAATTGGAGTAAATTTTCATTTTCTCCAATTAACGTATGTTGACGAATTTCAATGTAAATTCATGATTTCAAACGAAATAGATGGTCAAGACACAGCAAAGAGTCTTCAAACTTGCTTAAAACAACAATTAGAAACTTTGATTCTCGTCAATGGAGCTTGAATTAAGCTTGGGTCAATGTTATGCGTTAAAAATTTTTCAATTTTTAATCCTGAATTTGACCCAATAAATGAATGTTATTAGACAAAATCTTAGGTCAATTACAAAATATTCTGTATTCTACACAATTCCATCATTAATTTGGATGGAATCACGTAGTAAATACCTGAAAATGTGGCTCAAACATAAGCCACCAAGTCATTTTTTTAAAAGAGCTAGTTGGGGAAAATGCAAGAATTAAGGAGAAAATGATGGAAAGCAAAGGAAATAGGCGCATCACATACCAGGCATGTGACTTACGCACCTACCCAGTGTGTAAGCTACATGTGCTATGTTAAAAAAAAAAAAAATAAGGTAAGTGCTGGGCTCCAAATTCAATGCTTCAGCCTTAATTCCTAAATACATAGACTAGGTTTAAACCTGGTCTAACTTATCACATCTCGGTATATAACAAGATGTACCATCATACAAGAATACCTGTTTATATTCAGCAAAAGTTCTATTTATAACTAAGGAGTATTGCAACGGAGTTCAACTTTATACTTATTTATACAAAAAGTACATCCGTCAAACTTATTGAAACTTAAAATACAATATTTTTTTTTCCATATGTACAGATCCTTTATAGAAATAAAAACAAAATACTACAAGATGTCTTCAAGAGCTACCGACTCCATCTTCAGTGCTCTCAAAAGACTTTTTTCCCCAACTAATGTTATCTTATCAATTCTCTTCATAACCTGAGGATACACAAGTATCCCATCAGCTCTCTATGAGTTAAGTGAGAGTGGATAAACAAAACATAGAATAAGCACAATACATATTCACCTAGATCAATACTATAAGGGATTCAATTTCATAATTCAAGTTACCAATACAAACTATTTATGTAGGAAATTCATACCACGCTCATGCACATGATATGCATTGATACCGATATCTTATACTTTTCCAATTCTTCATCCAATTAGTCAATATACTTGAGAATCTAGATACTATATCCAAAAACCTAGGGCAACAAGAAGCTACTTTAGAGTAGGATCCCCAACAAAACCACCTACTGTAGCTTGAAAATTCAATATGTAGCCGGTTACACAATATGGCCAAAATAAGTTGAGTAATGCAATTCTATATGCTTAAAAGCTAACTTAGAAGCATTTAAGCTTTTAGAAACTTAACCCATAAGTCTTTTCATGCCATGCCATGAATGTAATAGACAAGACAATAACCTATTATCAGGCACGAATCTCAAGTTCCACATTATAAACAATTCAACTATCTTAATTCCAACTTTGTTTCTCGACTTTATATTATATTCTTTCATATAAGGTTCACTTGGGTGAATACCTTAAACAACAATTCAGTTTCCAAGTTTCCCAAACAAAAATACATATCGATGAATCAATCATACACAAGGAAACATTTCACTTAGTTAGCACATATTCAATAGCATCATGTATCTAGTCAATCCAATATGTCATTACAATTCACAACACAACTAACTCCAAGTCAAGTAGACATAGGTCTACTTACATGGAAACAGAAATATCCACTTACTTGAGCTTAATAATAGCGTAAAATCATAAGCTTCACGATGTGACCTTTTCTCACCTATCACACCTAGGAAAATATACACAAACCCCGAGTCAACTACGAGTTAATACTAAGTTCTTATGTATTTTCACTATTGTGTTTTCAAGCTTATTTTGATTGTACCTTATTCATTTCTTATCTGATTTTAATAAACTTTATATAATCACAGTCATTATTTTGAATACTATTAGGATATCTTAAGAATCAAGACTAATCAATTTTGTCAAAAGTCCAAAAATACGCTTTCGTATTACCGATTCGATCATACGTTAATATAACTTCATAATTAACCCAAATAAACCCTAAACCTAAATTAAAACCCTAAAATTCCCCATTTCCTAAGCTAGTTAATATTCATTATGTACCCAAAAATACTAATTCTTTACATATTTAACAAATATCACATTAACACTAGTTACTATATCATATATTAAGCTAATATATAGGTCTATACGTTGAAAATACATAATAAATAGTATATAAGCTCGATTAATTTCACGAAAAATCCTATAGACACACAAAAATATACAGTTTAATTATTAACCATGAATTATACTAAACTAGCTGTTATCTATTTTTACAAAAATAGCAATTTTAACTCAAAATTAGTGAAAATTAAGCAACTAAGTGAATTTAATCACAAGATAAAATTTAAGTATTCCAAACATCATTATAAACTTCCATAAATCATAATACATAGGGCTCATACTTTGATTTTATTAAAAAATAATTAATTCAATAAAACAGCAAAATTGCCTGTTTTATCCAAAATAATTACAATAAATAGTAAAAATGATTATTTTCAAGAATTCTTGTTACTACAATTAAATAAATATATTAAGTATGTTACATACAAATTTTTAGCTTGAAAGAATGTTATTTAATATTTCTAAAATTTAATATAATTTTCATACAATCAGAGCCATTTCTTAAGTACCTTGTATTTTCAATAATTATTTCACTAAAATAAAATTATTACATTAATCTACACATAAAATAACTTCAAGAAACTAAGTTTCATAATTAAATAACATCATTTGTTATTTTTAAAAAATTTATAAAGTTTCGACTAGAAATTTTATTCACCTGAACTGGCCATCTCCAGCCCCCCTCTAGGCACCCAAGCTTATTGGAACACCTCCTCTAGTAATGATTTCTTTGATCCCAAATGGCCACCACAACCGGACACCAATAACCTATTGAACTGCCCTAGATCAGATATGTACCCTATTTTTACTCTAATTTTTTATTTTCTTTTAATTTTTTTTCGAAATTTTCTTGATTTTTTTTCTTATATTTTTAGACTTCCAAAATGTTTTTTTTTTTTTAAAGTGTGCATGCCCTATTTATATTTTCCAAATGGATTAAGATTAATAAAAATTAAACATATGGTTTACACATGTCATTTTCTTAATTTTTCAATGCATAAGGTGTCATTTTCTAATTTTTTTTTTCCTTTTGACTCATCAATTCAAATTAATCCTTGGTTGCCACATCATGGGATAACTCATCCTTTCAATTCTTATTTCCATTTTTTATGTTAATTTACCTTATTTTAATAATAATTGATTATTATTATATATGTATGTAATACAAATAATTCATATTCTATGTTAATACATGTATATTACATATAATTCAACTTCATTCATTATTTTTATAAGTTAAATAACTTATCTCTAATATCTCATTATATCTAAATATTTGAATTTTAAGTTTTCGATATTTATCGACTTTAACGATAAATTGACGTTTTCTTAAATTAATATTTTTATATAACTTATTTTGAGAAATTAACTTTACTTGAATTACTTCATCTAACTTTTCTAACCATACTGCGATATTTGAAATTAAATGGATAACATAACCCGGCACTCTAAATTTAGGGACTGGATCCTAAGATAATCGTATACATTCGAAATCTTGAGGTATTACATAACTTAATACAATTTTTTTTTTTTACTTTATAATAATTAATAAATAAACAAATAAATGAAAACATGCTACACTAACCTAAAATAAAAAAAGATTTTTTTTTTTTGCTCTTTTTTTAAATTAAAACCCCTTACCTTATTCTAAAATTTTTTTAAAATAAAAATAAAGTATCTACAGTTATTATCATATAAAAGCTTACAATGTATATTATTTCATAGCTACATATCAACATTGAGTAGGAAAGCTATATTTATTTGTATACTTTCAATGTTGTATTAACATCTAATCATACATATATATGTGAATATTATATATATATATACATATATATATATAACAAACACACTTTATCAATGAACTTTAAATATAGCTATATAGCTAGCTAGACATTGTTTGTGGTATATCATTTCAATTGCGTTGAAATGTGAATCCATTTCGTAAAATCATGATCGAGTTTATGTGCAATTAATGTAAAATAATATTTTGAAAATTGAAGCAAAACTTATCGGAGTTGAGCCATTTCCTAACAGTGGTATGTTTAGCTATTTAATTTCAACGAAATAACTTTTTTATGAAATCTACGTGCAAAATTACTTATGAAAACATTTTTCTATAATCTTCTAATAACATTTGGTACTTTTAATAAATAATTGAAAATTGGAGGAGAAGTCGAGCTCACCGACACACGAAGCTCCAGCAACTGTCGACAGTGGTGACCGTATCGGAAATTCTTCTTTTGTCATCGGACTTCGGACGTCAAGGGTGATAGTAGTACTACGTTTAAGAGCCCAACCATCATGAGCTGGTTTCGTCCCTTGCTCTACCATTTATTTTCTAATTTCTCCTATATTATCTAAGGTTCTTAAGCGTTCTTATACTTTGTTCTTTAGTTGTCAATTTGTGTAAACTCAAAATGGAAGTGGGGCGATGGATTTATAGTGGTTCGGGGCGGTGGTTGCAAATGTTAGGACACGTGGCTCACTATTAATTTCCTCCCATATGTATTTAGCAATGAGGTGTCCTAATGATTGGGTTTATTATTGCCACGCCCAAGCTGCCAATGATACCATATTTTTATTTATTTATTTATTTTTAATATAGATACAAGTGTCCATTATCTAGTTCTAATGCGATTTATTTTGCTACGTGTCATCATTCCAATTTAGCTAATATTTTACGTTGAAGTCAATTTGATCCCTGTCTGACATATAGCTCCAAAGGAAAAAGTACAAGGGAATAACTGAAGGCATTTGATATTTGATTTTAATACTTCAATTTGCTACTTGATGCATTATCCTACCTATTCGTGTTTGCAAATTGTTTATAAATATAGTAATAGTATCTCACGACATAAATCTCGTAGCTATCTCCTACAAATTGCTCATACATACCTCCATATAAGTTAAAACTAATTGTATTTAATTTATCATCTCCTTGTTTCATGTTTGTGAAATAAGTTGTCTCATGTATTAACTAAACAATTATAATACATATATATTTAAGCTATCTATTTGATGTTCACCATTAGTTATGTAGTTAGGTAGTTTGTCTCAACTAGTTTCACTCCGTAATATTTTGAAACTTGAATTTTGAATTTTGAGTTTTTGATAGCAGGTTAATTTCTTATTTCTTACTAAGACCTTCTATATCCCGTCTTTAGTTAAAAATAATATATCGTTACGAGTCCAAACCACTTGGTCAGATATTGGGGTCTCATATTCTTATAGAATGAAATGCTATATCTGTATGTATGTATGTATGAGATTGGGGTATCACAAATTTTAAGTGGGTTTTGATGGAATTGACTTAAGTTCAATCCCTAATGGAACATCTCACTCAACTATGTAGTGGAAAATCTCCCCTTGTTCTTATTTTCCTATACAATCAGCTAAATGCTTAGTTCATATCACAAATTAAGTATTCTAGTTTTAGAAATTAGAGGATCAATCTCCTCTCAGTCTCATAACCTATCATAATCCACTAAAATTGCATAAAGCAATGTGAATTCAACGAGCTCTCTACTCTCAATTTCCTCTTGGTCTCATGGTTGTTAAAACTTGTTCATTAACACTATACAAGCTCATTGACACAAGTTAGAATTTACACAACAAATCTCATCAAGTCTCATAATCATGCGAATCCATTCAACTCTCAAAGGATTCTTATGATCAATCTCCTTTTGGTCTTATAATCCTAAGAACCCAATTAAGAGGATCAATTTCTAGCACCTCAACAAGTTTACAATAGAGTATCAAATACCAAATCCTAATTAAACATACAAATCCATATCAAAACTACATAATTTCACCAACTACATCTTCTACGTTATCCAAAACCCATAAAAACAAGCTTAGCCATACATGTTTTCAACAACACCAACAAGAATAATTGAAGATATTACAACAAATTCCATAACTGAGCAAAATATTGAGCTATCTAAATAAGAGTAAGAGTATAATGAAGACTAAGTGATAGGGTTGCGCCAATGATGGACGAGGTCAGCCGTATCAAAGATGGGTCCATGCTTATCGAAATCTTGAAACAGAGATGGGAATACACGAAAAGAGGAATAAATAAGCAAAACTCACGATCAGCTTTAAGGATGTAACATACCAAGAAACTATCAAGGACTCGTGAATCAACTCAATCTAATGCACGAGTTGGTCCAATGAGGGTATTCACCACCTAACCTTACTTAAGGGTTCAAATAGGAGTGATAAAAGTAAGTAAGCAAACAATAGGGATGTTTATAGGCAAGCAAGAAAGACTTAGAATATTTTGTAATAATGTTAAAGATGTTGCGGCTACAATATATAAAGGGTATTTATATCTGATATTCTAGGGCAACTTGACCAAAGTGGAAAAGAAAAAAAAGGGTAATATCCTAAATAAGTAAGGTACAAGGAATGTAAAAAGGTATAAATGAAAATTCAAGAAAGTGTTTGGTCTATACGGCAAATTCCATCACACGGTAGCTGGACACATGGCTAATAGTCATTGGCAATGCTTCTAGCATAGCAAACAAAACTGTACAGCTAATCGAGTTATTATCGAGCTAGGTTAAAGACTCTTTTAAGATAAATTCTACTCAAATATGCCTTGGACAACTTAGGTTCAACTTAGCTAAGTAGGTGACTGGCTGAGCAGCGCTATTGTCTAAGCATTCCTCAAGTTAGTAGTTAGAGACAATTGATAGGTACAGGAAGGTTCAGCTCAGACAAGGCAAAAGGTCAGTAGATTGAAACAGCTTAGACTTGTTCGGCACAGGAAGGCACTAGAGGATTCTTGTTTGCCTCTAATTTAGACCTTTCGAGTTTTATAATTTACAAACCTATATTCTATCATTAACTCAATTCAACAAACATGTGTACCTATCATTTTATAACACGAATGAGTATAGGGTCATCTCCACTGGGAATGGTTACAAACACTAATAATAATTAATCTTCTTATTATCTACAACTCAATTTATCAAGTGATTAATGATTAAAAATCTAAACTATTAGCTAAACTATACTAATCTATAAGTAATGCCAACTAACACAAAGGTTACAAAAACAAGCATAATATTACCAAAATACTTTTTGTCCTAATATTTGTTATCTATGGGAAATTATTAGTTTGCAAGCATTCCTCTCATAATTACTCACTCCTAATCCTAATTGTTTCTATTAGAATCTCTTATGAGTTAACAACCAACTTAGATCTCATTAATGCCCTGTTAATTGATCAAATTCCCTAAAGATGTAGCAACTTTCATAATAACATCTCTATTATCAAGAGTAAGGTGTTTCAATGAATTAGATCTATTCAATAGAATTGTCCGGCTTAAGTCAATGTCATGCACTATACCGTACTTAAATTCGTTAAGTTCAATTCATCAAAAGTAACAAATATCAAGAAATTACTATTCCATACACTTGATCATACTAAGTGGATGTAGCAAGTCTTAAATTACTACTCACACATAACGAAGAAACAAAACGTATCAACAAAATACAGAAATAACAAGGAAATTAACATAAGACAAGTAAAAGAATACCACTCCGTTTTGAATTCTACTGTAAAAATCTTTACAACACACAAATGATGAATTCCCATCGTCTCTTTCGTATAACTCTAGAAAAAGTAAGGTACAACACTTAGAAACTATACTGAAAATATAAAACATGATGGGTATAACTTTTGGATGAACATATGTGTTTGTGGTTAATCCTTAAAACTAAGGTCTAAGATGTCTAATGAATCTGATCTAATCTGCAGTAATGTGATATAATATGATATGATCTGATGCAATCTCTTTCTTCTAAAAATTGTGGTGTATTTATATTATTCTTGTCAAAATGCTCGAAATACATTCTTTAAAGACACTCCCTAGTGTTAAGACCCAATCTACATACCAGTTTGAGCGAAAAAGTTAAAGATAAATAATCATGTCCACTCCCATGATACTTATAATTTAAGGGGTGATAGTCACAGAAAATAACAATCTCTACTTATCACGATCATAATCATAGATGTGATCTCCTCGTCACAAATATTCCATCTCATCATGCCTGTGATCGAGGGAGTGATTACCCTTTTGATGTGATATCACGGCCATAATGAACAAGTAGATTTCAACCCCATCCTTAGTCAAACCCATGATGGAGGGAATGACGAGTGTTGATCACTCAAATCCTCTTTTATCACTCCCATAATAAGTATCAATCGATCTTCCTTGAGCATTATTCCTTTATCATAGTCATAATTGCTCTAAATCTCCTTGTTCTTATAGAATTTCATCTCCTTTTCACTTTGTCTTGAATAAATATCATCTCCTTGCTCTTAAATCATTTGAAATTGATATATTATACAATTAAATACCAAGAACTTGAGAAATAAACGCAATTATGACCAATTTATTGATAAATAAGCCTATAAAATGTAAAGTAAATTATGCTAATTATAGATACCCAATTTTTGTCTCATTTATTTTTTCAACAAGGTAAAGAGTCCTAAATTAGGAAAAATGCAAAAAAAAAAAAAAAAAAAAAAGAAAAAACCCAAAAAATAAGAAATTTATAAAAAAAAAAAAGTAGATAATTTAAGGAAGAAAGCCAAAAAATATGAAATTTAGAAAAATACAAAAAAAATAGGAGATTTAAAAAAAGCAAATAATAATAATAATAATAAGAAATTCAGAAAAAATCACAAAAATATAAAAAACTAGAAAATTTAGAAAAAATAAATAAATCTTTAAATAGTTTAGTAGAATATAATAAAATAAAGAGAGGGTTATTAAGTTTGAGCTTAGATTTGAGTCTAGCTCAAGTTGACTTAGTTCATATATACAATATTACACATATAGATAAGGAAAAACCAATAACCCAGCTAGATAAGCATTCGGACTTGATATTGCGTATGACTTAGAGATCCTAGATTCAATCCATGGAATATGCAAAACGCATCTTTTATTTTCTTTTCTTATTTCATCGCCATGTTATGGGCTACATCATCGCCACATCATTTACTAACTCACTTCTAAGTGTGGTAAGCACACTTCTACACACATTAGATACACTCCTACATGCGCTAAACACACTCCTATACATGCAGCTTTGTATTTGGCATCATATATTATCTAAGTTCGCCTAACCTAAGCATGGAAGAAAATCACATTGCATTTAACATTTTACGACCTTAATTCGACCATGATACCTATAAATAGAGGTTTGCTTTTCATTTTCAACACACAACAAAGCTTCGAAACACTTAAGAAAAACAATAATCGAAGCTTTCTCTCTCTAGCACTATTCCCCTCTCTCTCTCTAGGATAGCAATCCCTACGGTGTTTTTCGATGAAAACCACCACTACTATCGAATTCCTCACACCCAAAACCCCAGATTCAATAGCTAACCGAAGCTGACCGGAGCCAACTGAAACCGACTAGAGCCGACTAAGGCCAACATATGCCGACCAAGCCGATTGAGCCTAACTGAACAAATTCGAACCGACCTAAGCCATCTGAGCCAACCCGAGTCAAGCGATCTAAGCCAATCCGAGCCGACTCCTCACCTACTTGGTCTACTGCTTCTCTTTTTTTTTAATTAAATTTTATTTATTTATTTACTTATTTATTTGTAAATGTAATAATTAATGAGAAAAAGAAAAAAGGGAGAAAAAAAAAAGAAGAAAAAAGAAAGGAAGAAATAAAAAAATAAAGAAGAAAAAAAGAAAGTCCATTTTTATTTTTTCTAGAAATAAAATAAGTAAGTAAAAGATGAATAAATAAATCACTTAGAAAAAAAATTATTTTTTTTAATAAATAAAAAAAAATAAAGCCTTTTCAAAATTAAGATCCTACTTAAAATTTCCAAAAATAAACATCAATTAGGGTACTTTAGAATAATTTTCCTAAATAAATTGAATCAGGTAAAAACGTAAACTTAACATTTATTTCAAAAGTTAAAATAAACTAAACCGCTAATATTTTCGAAATGAAGTATGTATGTAGGCACCTGTACGCATAAGGTGACTTAAAATATGGAATTTTTCTTTTCCTTTTCCATCTTCTATAAATAATTGATTGCTTTCTTTTTTTTTTTTTTTAGAATTAAAATGTAGATAGATTTCATTATAAGGATATATTGAAAGGTAAATTTAAATTTAGAAAGATTAAAATCAGTACCCGTTTAGGGTTTAAAAAATTAGCCTCCGAATCCAAATATTTGGTTTTAAAAAATCGTTTTAACAAAATCGATTTTATCGAAAGATCAGTAGGTAAATTATAATCAATCCACCAAATTAGTTATAACTTAACTCTTTTTCTTAACTACAATCAGGTGGCGACTCCAAGCAATTTTTAAATTAAAAAATCAATTTTTTTTAAACCCTAGTCTAATGTCAGTATTAAACATGTAAGGTTTAATATTAATCGGTTTGAAGAAAACTAATGTAAAAAAATCAAGAGGAAAAAACCAGACTCGAAACTTGGCGACACCACTAGGAATGTCAAAAGGGCTAACCACTTAAATACTTTCTGAAATTAAAATTTCTTTTCAAAATACCAATGTCATTTATTTATTTGTTTATTCATTTATTTTTTTGTATATTTATTTGTTTGTTATTAACTTCATGTGTATACTTTGTTTTAATTATTTATTTTGCATACCGCATACACCGGGACATAGGAGGTTCATTCGTTGCATCAAAGATGCATAGGTAGATGCGGTCAAACCAAAGCTATCTTATGACCTTAGGAGGGGGACCATTGTGTACACTCTAGGCATAATGGTGTAGCCACCACTGAAGGTTGATTAGGCCACCCCACTTAAGCTTTGATATGATCAATGAACCGCTTTTCTAAAAGTGTGTAAGATTACAGGGCTTAAGGACCTTTAGAACCTACCTTAACTGCATTCATGAACTTTTTTTCTAAAATTGGCATATTGACATGATGTGGCAAGACCCAAAAAAAAAAAAAGAAAAGAAATAATTGTAAAGTTTTCTAATCTTTTCCCTGTAAATTCTTTCTTATCTTTAAAATAACGATGTAATTCTTATGTAAATAAGATAGTTCTTATATAATTTTCTTTTCATCCTTTTTATAGAAAATGGTTAGGTCCTCTCTTACATTGGCCCATTTCAAAGAAATCCATATTCACGAGCCTCTAGAGCCCAAGGGAATACTCAAAAAATGGTTTAGATTTTTCAATCCAAACCAGCAAAAATCCATTAAAGATAAGATTAGGCCCGTCCTCTCATTACTTAAAGTTCAAACTAATATCACCATGGTACTGGCCTTAGTCCACTTTTAGGACCCTCAAGTTAGTATTTTCGTTTTGGCCCATGCCAACTAAGCCTAACTGTTGAAGAATACTCCTATCTGTTAGGAGTCCCGTCTGTCAAAAATGGAAAATATGTCTCAAATATCACGGCTAACCTTACAAAGATTTTCAAAAAACTTTTGGGCCTTTGAGAATTTGAAATATACAAAATTTGGGCAAATCCCCATAGGAGAATCATTAAGGTAAACGATCTTTTTACTTGGTTCGCAACCACATCCAGTTACAACCAAAAACTCTTTTGTGGTAGCTTTGAAAATTGGCAGCAATATAAGATCAACGCCTATATCTTGGCAGCATTTGGAACTATTTTATTTCCTAATGGGATATTTCACATACATTATAGGATTGTAGAGCTAGTGACCCAATTTTTAAAAAGGAAATCTTATTTCCTAACATTACTAGCAATATAGTCCAGATCACTCAGTTATCTACAAGAAGAGAAGAATGGAGAATTAAAGACCAATATAGCCTTACATATGATTTGGTTTATTAGCCATACTCGAAGCTATAAACTTGATTTCCTTCATAGACAAAGTGTCCAAAAGATAAATCCCATTGATGCATTTGTTGCTGTCATTGAACTCCCTAAAGATATTGCTACCTATTACTGGGTCAGAGCTTTCCAAAAGTTCCGCACTGAAGATATCTCCTAAGTTGCTAAATAGATCAAGGCAACTGAGCTGAAGAGAGAAGATTAAAGAGGAGCCGAGACACCACAAGAAAAAAAGATCTAGACTTTAGGGATTATTTTTAATAAATTTTTTAATGTAATGGAAACTTCAAAGATGCAATAAAAATCTTTTTTGTGCTACATCATAGTTAGTTTGCCAGCTTCCCTTCCTATATCCACATATCCTCATATTGCATTTTTTTTATGTTGCATGTAACATCATGAGAGATGTGTTCTTAAGTTTCTAAATATTTGATCTCTTTACAAGTCCTTCCTTCTGTAACTTCTACTCTAACTCTTTCCAATCTCTTCTCCTATACATCCTTAGGATCTTTTTTCATGTAGGATTATAAATATTTAAGCTCTTGATCCCTTAGAAATGTTTTTCTACTCCTTTCTCACAACTTGTAAATAAGTCTTATCCTTATATTGTTTTCTTTTTCTCTCTCTTAAAAAGAAGAGTATTTTTTCAAAAAAGAAATTAAAATGAAGAATTGCTAACATATGAAGATTCCTATTTGGAGTAATGACCAACAACAGAAATAACGATAAACTTAATGGCACCAACCCTGCAGAAGTTAGGTTTTATTCATTGGAGCAAACTGTGGAAAAAATTGTAGATTAGTTGAGTTTCCTTACTGATAGTATTGCTTTACTTAAAGCCACATTAAACAAAGAGCACTCCAAGGCCCATTATGAAAAGAATATTAAGGTTGTACCTATGGAAGCAAAGGAGAACTATCTAAAGACTAATCTAACTTTTGAGTCTTTTGAAACAAAAAGGGTCTATCCAAAAGTCAACCCAACTTTTGAGCCTAATGTCATGCCCTAAAGCAATAGAGTTGTAACAGTCCCATCGTACAAACCATTCTAAGATAGAAGTTGGCCTTACAACCGCTATCCTAAACCTGATCTACAAAAAGCATCCACAATTAACCTGCTTTGAAGTAAACAGTTCATAAATTAAATAAATTGCTTACTTATGAATTTAAGAAAAATAAATATTCACGTTAAATTAATCTAAGTATATTTACAAGATCTGGCAATCTAATCACAATCTAATTGAGTAATTTATAAACTAATGCTAAAAGCTTTAAAATAAATCTAACTTGAGAATGAATTTAGTCTTCTGTTTACATCCTCACTCCCTAAGATCCTACAGTTACTAGTGTCAAGGTGATTATAGGCCGCTTCATCGCTAGCACCTGCAACAACAGCTATAGGGATGTGAGCAACTGCAGCTCAGTAAGTTAGGACAGAGACTTAAAACTATACCACAAACATAAACAAGGTTATCAACCAAAGTATTAAGTGCAATGCATGTTCAAACAAATGCCACCGCACAACATTGTTTGGCCTGTCATGAGATTAGAGAAATTGCGCCCGCTCTAATCCAGGTTAAGGAGTTGCCATTAATGTAACAGCTCACAACCAAACCTAAGCTTATGCAATAGAGACACCGCTCCTCTCACGACTACCTTCAAACCACTGACTTTATCCTTACCACGACCTCCTCACCTGTCACTTAGTTCAACTAAGAATGAAAAAAGAACCCATTACACTATCCAGCGTTATCCCTTTCGAATAGGTCAATATTTGGCCGGAGAATTCTAGGTTTCCCCTAATGGGTTGCTATACAGGTCAGATTTATGTTTACAGGTCTGATTTATGTTTACAAGTCATATCTTTGTTATGTTCAGTTTAAAGTGATCGATCACTTCATACAATACAAGCTAGAACAATAAACAGAATCATAGCATCACTCATAATCAAGCACATACACACAACCAACCATCTAACAAGCACAATCAAGTATAATCTCAAGCCTCTAAAATACAACAATGTATTAATCTCAACTTATTTAGACTCCTCGCTTGCTCACTCGAGATCCGACTCGCTCAGACTATTGTCGATCATCCCTATAATACCAACGTTGTCTCAGTTTTCATATAACTGTTATAGATTAGTTTTTATCCTATAACACTTATTGTTATCTTTGGCTTAAGGTTTAATATGTCCAATTATCTAGGCTCTCAAATCTTTCACAATTATTCTGGGTTTGGGGGTTAGGTTCGGGTTCTATTTCTACATCAATTTCTAAATGAAGTTCTAGTTCAATTTTTAAGTACTGTTTTATACACAAACCCTAGAAACTCGTTTCAACTCATAATGTGAAATTAATCACATTACTTCCAGATATCCTAATTACCATAATTACCCTTAGTCGATATTTTATTCCACCGAGTACACTTAAATCCTTATTAGTGTACCGAATTTACTCCTAATATGAGAAATTTTTACATTTTTCATATAATTACATAAATTTAAGATTTCTATCAGATTTATCATATATCCCTATTATTTATAATATCAATTTTTATTCTAACATCTTTTATTTATTATATTTCCAATAATTGTATATTATGTACTATCACTTATTATGTACATAATACACATCTAATATTTCTATCACTCTAATTACTATCTCCCAACATTAATTATCATTTTAAAATATCTAAATTCATCCTAAATCAGATTTTACACCTAATTACCCTAATTTACAAAATTAACTTAAAATTTACTATTTTTCCCTATTACTTATTTACTACATAATTAGCCTAATAATTACATCTGACACCCTAAATGCTACAAGTATCATACTTCATTAGATTTCAGCATCCTAAAACATATAATTATTCACTAAATCAGTAATCAACTATTTAATTACTTAATTAACCCTAAATTACCCATTTTAAGGCCTAAAAATTATTTAAAATTTTCAAAAATTCATTTTCGAAAAAGCATTTCATGGCACTGTTCTATATCAACTAAGTAGTCTACATAAATATTTTAGGTTCAAAACTACACTCCTAAGGTCATTTATTTCTAAATCGAATCATTCTTGGTTTTGCATGATTTCTTAAAGACCGTATATCATGAATTATGTTTTCATCAAAATAATATTTTTCCTAAAAACTAAATACTAAAATATTTCAGAATAACAAAATTCATAATTTTCTAAAAATATTCACTATTTTTATAAAAATACACAAAATTGGGATAGAAATCGAACTCACTAGTTTAGGTGGCTCCGGCCACCGTCGACGGCCATGGGTATGTTGGCCCACCTGAGTGCTGCCACCATCTTATGTTGGTGGTGATGGCCGTCCACTCCCAGTTACTCGTCGGGTTTGGGTTCTCCTTAAAAGTTCCAACTACACGATTCTTTTGTGATTTTTTCTAAAACCCTAATTTACTCTCAATTTCGCCTCTCTCTAATTTTCTAAACTTCTTGACATCGAAAATGAGCTTTTGAAAAATTTGGGGTATTTATAGAGGTCTTGGGGAATTATTGTGCATTAATTTGATTAGACAATTGCCTTATCTTTTTCTAATTTGCCTTTTGTGTTGTTTTAATTTAATTGGCTAAATTTTTTCTTATTTTCCCCAGCTACCACAACCCAAATCTGGATCATTCCTTATTTTTTATGATTTTCCTTTATTTTTTCTTAATTAATTATGAATTTTCTTTAATTATTTAGTATTATTTTAGCACATTTCGCATATTTTAAGTAATTACGCGTATTTCTACCAATATGTAAATTCATATATAGTACAAATAAATATTCCTAAATATTATTTAGGTCATTATATGATTTTTAATATACATATAATTTATTTCTAGCGATTCGTTAGTTATCGGAATGCATTTTATACATTTTCAATAAATAACGAGTTATATACTTAAAATTTAGAAATTTTATATTTTTTTATTTTATTGCTTATTTTCTCAAATTCGAACTTACGGGATCATTTTTACTAATATTTTTAACTTTATTTGATAATTTAGGCTCAATTGGATCCTTTAACCAATTGCCTTAAATTCTACGAGTCAAACTTTAAGTAACTAATTGTAAGTCTTATACCTAATACATATTCATTCCCAATCAATAAAAGGCCAATTAACTCTAGGGCCAACTAGGATAGTTTAAAAGAATTGAAAAGGAAGTTGACCTAACGAATCACTAAGAAAATAAGGGTAATTAAGGGCTATGATAGATTCAAGCAAGTTGGGATCACTGACCTTTCTGCATCTAATGTTACTGCATACCTAGAAAATTTCAAAATACTAGAATTTGAAAAGTACAATAGGACCAAATGCCCAAAGCTACACATTAGATTATACATCCACAAGATGGGCAAATATGTTCAAAGTAATCAACTCATGATACAAACTTTTCAAGATAGTTTGACAGGGCCTATATTAACTTGGTATGCCCAACTCGATCTTAGCCAAATTAATACTTGGGACAAGTTGGCTTGAGCATTCTATGAGAAATATAAGTTCAACATTGAGACAACTCCTTCGATTTGAGACTTATGCACAATGAGAAAAAAGAAAAATGAGTCATTTAAGGAATATGCCCACAGATGAAGGGGTATGACAGCTAGAATCATTCCTCCTCTCCCTAAAAAAGAATTAATATCTATCTTTATTGACTCATTAGTGGAACTATATTATGGGCACTTATTATGTAATACAATGGCTAGTTTTGCAGATATTGTACTTATTGGAAGCGAAATTGAAGAAGCCATAAGAACAAGGTGGCTGATTGGAAAAAGACCAAACCCACCAGATTCAAGAGCATATATAAATAATACAACAAGCAAAAAAAGGCCCAAAAATACCCAGAAGATAGTTCACTCAAACCCTTACCTCATTATCTTAAGTCTTTGATCAACTAAGAAATGAGGGCTTATTGCAATAGAAAGTCCTAATGCCAAGATACAAGCCAAGGAAATATGATCCAAATGCACAATGTGAATATCATATAGGTCAATAGGGGCACTCTAGTGACAATTATTAGGAGTTGAAGAACAGAGTTCAAGACCTAATTGATGCAGGAGCAATCTAATTGGACTCAATTCAAGGATAGGGTCAGATTTCATGACATTTGTGAAAGACAAGTGATTCAAATAAAGTGTTTTGTTCACATTTCTCCTATTTTAAGATATCTCATTAGTTAAAAGGTTTAGAATGAAGAAAGGCAAGATGAATCCCAAACACCTACCTTAAGACACTTGAAGAGTCAAGTGGCATCATTATGAGACTATTGGACTCATTCTTTAAAGGAAATCCATCTTACATTTAATACACAAATCAAAATGAAGTTAAGCAATCTTTTCAATATCCTAAACACAAAGTCTTTTGTCAGCTCCATTGGACCTTTCATTAGGGTATTTTTAAAAATTAAACTCTATCAAGAACCACCCTCGCAATGGAGTAAAAAGGAGGTTAGGAGCATCTATAAGAAGAAAAGTTAAAACTAATTTGTGCTTGCTTTAGTCACATCAATTCAAAAGTAATTGTTATCATTAATAACTAATTTCCTCTAAAATGAAGAAAAGCATCCATTATAAACACTAAAACCACATACACTTTGAGCAACAAGCCAAAAGAAAGAATAATCATTTCGTCTTAAATTGAAAAGAAAATAAGAAAGAAAAAAGAGAGAAGCAGGAAAAAAGAGGGAAAATGAGTAAGTATAAAATGAAAAAAGGAAAAGTGTACTTGACACAAATAAGGTGATTAAGTCTAGAGCCCTAAAACTCAAAAGGACAAGGGGTATAAAAACCCATTCTTGAATTAAGACCCACATTTCAAAAAAAAAAAAAGAAAGGGGCCCTAAAAACATAGTCAAAGCAATTAAGCTTAAAAGGAGCCAGGGTAAATACCAAAGATTTCCCTCGCCTCTAAGAGAAATTACAGTTGATACATGGCTCATGGCCTACCCATAATTCCACCCTTCCTTCTCATTAAAGGAGATAAGTTATCGTTAGTAAAAGTAACATTTGAAACTGATGCAAGCATAATTGTAGTTTTACCTATAAGGTTCTTGACTTGTAAACTCGAGTTAAAGAGCAATCCTTTCATAAAAAGCCATTTTAGTAATATCCATTTTAAAACCAAAGACCAAAAGCCTTTATTACATTACAGTCCGAAAAAAAAAACCTAACGGATTGATTAAAAGGATATTACTTACAAGGTGGGCCATAATTTTTAGAATCGAAGTCAAAGGAGAGGAGTTTAAGCTGAAAGTGTGAGGAAGTCCTTTTAAACTAAACCTAACTTTAATGAGATATCCTCTGATAAGAAGAAATTTGACGAAGACATGGAAAGTTATTTACCCTTGAAGGAAAGAAAAGGTTCTCTTATATCAAGGTGGCTCAAAAGATCATGTTGTTATGTCGCTGAAAAGCCCACACACTACTAGGAGAATCTAAACTTGTCAGCAAGTCGAAAAATTGGAATAAATTCAATTCCTTCTCATTTTAGTCCTTAGACAAGAATCCTCATTTCTTTTGAAAACCGTCTTCTCCAAAGTCAACCCTAGCAATAAGATTCTATCATTACCCCAGGAACATTTGTTTTTAAACAAGTTCACTTCCTGTCATCCAAAGTTCAGGGATCTACTCCCACATAAAAATCACTCCCAAGTGGCCTTAAAGGCCAAAATCATCCTCTTTGAGATGATTGCCCTCATGGCTGATATCACCTACCTCTCTTCTATCTAGGGACTTTATCCCTAGTGTCTACTTCATCCTTTACGATTTCCAATCAACAAATCTGTCTTTTTCAAGAATTTTTACATAAACTCCTTTTGCTTTGGTCCCCATGGATCATTTGCTCTTTTGAGTACTATCCATGTAATAAAAACATTAGATCACAAGTTCTCGAAGAGCTATCCTGACCTTGAAATCATCGGATCACATGCTCTTAAAGCGCCATCTTAACCTTGAAACCATTGGATCACATGCTCTTAGAGCGCTATCCTAACCTTGAAATCGTCGAATCGCATGCTCTCGGAACACTATCTTAGCCTTGAAACCCTTGGATCATATGCTCTCAAAGCACTATCCTAACCTTGAAACCCTTGGATCACGTGCTCTTAGAGCACTATCTTAACCTTGAAACCATCGAATCGTATGCTTTCAGAGCGTTATCCTAGCCTTGAAATCATCAAATCGTATGCTCTCAAAGTGCTATCCTGACTTAAGCTAAAGCCCCTGGATCACATGCTCTTGAAGCACTATCTTAAGCCAAACTCTCGATCACATGCTCTCGAAGTGCTATCCTAACCCAAGTTAAAACTCTCGGATCGCATGCTCTCGAAGTACTATCCTAACCCAAGTTGAAACTTTCAGATCACATGCTCTCAAAGTACTATCCTAACTTAAGTTGAAACTTTCAAATCACATGCTCTCGAAGCGCTATCCTAATTTCTTGTCACTCTTTATACACCCACCTAGGTTAGTGAGCCTAGAAGGGCATCACTAGGTCTTCCAAATCAATTCTAGCTGAGGGTTGCTAGTCCTCAAGAGATGCGCTTGCCTAGGTTAATGAGCCCAAAAGGGTACAACCAGGCTTCATTTCTTCTTTTTAGCCCTTAGAGAACCTCCTCTCTTTTTAACCTTTTCACCAAATCCCCAACAAATCAAGTTTAGGATAATGAGCAATTTGTTGCACTTCTTAGGTTAAAGTCAGCCCTAAGGCCAAAATAGTATCTCTTTTATCTTTGTAGCAAAGTTTTATTCAAACTTCAAGAAAAAAATGGGTAACTATCGATACCCAATTTTGCTCTCATTTTATTTTTTCAATAAAGTAAAGGGTCTTAATTAGGAAAAATACAAAAAAAAATAGAAAAATAAGAAAAAAAACTCAAAAAATAAGAAATTTAGAAAAATACAAGAAAAAAAGTAAAAAATTTAAGAAAGAAAGCCAAAAAATAAGAAATTTAGAAAAATACAAAAAAATAGAAGATTTAAGAAAAGTAAAAAATAATAAGAAGAAGAAATTTAGAAAAAAATCAGAAAAACATAAAATTTAGAAAAATACAAAAAAAAAATTAGAAGATTTAGAAAGAAAATAAATCTTTTAGATAGTTTAGTAAAATATAATAAAATAAAGAGAGAGTCATTAGGCTTGAGCTTAGATTTGAATCTAGTCTAGGTTGACTTAATCTATATATACAGTTGCACATATGACTAAAGAAAAACCAACAACCCAACTGAATAAGTACTCAAACTTAATATTGCATATGACTTTGAAATCCTAGGTTTAATCCATGAAAGGTGCAAAATGCATCTTTTATTTTATTTTCTCACTTCATCGCCATGTCATCGTCACATTATGGGCCACATCATTTACCAACTCACTTCTAAGTATAGTAAGCACATTCCTACGCATGTTAGACACACTCTTACTTACGTAACTTTATATTTAGCATCACATATTGTCCAAATTTGCTTAACCTAAACATGGAAGAAAATCATATTGCATTTAATATTTTTCATCCTTAACTCAACCATGATACCTATAAATAAGGGTCTACTCTTCATTTTCAACACAAAACAAAGCTTCAAAACACTTAAGAAAAACAAGAATTAGAGCTTCCTCTCTTTAGCACGCTTCCTCTCTCTCTCTAGGATAATATCCCATACGGTGTTTTTCAATGAAAATCACTACTATAATCAGATTCCTCACACCTAAGAACCCTAGATTCAACACTCCAAATCTGATTTTCCAAGTCAATCCGAGCCCACCGAAGCTAATCAAAGTCGATCGAAACCAACATAAGCCAACCAAGCCGACTAAGCCGAATTGAGCCGGTCCGAGCCAACCGAGCTGCCCTAAAGTTGACCCCGAGCCAACCCAGTCTGCTGCCTCTCTTTTTTTTTTTAAACTAAACTTTATTTATTTATTTACTTGTTTATTTGTAAATGTAATGATAAATGAAAAAAAAAAAAAAAAGAAAGAAAGAAAAAAGGGGGAAAAGAAAAAAAGAAGAAGAAAAAAGAAAGGAAGAAATTAAAAAAAAAAAAGGGAAGAAAAAAAGAAAGTCCATTTTTATTTTTTTTTTTTAGAAATAAAATAAGTAAGTAATAGATGAATAAATAAATCACTTATAAAAAATTAGTTTTTTTAATAAATAAAATAAATGAACCTTTTTTCAAAATTAGGATCCTACTTAAAATTTTCAAAAATAAATATTGATTAGGGCTCTTTAGAATAATTTCCTTAAATAAATTGAATCGGATAAAAACGTAAACTTGACCTTTATTTCAAAAGTTAAACTAAACCAATTCACTAATATTTTCAGAATGAATAGTGGATATGTATGCACCGGTACATACAGGGTAACTTAAAATATGAGATTTTCTTTTTCTTTTTCTTTTTCCATCTTCTATAAATAATTGATTGCTTTCTTTTTTTCTTTCAAAATTAAAATGTAGATAGATTTCATTATAAGGGTATATTGAAAGGTAAATTTAAATTCAAAAAGATTAAAAGTGGTACCTGTTTAGGGTTTAAAAAATTAACCCCTAGATCCAGATATTTGGTTTTTAAAAATCATTTTACCAAAATTGGTTTTATCGAAAAATTAGTAGCTAAGTTATAATCAATCTATCTAATTGGTTATAACTTCACTTTTTTTCTCAACTATAGTCAAATGGTGACTCCAAACAATTTTTAAATTAAAAAATCAGTTTTTTTTTTAAACCCTAGTCAAGGGTCAGTGTAAACCCCTAAAATTTTCAATCTAATACCTAAAGTAGACCCTAGTGTGCTAGAATACTCTAAGAATAACCCTAAGATAACAATCGAAGATTCAATCGTGTATAAAATTTTTAGACCCTAAATGTATGTAAACACTAGAAATTGCTCATGAAAGTGATAAAAACCCTAAATCTATAACTTTAAGGATATAAAAGCACCAATTTATTATAATCTACTCTAAAACCCTAATTGACAATATATTTTTAGTAACATGCCAAATCATATAAAATCATTAACAAATGATCAAAGATAACTTTCAATTGTTCATAAATGTGTACAATACCAAGTTAATTTAGTAGGAACTAAGATATTGTATTATAAATCATATTAGTCTTATAAGTATATAACTAAGTTAATATTATATAGATTTAATTGTTTAGTTATTGTTTACATTACATATAAGAAATGTTAGTATTATAAATTATGTTTTTCATGCTAATTACATTAAGTATGATACTAAATTTTATTTAGGGATATAAAATCTCTAAAAAGATTCCAATAGCTATTTTTACTAATTATTTCATTTAACTCCATATCTCCTTTCATTTCCTTAAATTTTCCCCTAATTATCCTTAGTTTTCTTATTATGTATATTAATTTCATACAAATTTAGGAGAGTTGACTAAGTCAATAAATGTCACTTTCAACTAGAAAATTCTTCTCTTTTCTAAAGTTTCTTCTCATTTTTCACATGCATTTTTTTTTTCTTCTTATCCACTTCCTTGCCGTCCACTCAAGAGAACACTCTAGACCCCATATGCTTCATTTATAAAACGTAAAACTAAGTCACAAACAAGCCCTTTTCTTCCCTATTCCCAACCGTCACCTCCCTTTCCCTTTCCTCTCTTCCAACTTTCTAAATCTACTCCCACATTTCAACAACTCTTTATACATTATAAAAATTAACACTTCTATATATATTACAAGGAGCAAAAGGTATATTTTCATATGATCCTTATCATCTTAATTAGTAATTAGTTGTATATGTTATGTTAATTTTGGAATTTACATGTAATATGTATATGTATGTTATTGAAGATAGGAATCTCTATACCTATACTCAGAGGTGTAGAAATACTTAAGTATAGGAGTAGAAACACATAAGTACATATACTATATAGATCCATATGAAGTATTTATGTATGGATTTTAGTAGAATACAGTGTAACTATACATAACCTAAAATAAAGAGTATACTAAGTGTATACCTATAACCTACTAATTGAACCCATAAGATGCAAAATTAGGAATTCTATGAAGTTTCTAAAAGGAGTATGGAAGACATACGAAAATACGTATACCACCATATGTAAATATAGGTATATGTATGGGGTATAAATACGGGGATATATATAAGTATATATATATATATATATGATTATGTTAGAAGTATATATATATACATATAACTTATACATAAGAAGTATAAATACATAAGTATAAAGTTAGTACATATGTAAAATACAATACAAATATCTAACATAAAAGTAATAATATATAATGTACATATATATGTAAGTATGGGCCGAAACTTATAATGGACCCATAATACATATATCAACTTATAATAATCTTATATAAACACAAGTAATAACAATAATGATGTAAAATTATAAAAATATAAGAATATGATAAGCAAATAAAATCATAAAGTAATAAAAGAATATATAAAAGTAATAAATAAATAATATTTAAGTCACAAGAACTAAAATTATAATAATTTAAACCCATATTTTAAAATGCGGATCTTAACGTCCAAAACGGATCATGCTATGCAAACATACATCCGAAAACAATGAAAATTGATTATAAGATCACAAAAATTGAAATTAGGATGAAAATGTTACACACGACAAAAAATTTAAGATAAACCGAAAAGAATAAGTAAGATAACTAAGTAATGGACCCCATATACTAATAGTAGGGGGAAATAAATAATTTAATGCATAAAGTATCATAACTTATAAATATACGAAAATAGTTACTATTGATCCTATTGATCCCACTAAGTATGATAAACCCTGTACATGCCATACGCGAGTTATATTGGGAAAATAGATAAACTATAATAGACTTTTAGTTACTAAGGAGTTTGATTTTTTAAAATTACTTATAGGTTTTATTATCTTTTAAGCATTTAAATATCAAGTTTTGGAAACCCCAAAGGCTTGGCGAATGAGCAATAATCCAAGTGAAGGAGTTCTAATGACTTGCTATTTACTTGTGCATATTACTTGTATGATGCTTTGCTGCTTGTTGTTACCTGTAAGTCTAAATGACTTTTTTGCCCATGTGCTATTCTTTATGTAATCACCTTTTTAAACTAATAAATATAAATATCTTACTAAAAATAACCAATTATACTCACCACATATTTATGACTCAATAAAAGTATGGACGGAGAGTGCTAACTTTGCAAAATTTTAAGAGAAGTATTTTTGGAAAGATTTTTCTAACCTTAAACATATTTTTGTATGATTTCTATAAGGGCTCGTGGTGCTGTAAATAATATTTTATCGTTAAGGCAAAGTTAGCATAGGATCTCCAATTGATAGCGATAGGACTCGCTTTATTGTGCCCGTGATGCCTTAGATAGATTTGATTACAAGAGGACTCACATGTTTGTGCCCGAGAGGCCTTAGATGGTGGATGGCCCTAGTTTGGGGTCTATCTTTTTGGATTGGAATTCTTTTCTCGACTAGGGTAATAGTCGAGTGACGTTTGGAGGGGTGGTGCCCCTAAACGGCTTCATGCAGGTAAGCTGAGGTACCCTATATAGGTAAGTACAAGGGATAATCAAAGTGTAGATGATGTAATTCTATAACATCCATAGTCTCGAACTCCTATGGATGTATTGCTTGCATTTATTGTGCCTACATTCATTTTGTATGTAGATAGCTTGCCTATATGTTAATAATATTTGATAACTTAATTGAATAGTAATGGTGAGGAACGAATACAAGGTGAAGATATGTATATTAGTATTAGAATTAGATGAAACCTTTATAGGTAATATAGAAACATTCTTTGTAAGAAATATTTATATGTTAGAATTCAATATAATTTAATTTTTCTTGTAATTTTATAAAGTTGGTATATCCTGTCTTATTATTTAGTAGGGGATACCGATTCTCTATAGTTCTAAGAAATTGTAGGATATTGGATATCCATAGTTATTATATTTTTTAATAAACTAATTAATTACAAATCAACAACCTTAGTGATTAATCATTTAAAGTCTTACAATATCTAACTTGCAAGGCGGTTTCCATATCATAGGTGTACATGTGATATGAGAATTTTAGGCAATCCTACTAGGCTCCTTTTAAGGTCATGATAGTTAGTATTAAATGGGTAAAGCTTAGTATTAATCGATTTAAAGAAGTCTAATGTAAAAAAACCAAGAAGAAAAAACCAGGTTCGATACTTATCAATTCTCTTAGCTATACTCTCAAGCTTGAGTTAGAGGTCCAATGGTTTGATCCCTATCATCCATGTTAGGCTAATTGGGATTTGGGGTCAAATCTAACTAGTCCTCATTCAATTCTCCTTCGAATCTATAAGGGCTAAGATCGACAATGTTAAACACTTTAGACACTCCGAAATCTTTTAGTAGCTCCAACTAGTATGCATTGTCGTTCATCTTCTAAAGTATCTTAAATGATCCTTCAGCTCAAGCAAATAACTTGTTCTTCCGCTTGTTAAGAAATTTCTTTGCACAAATGTAGTCATACTTGGTCGATAGGATGAAATCGCTTAGTCTCCCTACCTTTGCCTTTCCCTCTTAACTTCCTAGCAACTCAGTCAATGTGTTGAGCATCTTGCCAATAGATCTATTAAAGGGACTAAGCTCTAATTCTTACTTCTGGGTCTTCTTGGTCAATTAAGGGCATCGAGGTATGATCAAGGGACAACTTAAGATCAAAACCGTAGACAAATTCAAATAAGGCATGACTAGTAGTGCCATATACAATTTTTTTGTAAGTGAACTCTACCACAAGCAGGTAGACATCCAAGTCAAATAAGTTCTTCCCTACTATAGCTTAGAGAAGTGTTCCTAGAATATGATCGACAACCTCTATTTGTTTATCGGTTTGGGGATGGCAAGAGATGCTAAAAAGTAATTTGGTTCCCATTTGATGCCAAAGAGTTCATTGAAAATGGCCCAGGAATTTTATGTCGCGATCTGACATCACACTCCTTTGCACTCTATGCAAGCAAACAAATTTCTACAAAAACAAAGAAGTAATAATCGAAGCATCATTAGTTTTAGTATATGATACAAAGTATGCTATCTTATTGAACTTATCCACAAAAACCATAATAGAGTCTTCGCTTTAGGCAATTCAAGCTAATCTAAGGACAAAGTCCATGCTCAAGTCAACCGATGGTTTGATCAGGACAGGTAGAGACATTGCTCTTCCTTGCTCAGCTTGGCTCTTTTCTTACTTATAGGTAACGCAACCTTCAATCACACAATACACATCCTACTTCATTTTAAGCCAAAAGAACCTCACAAACAACAACTCATATGTGCTCTTTTCTCCAAAATGCCCAAATAGTCCTTCACTATATGCTTCTCTCAGTAGT
Organism: Lumnitzera littorea; assembly: GCA_024138015.1. Taxonomy (NCBI): domain Eukaryota; kingdom Viridiplantae; phylum Streptophyta; class Magnoliopsida; order Myrtales; family Combretaceae; genus Lumnitzera; species Lumnitzera littorea. Next base: position 70,058,990 of record JAMXBB010000007.1, read on the forward strand.
AGTTCTCTTAACGAACAGGTCAACACACATAATTTGCCACCTCAAAACAAATAGCCTTCCTTTATATTATACTCATCAACTGTTCTTCCCCCTCCGCAATGTCTATACATATGCCAAAAATGAAGGTCATATGGATACTATTCCTTAAGGTTTGCAAAACCCTAAAGTTTAGTCTATCATTTAATGCGTAAAACATGTCTTATAGATAGAGCATCGGCAACTATGTCGGACTTGCCTTGTTTGTACTTAATTACAATGTTGAATCCCTCCAAAAATTCAATCGATTAGGCCTATCTCTTCAATAGGTTTGATCGGCTCCTCATATATGTCAGGATTCATGATCAATGTATATGATGAATTCTTTTGGCAAAAGATAATGTTGCCATACATGAAGTGCTTTAATCAACGTTAAGAGTTCTTTGACATACACAAAGTAGTTCGATTGTGCTTCCCTAAGCTTTTCACTATGATAGGCAACAAATCAGCCTTCTTACATCAATACAGCTCAGATGCTGACACTTGATGCATCATATTATAGTTCAAACACTTTTTCAAAGTCAAGCAGAGCCAAGACTAGGGCAAAGGTCAACTTTTCTTTCACCTTAACAAAACTCCTTTCTTTCTTCTCTCCTTACTTGAACTCTATGTTTTTCTTTGTCAGCTAGATGAGGGGTGCAACTATTAAACTAAAGCCTTAAGTAAAACAATGGTAGAAGGAAGCTAATCTATGGAAACTCCTTACTTCGTACAAGAAGATGGGATCTGCCACTCAACAATGGCTCAAATTTTCTCTTCATTAACCCTCAATCCTCCTCCACTAACTACATGCCCTAGGAAGTTCAACTCTTCCTAGTAAAACAGCACTTCTTCAAATTTCTAAACAACCTTTCTGCTTAAAGAACATTAAAAACTGCTTAGAGATGTTCAATATGCTTGACAGGTCAATGCTTAGACAAGGATATCATCAAAGTAGACTACTACAAATTTCCTGATTATATTTCTCAAGACATGATTCATTAGTCTCATAAAAGTACTCAGAGCGTTTGATAATCCAAATGGCATTACCATATTTTTTATAAAGCATGTCGAGTCTTGAAAGCAATATTCCACCCATTACCTTGCCTCATATGAATCTAATGGTAACCTAATTTCAGGTGAATCTTGCTAAACACTCTAGCATCACTCAATTCGTCTAACATATCATTTTGCCTCTAAATGAGGTATCTATACTTGATCAAAATCTTGTTCACAACTAGACTATCTATACACATTCACCATGTATCATCTTTCTTCAATACTAATGATGTAGCCACAATGCAAGGGTTAAGACTCTCTCTCACAAAACCCTTTTCTAGCAATTCATTGATTTATCTTTGTAGTTCGACAGTTTGCTCGAGGCTCATCCAATAAGCTAGTTTGTTCAGTAAAGTAGCACTAAGTATCAAGTCAATCCTCCAGGCAATTGCTCAAGAAACGAGTCAGCATATTCATCTAATAATTCTCGGACTTCATCGAGTAGCATAGCTTGCTCCTTCAACTCCAATAGTTTCTTGATAATAGATAGGTCAGTATGTCAAACTTGATGGCTTCTTAGAGCTCAGCTTTGCTCAGAATCAAAGTCTTCTTTGAACCTTAAGCTAATTTAGCTTGTAACTTGCTCACTTAGCTAAGGGTCATGTAGTTTAGAGTGATCTTCTTTCCATCTTTCTCGAATATATACGTGTTTTGAAACCCATTATGAATAACCCTCTAATTAAAAAGCCATGGTCGGCCTAACAATACATATGATGGGTACATAAGTAGTACATAACAAAGAATGTCATAGAATAGTTCCCAATTGTGATCGACAATAGTACTTGCTAAGTAGCATGCAATGCTCCTTTCTCATTTAGCCAATGCAATTTATACGATCTAGGATGTAACAAGGTTGGCAAATTGAGCTTCTGAACTAAGTCAACAGATGTTACATTAGTGCAACTTTCATTGTCTACTATGAGTGCACAAACTTGCTCATTCACTTTGCTATGACGTGGAATAGGTTCACTCTTTGCTCTTCATCAGTAGAGGGTTCAATACTCCTGGCATGTCAAATAATCAAAGTTAACTTATCTAAACCTTCAATAAACACATCTTCCTCAATGATGAACTGCCGACCAATAGTCCCATTACTCACACACAGCTTCGAGGACTCTAATCCCTTACCTAACGAATTCTCTCTCAATAACCTACTGATGATGAGAAAGTTTATACCGAAGGAATGTGGCTGAACTCCTTAAGCTCCCCGAATTGTCATACGTTGATCTGTACACTCAATAGTGATGATTCCGACCATTCCCTTACCGAGGACCCTATGCTGAGTAATTCAAGCAACTGCTACTAAGAAGTTCTTGCCAAATGATAAGAGATGTCAAGACCCTAAAGGGGGCCTAGTAGGATTACCTAAAATTTCCATAATATATATACACCTATGATATGAAAACCACCTTGCAACCTTGCAAGTTAGAGATTGCAAGATTCTAAATGATTAATTACTGAGGATGTTGAATTGTTAATTAATTAACATATTGTAGGATATAAATAACTATAGATATCCAATATTCCATGATTCTTTAAAACCACAGAGAATCAGTATCCCCTACTAAATGATAAGATCAAATAGTATAAACTTAAAATTCAAACTTATTGAAGTTACTAAATCTAAATATATAAGTAGCAGTAACATTTAAAGTCTCAAATGAGCAATATAATCTTTCTCTAATTCTAACCTCCAAAACATATCAATACATGCACTCAATGCTCGGCTCTTAACCCATACCCAAATATCTAGCACCTGCAAAAGAAAAACTATTGGGAGGTAAGCTACAAGAGCTTAATGAGTTATCCATCATACTATACTAGCAAACAAGTTATCAAATAAATTGTTACAACCATATGAATGCATGCACATGCAGTATGCCAAACAATATATGCAGTTGACCAATGCTGCATATAAAATCAGATTTTAATGCCCTCCAAGATAAGAGTTGAAGATACATCGACACCAATCACAACCGAACTCTAGCACCTGGGTTTTTACCCATAACTTTGAATTTCGTATTTCACAAAATACATTTTCATTTCTGAAAATCTAATAGTACACAAAATCCCAGGCCTAGTGGTAAGGTGACCCCCACAGTCCACACTCACATCCTATAACAGAGATCTCTAGACTCAACCCTCAGCAATACGGTTGGCGTCTCCATCGCTTAGTAAGCCTGTAGGTTCAGGTAAAATCATATTATACGAGCGCACCATACAAAAACACTTTAATATATATAAACAACCCCCTCAAGGCCTCTCTTTACCTTCGTGTAAAGTGACGGCCAAAATAAATAATGCAATACATGGATAATGCATAACCCTTTTAATTTAAGATAAGCCAAATATAATTAAGTCAAATTATGTGGCAATCAACCAATATCCATAAACCATCCAAATCATGTAATAATCAATCATACAATCAAATCCTCAATTATTGTATTAAACAATATTTTTCACAGTAAGTAATCAGTATTAAGCACATGCATATCCCAAATCCCCACTCGTAAAGTTATTACTATTTAATTTAAGTGCACTAATGACAAATACAAAACAAGTATAAAGTCATCGGGAGTACTCACTTAACTATAACAACTTGCTCTAGTCGTAATAATCGATCAAAAGATCCTCGGCCTCGTCAAGATCACCTAATCATTACGAGATAACAAAGATAATAAGTAATTGAATTAACTAACAATTCTAGATATCTATCTACCTAATTCTATTTAGATTACTATCAGTTTTTATTCGATTAAACCCAATCATTAATCGTATGTAATATTTTCATTCTATTTTTGATATTTACGAATTTATAGTCATTTTTCATCGTTTTAGAACGTACGTTCACATGATGATGTTCGTTTTGGACGTTAAAACCCATGTTTTATGATATATACTAAATTTATTGAAATGTTATCTATTGAAGTTTAAATATTCTTATTGGTTAGTTTTATGTTCTATTTTAATAATTAATGATTTCATTAGCCATTAATTCTTACATGTAGATGATTTTATGGTTTATTATTTTAAAAGCTTATGTCATCATTTGCTTATGTTATCATTTGATTAGGTCATTGCTTACATCATCCATTACATATGTATACTTATCCTTATGTATTCATACACTTTACACATATGTTATATATATACTTATACTTCTAGTATACTAATATGTATACTTGCGTACTTATGCGTATACTAATATACATACCCATACCCATATACACATACGGTGATATACGTGTTTTTATACGTACTTTCATATGCCTAATATTCCCTCTTAAGAAAGCTTCATAAATTTTATATTTTTGCACTTTAAGGGTATATTTAACGAGGTATATGTATGTATAGTTAGTATATACTTGGTTTTTTGGTTATGTACATAATGGTTACTTATGTATAAGAGTCCTCGTACATGTATTTATCAAGTATACTCTTATATATACATACTTAAGCATATGTACATGTGTTCTTCTTCTATTTACTAAGGATTCCTACACTTCTAAGCCTGAATATAAAGCTTCCACTTCCAACAACACATATGCACATATTCTAACAAATTTCTACACTAACCTAACTTATACAACTAACTACTACATAAGATAGAAAACCAAATGATAACATACTTTTTTCTCCTAGGTTTATGATAATAGAAATTGTGAAAGTGAAGTGTTGAAAAAGTATGGGAATAAGGAGCAAGGGGGTTTTACGGTTTGGTAAGGGGGGGAAAGAGAGTGTTTTATTGTCTTAATTTGTGTTTTATAAAAGGAATGAGTAGGGTCTAGATGAGAAGGGAAGTGGATGGCAAGAAGGGGGTGAAAATGGAAAAAAAAAATGTGTAGAAAGTTAAGGAAAAGGAGAGAAAACTGTAGATGACAATGATACGTTTGTTGACTTTTCAATATGTTGACTTAGTCAACCTTTGACTTGGTTAACATTTCAAAATTACATGTAATTTAAGTGTACATAATAAAGTAATTTGGGAAAATTAGGAAGAAAATTAAGGAAATGAAAGGAAATATAAGGTTTATTGAATTGATTAGTCAGAATAAGTAATGAGATCTTCCTTTAAGTATTTATATCCTATATAAATCATTTGGTAAGATACTTAGTATAATTATCATGAGAAGTGTTATTTAAGGTCTTAATACCTACTAAAGCATCATCCAAACACTTAACTCCTTATAATACTAGCCTAGTTATAGAATTAGAAAATGAATATGATCTATAATACAATATACTAATTTCTAATGGATTACTTTAGTATTATATGTATTTATGAATGATTGGAAGTTATCTTTGATCTTTTACTAATGATTAAATAAGATACTAAAGATATATTATCAATTAGGGTTTTAGGGTAAATTATGGTGAATTAGTACTTTCATACTCTTAAAGTTATAGTTTTAGGGTTTTATCACTTTGAGGCGAAATCTCTAATGTTTATATATATTTAGGGTATAAAAGTTTTCTATGCGATTAAATCTTTGATTGTTATCTTAGGGTTTTCATCTTAACTAGCCTTGTCAATTCTTAAAGTCTTCAAGCACACTAGGGTCTACTTTGCGTATTAAGTTGAAAATTTTAGAGGTTTATAAGAGACTCACTAAAACAACCGAATAGGTTTCTCTCAACATGTCACCATCTCTCTCATCCTAGCCCCTTTATTTGTATAACATTTTGACCCCTCTCACCTATTATGCTCAGAGAATATTCGTACAAGACCAATGTTATACTACTACCTATCTACCTCGTCTAACATTGTACTACTTTTCCATTTTTGGTCTTTTGTCCTTTTTACCCTTTTTTGTATGTACTAAGATCCCCTTTTTGTATATATTTTCTTGTAATTTCTTTATTTGTAATGCTACCTTAGGGAATTACTAGAAATTATCCTTTCCTCTTGTAAGACGCAAAGAACTTACATTTTTTATATTGAATATTCTATTCTTGTGAGACAACTCTCTCCAAACCTATTTTTCATACACTCTTATCTAATCTTACCAAGTAGCTCAAGATTAGTGGCAGGTGAACCTTGACATCAACTTGTGCATTATTTCAAGTAAGGTGTCAAGTCGTATTGTGTTCGTTGGTGAGTCACATCCTATAAGCAACTTCACTTTAGCTACTCTTGTTTGTTTGTGGACCATTCCCCTCTAATTTACTTTGATATTTCAAAGCACCCATTTCGATTAGATTTATCACGGTAAGTCCTAGTGATAACTAAGCTCCTAAGCACACCACTCAACTAGCTCGTCATTAACCTTAACTTCCTTTAACTCTCTTTTCTCCTCAAGGTCCTCACTCGTAGTGTCTACTTCAATCTTCAGAGCATCTCCCTTGATGATCATAGTTCTTTTATTAGGATATTAGGCAGCCAAGTGCCCAAACTCTTGACACTTAAAACACTTGATCTAGCTTATCTTTCATCCAAATCCTTGTCCTTTCTCAAATGTTCTTGGTGGCACTTCACCAACATTTGGTCATCTCCTATGTTTAGCTCTAACGTCTATCTTCCTATTCAACTCAATACTATATTAAGCTTAGTGATTACGTTGAACAATTTGACTAGATTAGATGGGTTGGCTCATTAGATGTCGACTCGGCCTATTCCTCCTCTATCTTTCCACACACTAAGCTATTCTAATAGCCTCGTCCAATGTAGTAAACTATTAAAGCTTTACTATATCTTGAATATCATTCCTTAATCCAATAGGAAACCTGCATACTATTGGGGCTGGTGGCTCATTAATTTCATAACGGAGCATGAGCATCTAAAATTCTCAAACATACTCATCAACTGTTCAGTTTCCTTGCCTCAACTCTTAAAGTCGAGCAAAGGTGTTTGCTAGATAAGTATTTAGCACAAACCTATTTTTAAGGATTCTCTTCATCTCTGGCTAAGTGCTGACTTTCATGAATCCTTCTCATCTCCTCAAGGTTTAGAAGTTCTTCCACCATAATGCAACATAGCCTGAAAACTTTACTAAAGCAATCCTCACTTTCTCGTGACCTTCATACTTATTGTAATCAACGACCCTCTCCACCTTTTCTTCCCAATTGAGATAATCATTTGCATCTCCTAAACCATTAAAGCTCAATATCTAAAGCTTGAAATGGTTGGTAGCTCGGGGTATATGAGCTCACTCTTCTTCCTCAACATACCCTTCTTCTTCATCCTCTTCATCTACTTAATCTAAGTGATAGGAATCAACCTCTCAAACCAATCACATGTAGTTAAGCTAGAGGACTGGAAGGAGTCATACAAAGAATACTAGCTAAAAACCTCATTCAGGATGAGGATTCCTATTCCGATCTCCATCTTCTACTCTACTACTAACTTAAGTGCTAAGCTTTTGTAAGTACCAACATAGTTTTCTAGCTGCCGAATAGTCATACTGACCTACAAAGCATACATGCTGATCTGCCAAGTAGCCAAACCCATTACCGAGCTCTTATCATAATCTAAATAGCATCTAAGCTAACCAACCTCAGACGTTGGACTAAGCTAAGCTAGCAAGACACCTAACTCAAAGAGGATTAAAATGCCTTTTAATACTTGAGCTCTAACATAAACCAAACCAGGTCAGCTCAAACTGTTAGCTTTCTTCTAACCTCGTCCGAACAGGATCACGTAACTACTAAGTGGCCTCAGAATTCAATATAGCTTTACCAATCACACTATAAGCCTACAACTGCTTCTTGACACATGTCTTTTAGCATAACAATCCAAAAAGATTCCTTACTTTTCCATATAGAATATTCTTTCTCTTTTGCCCTTTTTAGTATGTTTCATGTATTCCATTTGTAAATTACCCTTTTGTCTTTTCCATGTGTGCCTTATAACCCTTGTAAGATTAGTATATATAAACCCCATTTACTTGTACACAAATGAAACACATCATTTCATTATTGATTTTTACAAGTTTCATTTCTTGAGCAACCTTAGTGTTCTCATTTATCTCTTAACTCTTATATATTCCCTTTAGCAAGGAGTAGTGACAAGCGACCCCATAGTTCAAACCAATGAGTCACATCCAGCCAATTGTAAGCTAAGCAGGATTGATTGGTGTGTTATATCCGAATGATAACTGTCCAGATTTCGCTAGTCCCCCTTTTGTTTGCCTTTGTTCCCTTTTGTTGTGGTGCTTCTTCGTGCATACAACCCTAGATATGCATCAATTTTGCTAGTATTAGCGCACAGTTTCAAGATAGAGTGTATGAAGTTGCAGTGAAGTTTTGTTTGTGTTTACCATTGTAGTTATTGTATTCCTTCCGTAGTTGCTGCAATATGTTCAAGTGAATTAAGTTTAGAGTTATGAGATGTGATGTGGAGGTTTGTGGATTAGTAAGTGTAGTTTATGTTATTACTCTATTTTTTCACTCAAAGTAAGTTCATTTTTGTTGTCTTTCGAGTGAATGTTGGGTGTTAAAGTTGTTATAGTGTGTTAGTAAGGTTTTGGGTAGTAAGTAAAAGTGTTTTATTATGTATTGTGTTATTGGAGAAGTATTACACTATGTCAGATTCCAGTATCTAAGGTGTTATTGGAGACTTGAGTAGTGATGCCTATGCTAGTTGTAGTCAAAATGATAGTAATATCCCCAAGTTGGTAGATGACAAGCTCAACAGACTCACAAATCTTGTTAAGAGTCTAGTTATTGCGATGCAAGCTGATAGGCAGCAACCACCAAGTGTGCCTCATCATAACCCACCTGAGAATGTTCTTAAGAGACAATATGCTTAAGGTGGTTAAGCTAATCACACAATTCAACCCCATTGAACTAAAGGAGTTGTAGATTGAACTACAAGACAAAGGCTAAAGCTAAAGGATATTGAGGATGTGGATTTAGGGAGTGATGGAGAGGAAGAAGAGATTTAATATTACAAAGTAAAGGAGAGAGGATGCCTAACTACTCAAGGACTTGACAATGTCAAGGTCCAAATCCTACCCTTCGGTAGAAGTAGAGATGCAAATAAATATTTAGAATGAGAAAAGAAGGTAGAGAAGGTAATTGACCACTATAGGTATACAGATGCATCTAAGGTTCAACTTACTGCACTTGAATTTTTTGGATATACTACCATGTACTAGAAGAATCTAAATGCAGCTAAAGTAAGAGATGGACATGAGGTGTGCGAACTTGGGAAGAGATGAAGAGATTGTTGAAGGGAAGGTTTGAACCAGAGACTTATCTACAGGACACATTTTCCAAGTTGCAAGAGCTTCATTAAGGAAGCTAATATGTTGATGACTAGATGACTAAGTCAAACAATTCTAGATGTTAATGATCTAAGTAGACTTAGAAGAGCTCGAAGCCGGTACTGCACCTCATTTCATCTATGGACTCAAATATGGGATTCGTAATATTATAGAGCTACAAAGGTTTTATATATTAGAAGAGGCCATTAAAGTAGTAAAGAGAGTTGAAAAGCAAAGAAGAAATGCTCCAAGCAAACTTGGACCGACTCTTTCTTAAGCTCCTGTTTCGTGCTAACCTATTCATGCCAAGCTGAGGAGACCTTCCCTACCGGAGGAAAAACATGACCAACCTAATGATAACCAAGTAAGCCAGAAGAGCTGAGCTAAAGATAGGTTGAGCTCAAGGATATATGAGAAAGGATAGACATCTAGATGGAAGATGAGTGAAGTGAAACGCTTCAAATGCTTCGATTTTGGACACATAGTTACTAAGTGTCCGACCCGACATGCTATAATGCTTTAAGGAGATGTAGTGGATAGCATTGACAAGAGCAAGCTAGAGGAGGAGAACAATGTTGGAAGACCTAAAGCTAAGGTGGAAAAGGAAACCCATGTCTATGCCAACCAAGGAGAAGTGATGTCACTAGTATTGAGACAAGTGTTGAGCTCCTTGTTGAGATTCGAGGAAGACCAAAGGGAGAATTTTTCCACACAAAGTATACCATTAAAGGATAGTTGTGTACCATTATTGTGGATGGAGGGAGCTATACTAACATTGTTGTATAGTCCTTTGTGCAAAGTTTAGGAATACCAACCTCTAAGCACCCCCAACCTTACAAGCTATACTAGGTTCATGATAAGGGTACTTTATACATCATCAAACAAATATCTGTAACTTTTAATGCTAGAAATGTATATAAGGATGAAGTAGTGTATGATGTCATCCCCATGAAAGCTTCATATCTATTACTTGGACAACGTTAGTTGTTCAACTAACATGTTATTTACAACAGATATAAGAATACTTATGCCTTTGTTATGGAAGACTACTTTCAAGACTAAACATAGTCTCTATTAGTGGTTGGTTATGCCATTCAGACTTACAAATACACCCAGCATATTTATGCAACTTATGAACCATATGAAGCATCCTCTGATTGAAAGATGTGTAGTTGTGTACTTTAACAACATATTAGTGTACAGTGCTAACCTGAACAACCATGTTTAATGTCTCCAAGCTATTTTTGACATTTCATGAGCCGAGAAGTTGTATGGGAACCTAAAGAAGTGTATGGTTTATCAAAGTGAAGTTGTCTTTCTTAGGTATATAGTATTTAGAGAAGGAATCTAAGCAAATGAGGAAAAGGTCCAAGCTATCCTGGAGTAGCTAATGTAGAAAAATATCACTAAAGTATAAAGTTTTTATGGTCTTGGTTCTTTCTACAAGCGATTCATTAAAATTTCAATACCATTACAACTCCCTTAACTGAATAACAAGAAAGAATGATGGATTTCGATGGAATGATCGAGTTGAGCAGAGCTTTAGGGAAATCAAGTAGAAGCTCACTACTGCCCTTATCTTATATCTGCCAAATTTTAACAAGCTATTTGAATGAGAATGTGATGCGTCGGGCATTAGCATTGGTGCTATCTTGATGCAAGAATGTCGACTAGGTGCTTACTAAAGTGAGAAGCTTAGTGGTGCCACATTGAACTATTCTATGTATGAAAAAGAGTTATACTCTCTTTTCCGTGCTCTTACTATTTGGTAATATATACAAACCATGAGTCCTTAAAGCATCTTGGGAACAAAAAAAAAAACTTTCAAAGAGGCAAGCAAAATGGTTAGAATTTATGGAAGGTTTTCCTTATGTAATTTGGCATAAGAAGAGTAGTGCCAACGTAGTTGCAAATGCCTTGTCATGTCTGCAAACCTTGCTAACTACCCTATAGACAAAATTACTGAGATTTTCCCTTCTTACTAAGCAATATGCTTGTGACCCCCATTTTGGTCCTATTCTTAAGCAGTGCAAAGAAGGAGTTGTTGTTGAAGAATATTACCTCAAGGATGGCTATCTACTTAAGGAAAGAAGACTTATATATCGAGCTATTCCATACATAAGCTGTTGGTGAGGAAATCTTACAGTGGTAAATTACCTAGTCATTTTGGAGAGACCAAAATAGTCAACCTGTTAAAAGAAAACTTTTATGAGCTTAGTTTCGCCAAGGATGTCCATAAGGTAGTCTGATAAATATAAATTACTCTACATTTTTTAGACACATTTAGGTATAAATTGACCATAATTATGTTTATTTCTCAAGTTCTTGGTACATAATTGTGTAATATATCAATTTCAAATTATTTAAGAGCAAGGAGATGATATTTATTTAAGATAAAGTCAAGAAGAGATGAAATTACATAAGAATAAGGAGATTTAGAGCAATCACGGGCATGATAAAAGAAGATTTCAGTGCACAGCGCTCGTCACTCCCTCTATTACGGCCATGATCAAGGGTATGACTAAGGCTGAAGTTATTTTTCCACCTGTTCATCACGACCATAACTCCACTTTAGAAGGATGATCACACCCTCTATCACAGCTGTAATGAGGTGGAATGTTTGCAATGAGAAGATCAATCTCCAAGTCACCGGCATGATGTGAGTCAACATAACTGTTCTTCTTTAACTTTATCATACAAACCAATGAGTGGAACAGTTCTTAACACCAAGGGGTATCCTAAAGTGATGTATTTTGAGCCCTTTGGTGAGAAAAATATAAATGCACCACAATTTTCATCAAGATATCATCATAACCAACATCATCAAGAACTTTTCTTCATATCATATCACATCACATCACCAATCCACAACATACCTATTTATCTACCTTGTACCATTTTTTGTGTTTTGTTTAGTTATTCTTCAGGACAATAGTTAGTGAAAATCATATTCTTCAAGAAATTACTTGAGAGAGCCAATGGGACTTCGTTGTTCATGTATTTATAAGACTTCTACAGTAGAATAAAAAGGGAGTTTTAGTTTTTATGTATTCCATGTTTTATTTCTATTTAATTATTATTCCTATTATTGTATGTTATTATTTTATCATGTGTAAGTAGTACATTAAGACTTACTGCATCCACTTAGTATAATTAAGTGCATGGAATAGTAATTTCATGATAGTGTTATACTTGATGAGTTAAACTTAATTAATCTAAGTACGGTGTAGTCTACGACATTGACTTAAGCCAGATTTCAATAGAATATGTCAAGAGATAATTCTATTGAATAGATCTAATTTATTAGGACAACTTACTCTTGATAGTAGAGATATTATTAGGAAAGTTGATGCATTCTTAGGGAAATTAACAAATTAACATAACATTAATGCGATCCGAGTTGGTTATTAATTTAGAAGAGATTCTAATAGACACAATTAGGATTAGACGTAAGTAATTTTGAGAAGAATGCTTACATACTAGTGATTCCCTGTAGATAAAATCAGTAGGATTAAATAAGGGTAATATCATGCTATGTGGTGAAGCAAGTCTACATGTTAAGGGTTATATCAGCAAGCGTTATTGTAGCCATTGTTTTAGTTGAAATTAGTTTATGGATTAGTATAGTTTAGCTCATAAATTAGATATTTTAATATTCTCATCACTTGATAAATTTGGTTACTAGATCATAGGAAGATTGATTAGTACTAATGCTTATATCCATTTCTAGTAGAGATAACCCTATACTCATCCATGCTATAAAATGATAGGTACACTTTCTTGTTGAACTAAGTTCAGGATAGAATATAGATTTATAAATTTTAAAACTCGAAAGCTCTATTTAAAGGTGGTCATAGTCGGTAGTTCCAAAGTGTACAAGAGGGCCAAGGGAAAGAGAGAGCCACATAAAGAGTATATGGCTTTACTTACACCGACATCACCTTGGGCCAACCTTAACATAGACTTTATCTTAGGGTTATCCTAGACATCTAAGGGAAAACATTCAATCTTTGTTGTAGTGGACTACTTCAACAAGATGGCATACTTACTTAACCCCATACCATCAAACTAACAATGCTTTATGCTTTTATAGGTGGTTCAATTGCATGGAGTGCCGAAGACCATTGTCTCATATTGGGACACAAAATTCTTAAGCTATTTTTGGAAGACTCTTTGGAAAAGACTCGAGATTAAACTTTTGTTCAACTCTAGTAGCTACCCTTAGATTGATGACCAAACTAAAGTAGTGAACAAGACACTAAGCAATTTACTCTAAGCTATCGTAGGAAAGAATTTAAAAGATTGGGATTTGTGTCTACCAATTGTGGAGTTCTCATACAACCAAACTGTCCACAATACCATTAGGAAGACTACTTTCCAGGTCATCTATGGCCTTAATCCCACTATTTCTCTAGATCTGATTAGTAACCCCGCAGCTGCTAAAAAGAGTTAATCTAAAGTCACCTAAGCCCATTAATTACAAGATCCGCGTTAGTCCATAGCTAGTAAGATCGCCAAGTTCAATTAAAGATAGTAAGAGATTGGTAATCATGGCTAGTAAACTATTTCTTTCAAGCTAGGTGACTTTGTATGGATTCACCTTAACCAAGAGAGATTTTCGTACCCGAGACAGAGCTGAGCTAAAGGACTACAAGGACTCATATGGAGAATACTAGCTCAAAACCCCATTCAAGATGAAGATTCCTATTCTGATCTCCATCTTCTATACTATTGCCAACTTAAGTGTCAAGCTCTTGTAAGTGCCAACACAGTTTTCAAGCTGCCAAGTAGTCATGTAAACTTGCCAAGCATACAACCAAACCCATTACTGTGCTCTTACTATGAGACGATTAGAGTACCCTTCAGTACCCAAGCTTTAACCTAAACCAAACCAGGTCAACTCTGACTATTGGCTTCCTTTTGAACTTGTCCAAGCAAGATCCCACAATTGCTAAGCGACCTCAGAATTTGTTACAAGTTAGCCAACTGCCTTACAAGCCTCCAATCACATCTTAACACGTGTCTTCTGGCACAACATTCCAGAGAGATTCCTTACTTTTCCATACGAAATATTCTTTGTCCCTTTTGCTTTTTTTAGTATGTTTCATGTATTCTATTTATAAATTACCCTTTAGTCTTTTTCGTATATGCCTTGTAACCCTAATGGGACTAGTATATATAAACCCCATTTACTTGTACATAAACAACACACATCATTGCATTGTTGATTATTATAAGTTTCCTTTCCTGAGCAACCTTAGTGTTCTCATTTATTTCTTAACTCTTATATATTCCCTTTAGCAAAAAGTAATGGCAGGCGATCCTATAGTTCAAACAGGAGAGTTACATCCAGACAATTGTAGGCCAAGTAAGATCGATTGTTATATCATATCCGATTGGTAGCTACTTAGATTTTGCTAATCCCCCTTATGTTTTCCTTCATTCCCCTTCATTATGGTGCTTCTTCATGTATATAACCCCAAAAATGCATCACCAAGTCAATTCTTCTCTACATACATCCTCTTACTCCTACACATCGATCTTGTCAAGTTGGGATTTGTCCTCTCACGAGTTGAGTAGCTTAAGGAGTATTCTAAATGGGATCAAATAGTCAAAAGGCTATTGCAGGAACAGCTCTAATTAGGTCAAGTATCAAGTTGGCCATTTCATCAAATCATTCACTAATGCTTCTAGGAGTATTTTAGGATTGTTGGTTATGGTGGATAACACCATTGTTATCATCTCCAACACTAGCATTTACACTCGAATCAGTTGTCCTTTACTCAACACTAATGCTTCTCAAGGAACAATACACTTATGGTTTATAAACACTTAACTCACTACATCATAGAAAACAAGCAACTACTACTTGCTCTATTTTCGCAGCCCAAAACAGAGTACAATAGGGTACATACACAACAGCAAACCAACACATCTCTTACTTAAATACTTACAGCAAACTCTTACATAACCACTATACATTATGATAACTAATACAACTCTCAACACAGTAATAACAAGCTTAAATGCAACTTACTAATGTAGATTGAGACTAAGAATAGACAAGGCTAGTCACTAGGATGGGTCCAAGCTTGTAAAAACCTTGAAGAATAAGATGGAAGTCATGTGAAAGAACAAAAATAGTAAGATAAGCAAACTAAAAAACAACTCCAAAAGATATGATACACTAATGGAACTTCTAAGGACTTACGACACAACTCGATATGATATACAAGGTAATCCAGTGAGATTACTTGCCACCTAGCCTTACCTAACAGTTAGGATAAGAGTAAAGTAAGTAAACATGCTAACAAGAACAATGTTCACAAAAAGAAGAATATTCAGTATATTGATAATAAGATAATTGCGGCCTGTCGAGCCTAGCTTTTTAAACCTCTCGGTTATTTTTAAAATAGGTCTTCTTTAGATCGATCAATACTAAACCTTACTCGTTTCATATCGACCCTCAATTAGAGTTTAAAGAAAACCATTTTTCAATTTGAAAATGTATTGGAGTCGTCACCTGATTAGAGTCGGAAAAAAAAATTAAGTTATAACCAATTGAGTGAATTAGTTATAACTTAACCATTAGTCTAATGATTAAAACAAATTTTGTGAAACAGTTTTTGAAATCAGAGATCTAGATTCGAGGGTTAGAAATTTTAAACCTTTACGGGTACCATTGACTTTCAAAATTTAACTTTGATCTTAAGAATCACCCTTTTTTTTTATTTCATAAGACGGAACTCAATTGTTAATTACTCTAATTAGATAACTTAAGTAATCTAAGAAAAGGAAAAATTATATTTTTTATTTTTATCGTCACCCCGTAAGTATCTACATACCCGCTATTCGGGATCAAACGTACGAAGTTCTTTTAAAAAACTTTAGTAGATGATTTGATTTTAATTTTTGAAAAAAAGAAAGGTCGGATTTATGTTTTTACTCTATTCAATTTATTCAAGGAAATTCTCCTAAAGGGTCCTAATCAGTGTTTTATTTTTGAAAACTCTAAAATGGTCCTAATTTGGAAAAAAAGTCCATTTATTTTTAGAAAACTCAATTTTTCTAAATGTCAAAATGATTTTTGTTCACTAGCCTATTTATTTATTTTTAGTTTTATTATATTATCTTATTTATTTTATACTTATTCTATCTATTTCTATTTAAAAAAGTAAATAAAATAAATAAATAGACTACTTCCTTTTTTCTCTTTTTTTTTTCTTCTCTTTCTTTTTTATTTTTTATTCTTTTTTTCTTTTTCTTATTTATAACATTTACAAATAAACAGATAAATTAAAATAAAAAAAAATAAACAAACCAGGTCAACTCAAATTAGCTTCAGATTAGCTTGGATGGCTCAAAGGCAGCTTAGATTGTCTTGTCAACTCACTTTGGCTTGTATCGGCTGGGTTAGCTCACTTCGGCTTGGATCGGCTTGGTCAACTCACTTCAGCTCGACCCATCTCAAGGTTAACTCAGTCGGCTCACTTCAATTTAGTTAGCTCTAATCAGCTTAAAAAATCTGATGGTAATGGTTTTCGTCAAAAAAACACCATAAGGGATGTTATCCTAAAGAGAGAGGGAGAGGAAGCTTCATTTTTTGTTTTTCTAAAGTGTTTCGAAGCTTTGTTGTGTTTTAAAAATGAAGAATAGACCCCTATTTATAGGTATCATGGTCAAGTCAAGGATGGATAAAATTAAATGCAATATGATTTTCTTCCAATTTTAGATTGGATAAACCTGGACAATATGTGATGCTAAATACATAGCTGCACGTATAAAAGTGTATCGAACTGTGTCCAATGCGTATAGGAGTATGTCTACCACACTTAAAAGTGAGTTGGTAAATGACGTGGCAATAATGTGGCCCATGACGTAGCGCTGACATGGCAATGAAGTGAGAAAAGAAAATAAAAGATATGCCTTACACCTTCCATGAATTGAACCTAGGTCATATGCAATATCAAGTCCAAATGCTTATGTAGCTAGGCTATTGGTTTTTTTTTATTCATATTGCACATATAGACTAGGTCAACCTGAGCTAGATTCAAATCTAAGCCCAAAGCCTAACAGCCTTTTATTCAAAATTATTTAAATTAAAATTATATTATATTTAAACAACCTAAAAATTTATTATTTTCTAAATTCACTATTTTTTTTTTCTATTTTCTAAATTTCTTATTTTTTGTCTTTTTTTTTCTAGATTTCCTATTTTTTTATATTTTTCCAATTTTCTTATTTTTTGTGCTTTTTTCCTATTTTTGTATTTTCCTAAAATTCTTGTTTTTTTCTAAATTTCTTTATTTTTTGAGTTTTCTTTAATTTCCTATTTCTTTGTGTTTTTACTAATTTAAGACCTATTGAAGAAATAAAATAAAAAATAAAAACAAAACAAAATAAAATAAATGGGGCAAAAATTAGGTGTAAAAAAGGCTACATGTACAGTAGGTATTTATACTCGAAAAACTAAGGCAACTTGCCTAAATAAAAAAGACAAAAAGGGTATTATCTAAAAGAGATAAGGAATAATAAGGTTAAAATTGAAAATACAACAAAATGAGTATCTTATACTAATGATTCTATCACGCGCTTGCTCATAAACGTGGCTCTTAGCAGTTGCATGACTTTCTAGTAAAAAAATAGTTATATAAAATCAATTTGTTTTCTACCAAGCTAAAGTGCCAAGCAAAGGTAATAGGTTAGTGTGCCAAGCTAAGTAGATAATTCTTCCAAAGTAAATTCACCTTGGACACTTTTAGCATGGCTCGGGTTTGGTTCATCTAAGCTAATGGTCGAATGAGCCGAGCTAACGTTCAAGTATAGTTTAGGTCAACAATTAGAGATGAATGATGAGTGTAAGAGGGTACAACTAGGCTAATGCATCAAGTCAACAAATTGCAACAACTCGAACTCTTTGGTGGTGAGTTTTAAGGAAAGAATTCACCTAGTCATACTTTCCAGCGCTCAGGCTCAAACACGAGTCAAGGGTCCAGTCATTTGATTCCTATCATCCTCGCTAGACTAATTAGGATTTGGGATCAAATCCAAACAGTCCTTGTCTAAGTTCTCCTCAAGACAGTAGGGGCTAAGGTCGACAACATTAAACACATCTGATACTCCAAAGTCTTCTAGAAGCTCAAGTTAATATGCATTATTATTGATCTTTTAGAGTATCCTAAACAATCCTTCAGCTTGAGCAGCTAGTTTGTTCTTTCTTTTATTAGGGAATCTTTCCTTACTCAAGTGTAACTACACTTAATCTCTGGGCTGAAATTGCTTAGTCTTCTTTCCTTTGCTTTTCTCCTTTAGTTTTCTAGTAGCTCAATCAATCTACTAGGTGACTTGTTGATAGATCTACTATATGGATTGGGCTCGAGTCCTTACTTCTAGATCTTTTGGTCAATAAGTGGCATCAGGGTGTAATCGAGGGGTAGTTCTGGGTTAAAACCATAGATGACTTCAAAAGGGGCATGTTTAGTGGTGGCATATACTATCTCGTTGTAAAAAAATTCGACAACAAGCAAGTAAACATCCTAGTTGGTTAAGTTCTTCCCCACTATAACTCAAAGCAATGATCCTAGAGTACAATTGACCACTTATGTTTAGCCATCAGTTTGGGGATGGTATGAGGTGCTAAATAATAATTTAGTGCCCATCCGATGCTAGAGTGTCCTCCAGAAGTGGCTTAGAAATTTTGGGTCTCTATCGGATGCTACACTCCTCAATACTCTATGCAAGCGAACTACTTCTTACAAAAACAAAAAAGTAATAACCGAAGCGTCGTTAGTCTTGGTACAAGGCACAAAGTGTGCCATCTTACTAAACCTATCCACAACAACCATCACAAAATCTTTACCTCAGGCAATTCCGAGGACAAAATCCATGCTCAAGTCAACCCATGTTTTGGTTGGGGCAAGTAAGGGTATTGCTTTTCCTTGGTATACTCAGATCTTTACTTTCTTACAAATGGCGCATCTCTCAATCACATGATGTATGTTAAACTTCATTTTAAGCTAGAAGAATCTATCATTCAACAACTCATGCATTCTCTGCTTTCCAAAGTGTTCAAAGAGTCATCTACTATGAGCTTCTCTCACCAGTAGTTCTCTCATTAAACAAGTTAGCACATACAACTTGTTACCTCTGAACAGATAGCCATCGTCCACATGGTGCTCATTTACCACTCTTCCCTCTCCACAATTCTTATATATGGTACCAAAATGAGGATCATCCTGATACTATTCTTTTATGTTAGCAAAACCCAACAATCTTGTTTGCAACTCAGTAAGGACATTTATTCTCAACAAGGTGTTGACAACTACATTATTCCTATCTTGCTTGTACTTAATGATACAGTTAAATCCCTCTAGGAACTCAATCCATTAAGCTTGGCACTTGGAAAGTTTGGTTTAGCTTCATAAATACCTCAAGGACTCATAATCTATATATATGACAAACTCTTTTGGTAGGAGATAATGCTACCACACGTAAAGAGCTCAAATTAAGGCTAAAAGCGCTTTGTCATATACAAAAATAATTCAATTGTGCTCCTCTGAGCTTCTCGTTATGATAAGCAACTTCTCAACTTTTTTGTATCAGTATAGCTCCAATGCCAAAACCTAATGCATTACATTCAAGCTTAAATACTCTTTCAAAGTTAGGTAAAGCCAAGACTGGGGCAAAGGTCAACCTTGTTTTCACTTTGGCAAAGCTTCTCTCTTCTCTCTCTCCCTACTTAAACTTGACATTCTTCTTCATAAGCTCAATCAATGGCATAACAATGGTACTAAATTCTTAGATAAAGCATTGATAGAACAATGCCAATCCATGAAAACTTCTGACCTCAGCACTAGAGGTCATGATTAGCCATTAAATAATGGCTCGTACGTTCTCTTCATCTACTTTCAATCCTCTTCCACCAACTACATATCTTAGGAAGTTCACTTCTTCTTGACAAAAACAACATTTCTTCAAGTTTCCAAACAACCTTTCTACTCGAAGGACATCAAAAATAGTGCGGAGGTGGTCAATATACATTACTAAGTTGACGCTATAGACAAAAATGTCATCGAAGTAGATAACATCAAATTTCCCGATCAATTCTCTCAAAACATAGTTCATTAGCCTTATGAAAGCACTCGGGGCATTTGATAGTCCAAAGGACATGACCATCCACTCATATAGGCCATGTCAAGTCTTAAAAGAAATCTTCCATTCATCCTCTTGTCTCATCCGAATTTGGTAGTATCTCAAATTCAAATCTATCTTGCTAAATACTTTCACCCTACTTAGTTCATCTAACATATCATCCAACCTTAAGATAGGATATTTGTATTTGATCGTAATCTTGTTGATAGCTTTACTATCCACAGACATACACTAAGTTCCATCCTTCTTTAGTACTAGGACCACCAGTACAGCACAAAGGTTGAGATTCTCCCTTAAATAACCCATTTCCAAAAGTTCCTTGACTTGCCTTTAGAGCTTAGAAGCATGCTCAGGATTCATTCGATATACTAACTTATTTGGTAAGGCAACGTTGGGTATTAAGTCAATGCAATGTTCAATGCCTCAGAATGGGGATAATCCTTCAAGCAACTATTCTAGAAATAGATCAGTATACTCTTCTAATAGTTCCTTGAACTCCAGGAGTAACTCGCTCCTCTCCTTCAATTCTAACAGTCACCTGACTAGCAGAAAAGTTGGCACATTGGCCTTAATGGCTTCTTAAAGTTCGGTTCGACTCAATACCAAGGTCTTCTTTGATCCTTGAGCTAATTTGGCTTGTAGTTTGCTCACTTGACTTAAGGTCAAGGGGTTCAAAGTGATTCATCTACCATCTTTCTCAAACATATAGTTGTTCCTTAATCCATCATGAATAACCCTTTAGTAAAAAAGCTAAGGTCAACTTAACAACACATGTGATGTGCACATGTAATGCACTGCCGGTCGGTAGTCCCATTACTCGTACATACCTCTGGGGCCTCCAATCCCTCTCTCGAAGAATTCTCTCTCGGCAACCTACTGATGATGAGAAACTATATATCGAAGAAAAGTGGTTCAACTCGCTAAGCTCCCCACATTGTCATACATTGATCTATACACTCAGTAGTGATGATGTCAACCACTCCCTTGCAGAAGACCCTATGTCGAGTACTCCGACCAACTGCTGCCAAGAATCACTTGCTAAGTGACAAGAGACTCACTTAAACGGCCGAGTAATTTTCCCTCAACATACCACCATCTCTCTTATCCCGACCCCTTTAGTGCCGCAACATTTTGACTCTTCCTACCTGCTGTACTTAGAGAATATCCGTACGGGACCAATGCTATATTGCTAGCTGTCCACCTCGTTTGACATTTAACTACTTTTCCATTTTTGGTTTGTTGTCCTTTTTACCCTTTTCGTATGTACTAGGAATCCTCTTTTTGTAAATACTTTCTTGTAATTTCTTTATTTGTAATGCTACTCTAGGGACTTACTATAAATAGTCCTTTTCTCTTGTAAGCTAAAGATAACTTATACTTTAATACTGAATACTCTGTTCTTGTAAGACAATCCTCTCCAAGTCTATACCCCTTACACTCTTATCTAATCTTGCCAAGTAACTTAGGATTAGTGGTAGGTGGACCTTGACATCAACTTGTGCATCATATCAAGTGAGGTATTAAGTCGTGTTGTGTTCGTTAGTGAGTCATATCCTCTGAGCAGCTTCACATCAGCTACTCTTATTTGATTGTAGACTGTTTCCCTCTAATTTTTTTTCGATATCTCAAAGGACCCATTTCAATTCAATTCTACCTCAATAAGTCCTAGTGATAACTGAGCTCTTAAGTACACCAACATAAGTAGTATGTCACAAAGAATTTCATTGAAATAGTTTCCAATTGAGATTGATAATAGCACTTACTGAGTGACATGTAGTGCTCCCTTCTTATTCAACCAATGTAGTTTATATAGCTTCGGATGTGAAGTGGTTAGTAGCTTAAGCTTCTTAACTAAGTTGGTAGATGCCACATTAGTATAGCTTCTACTATCCACTATGAGTACGCACACCTGATCATTCACTTTTGCAGGTGATGTGGAATAAGTTTTCTCTCTACTCTTCCTCAATAGAGGGTTCTAAGCTCATAGCGCGTCAAACAATTAGAGTCAACTTATCCAAGTCTTCTACAAATACATCCTCTTCGATCAAGTTGGCATTAACATCAACCTCATCTCCCATTTCTTTCTCCTCCTTAGGTTCCTCGATCTTTAGGATATCTCCCTTTATGATCATAGTCCTTCAGTTCAGATACTAAGTGGCCATGTACCCAAACCCTTGGCACTTAAAGCACTTAATCTAGCTCATCTTTCTTCTGGATCCTTACCCCTTCTCATATGTTCAGGTCGGCATGTCACATCAGGTCAACACAGTCCTAACATCTATTCATCTAGTTAGCTCAATACTTAGTTGAGTTTGGTAGCTTCCTTAGATAGTTTAGCTTAACTGACTAGGTCAGCTCATTAGGGGTTAGGTCGACATCTTACTCCTTCTCTGTCTTTCCACTCATTGGGCTATTCATATTGCCTCATCCACTGTAGTAAATTACTAAAGTTCCACAATGTCTCAGATATCACTTTTTAATCCAATGAAGAATCAAGACACTGCTCAAGCTAATGGCTCTTCTAGTTCATAGTGAATCATGAGTATTTAGAACTTCTAAACATACACGTCAATAGTTTGCCCTCGTTGTCTCAGCTCTTGAAGTCGAGCAAAAGTGTCTTGCAAATAAATATCTGGCATAAACCTATTTCTGAGTATCGTCTTCATCTCAAGCCAAGTATTAACCTCTTTGAATCCTTCTCATTTCCTTATGATCTAGAAGCTCTTCCACCACATGGCAACATATCCTAAGAACTCAATAGCAATAGTCCTCACCTTCTCTCAATCTTCATATTGGTAATAATAAAAAACACATTCAACCTTCTCCTCCAAATCTAAATAATCATCTACACTCCCAGAACCACTGAAGCTCAAAACCTGAAGCTTTACATGGTCAATAGCTCGGGGTGCTCTAACTCGCTCTTCTTCTTCATATACCCCTCTTATTCATCATCATCTAAATCTCCCAATACAATCCTTCATTGTACTCATCCTCCTACTCTTCTACCTCAAACTTATCTAGCTAGGTTTTGTCCTCTAGCAAGTCGGGCGACTTGTAGGGTGTTTTGCACGATCTCGGCAAGTTGATAAGCCATTGCATGAATAACTCTAGTTAGATTAACTAAGAGGTTAGCCACTTCATCGAGTTGTTCATCTGTACTCCTTAAGGTATTATAGGGTTATCATACATGATAGACAATGCCACTATCATCGTCCCCAATACCGACTTTAACACTGAGATCCGTCTTCTTCTCGACAAAAGTAGTAAATAAACTCCAAATCTAAGGTACAATAGTTACTATTCCAATACATACAAATGTCCAATGAATCCGTGAACACAACTAAACCAATGAACAATAAACTCAATTGAAACTTATTATGTTTTTGTATGCTTGAAACAGGGCAAACCAGAGTATACACGAAAACAAACTACTACACTCTTTTACTTACTTAAACACTTTAGTGAATCTCTATACGACTTCGACACACTACTACTACGAACACTACCCCTACAAAGATCCAAGTACAGCTCACCCAAATGAAACCTTCACAAGGCCGATCACTAGGATGGGTCTAAGCTAGCAAAAAGCTTAAAGAACGAGATAGAAGTTGTACAAAAGAATAGACAATGGTAAGATAAGCAAACCCACGAATAGCTCCAAAGGATATGATGCACTAGTGGAACTTCTAAGGACTCACGGTACAGCTTGATATGACGTACGAGGTAATTTGGTGAGATTACTTGCCTCCTAACATGGCTTAAGATAAGAGTGAAGTAAGTAAACAAGCCAACAAAAGCAGTGTTCATGAAAAGAAGAATATTCAATATATTGATGATAAGATAATTGCGGCTACATGTACAATGGATATTTATACCCAAAAAAGTAAGGTAACCTACCTAAAATGGAAAAGATAAAAAGTATATTATCTAAAAAAAGTAATGTACAAGGAATAATAAAGGTACAATTAAAAATACAACAAAATGAGTATCTTATACGGATGATTCTATCACACACTTGCTCAAACACGTGACTCCTAGTGATTAGATGGCTTTCTGGCAGAAAAGACAATTCTGGATGATCAATTTGTTTTCTACTAAGCCGAGGTACTAAGAAGGGTAGTAGGTTGATCGTACCAAGCCCAGTAGATAATTCTTTTGAGGTAAATTCTCCTTGGACACTTTCAGCATGGCTCGGATTCGGTTCAGCTAAGCTGATGGTCAAATGAGCCAAGTTGACATTCAAGTGCAATTCAAGTCAACAATTGGAGACAAATGACAAGTGCAAGATGTTCCAACTCAACCAGTGCATCAGGTCGACAAATTGCAACAGCTCGAACTCCTTAATGATGAGTCTTAAGGAAAGAATTCACCTAGTTATACTTTCCAACCCTCAAGCTCAAGCACAGGACAAGGGTTCGATCGTCTAATTCCTATTAAGTTACCTAAACAAACCTCCACTCTAATACCAAGATGATAAGACCACACGAATGATAAACGAGGTCTATTGTATCGAAGATGCATTCAAGCTTGCCAAAAGCCTAAAATGGATATGGGAATGCATGAAAAGAGGAATAAACAAGCAAAACCTACAATCAGCTCTAAGGAAGTGATGCACTAAGGAACTATTAAGGACTTACGAATCAAACTTGATATCATGCACGAGTTGGTCTAATGAGGGCACTCGTCACCTAGCTTTGCTTAAGAGTTAGGATAAGAGTAATAAAAGCAAGCAAACAAACAAAAGTGATGTTTACAAGCAAGCAAGAAATACTTAAAATATTCTATAATAATGTTGAAGATGTTATGACTACAATGTACAAAAAGTATTTATACCCGATATTCTTGGAAAACTTACCCAAAGTGGAAAAGACAAAAAAGGTAATGTCCTAAATAAATAAGGTACAAGGAATGTAAAAGGGTATAAATGAAAATTCAGAAAGGCATCTGGTCTGTACAGCAAATTCCATTACATAGTGGCTAAACACATAGCTGGTGGTCATTAGCAATACTTCTGGCATAGTAGATAAAACTGTATAGCTAGTCGGGTTATTGCCAAGCACAGGTGCCGAGCTGAGCTAAAGACTCTTAAGGTGAATTCTGCTCAGATATGCTCTGGACAACTCGAGTTCAGGTTGGCCGAGTAGGTGACTAATTGAGTAAGGATGTTATCTAAGTGTTCTTCAAGTTAACAATTAGAGACAATCGATAGGTACGAGAGGTGATGTACCTAGAAGCTAAATTGATCATCAAGGCTTACCGTAGGAAGTAATAACAGTGGGTCTTTTAAGGTATCGAAGAATGAAGGAATGCATAAGCTAACAAACACAGTAGTTTTTGTAAAGTTACTCAAAGGATATAACGTACCAACAAACACAACACGACTTAGTATTTCACCTAATATGATGCACAACCTAATACTAAGATCCACTCGCCACTAATCTTGAGGTAAGATTAGAAAAGAGTGTAAGAAAGGGATGTACTTGGAGAAGGGTATCTCGCAAGAACAAGAATATTCATTAACTTATGAGGAGTAAGTTGATTACACCTACAGTAAAAAGGACTATTTACAGTAAGTCATTTAGGACAACAATACAATAATGGAAAATCACATGAAGAACAATGTAAGAAAGAGATTCCTAGTAAATGCAAAAAGGGTAAATAAGATAAAGCACAAAAAGGAATATAATATAAATGTTAGAAAAGTAAGAGACAGGTGGCTGTCTATCAATGGGCTCATATTCTGGGAACTTGGGGTACTATAGCTAAGTAGAGCTCATGTTAGGGCTATTGTTGATGAGTTGTGCTAAGAGCTATCGAGGTAATTGAATGTGGTTGTAGTTCAATAGGATGGAAGAGTAAAGCTCGGTATGTGGGGACCTCAGAGTCAACACTCTGCAAGTTGGCAATTGGATAAGAATCTAAGTAGAGCATTGTGGACGTAAGTTGTTATATGGTACTCGACAGGTTGACAATTGCACAGGAGTCCAAGCAAAGCAAAGTGTATCCTAGCTGGGGCCTTAGAGAGTTCACCTACAACTTTTCCATATATAAGAACTTGTCCTCAATAGGTTAACCAGAAAGTGTCCTCCTTGTGAAGGATTGTAGGCCTCAAAGGCGGGCACAAGTGAGAGGTCTAGAGGTCGGCAATCCATTAATTCCCTAGAGTTGTTGAAGATTTGCTCTTAAATCTTAGTCTTCTTCTTCTTCCAAGACAAAGGGAGTCAATTCAATATCCTTTAAGTAGTTCTAGCTCATAAGCATTCTCATTTATGCATCGAAGAATTTTGAAAGGGCCATCCAACCTAGGAGATAACTTATTTGTTCTTTTCCTTAGGAATCACTCCTTACAAAGGTAGATCCAGACAAGGTCCCCAGGGTTGTAAATAACTCGTCTTCTACTAAGTCTTCCTTGCTGTCTCTACTAGGCCACTGTTTTAGCTAGTTGCTCGACAACCTTCTAATGCAATCTTTGAAACTCTTCGACGCGTTGCAAACCTGTCTGACTTTCTCCTTAAGAGGTTAAGCTAATAATCATATCCAATGGTAAGTTCAAATTAAGCCTATAGATGGCCTTAAAAGGTAGGTTTCCTGTCAAGCTATGGATAGAGAAGTTGTAAGCAAACTCAATGATAGGTAGACTTAAATCCCAATCATATAGATTATTTCCAATAGTAACTCGAAGGAGGTTATGATAAGGATCAAGGACCAATTAATCGCTCCCGAGCCCGAAGGCTTTCTCACATGGTCCGCCGTACTATCCGAAGAGAGTTAAGCATCGAAGAGCAGTGTTTTCCCCAGTTCGATCTGCCGAGTTACTTCGCTCTCCATACCATCTGGGAAGCTACTGAAGTGATTACCCTACACATGGAGCCAACCCCTCCCCATACCCCAATCTAAGCACCAAATCAAGAAAACAACCATCTCCAGAGTGCCGAAGCCGAGCTAACAATTGTGAAGGGTTGACTAGCCGTGGCCGACCCAAATGTGAGTTGTCCCTAATCCAACCCTTAGCCAGCCTCAGCCGTCAGGGCGTCAAAATGCTGATGCTGAACAGACCTAATTGAGAACCGCCCCCACTTAGCTCACAATATTGTCAGAATCGTAGATTGAGTAAAATGCATACGCGCTATCCTTTCTAACACCCATACTGTCCTTTCTAATAAAGGACGTTCTTTTATACAATTTCATTTATTTGTAAATTATTTCTCCTTTTTATTTAGCAAATAAGGATCCATTCTTTGTAATTTTTGTAACTTAGGAATTACCCTAACTGAGTACTATAAATACTCGCAAAATATAATAGCTACATGATCAATACACAAAAGAATACACTGAACCTTTTCACTCTCTCTTGAGCTAAGTGTCATTTTCTCTTACTCTTAAACTACTCTTATCTAGCCCATTCGAGCATGGACTAGTAGCAAGTGACCTTCGGCCATACTTGTGTGTCATATCAAGTGTGACTCAAGTTCATATGAGATATTGGTGTGTCATATCCATCGTCAATGTACAGGAATCCCTGCTCATCCTTCGACTATCATTTACCTTTCAAGCTATCTCGCAGCTTGGACTCACCCCCTTTGGTTACGCATGATATTGGATTCATATGTTCATCTACAAATCCGTATCAGGTTGCCTATTGTTCTATTCACAACCTTTGTCTAGCTGTCTATCTGTAAATGGAAAAAAGTACTGAACATGAGCTTAGTGTCAATCTTCTTCCATATTGTTCGTTAGAAGAAGCTCGTAAACTTCAAATCACAATCCAATACAATACTCCTTAGGACTCCATGCAGCTACACGATCTCCTGCAAAAAGAGGTTAGCAACAAATAAAGTACCATTGGTTTTGTGGTAAGGGATAAAGTAGCCCATTTTATTGAACCAATCGACCACCATAGTAATAAAATCATGTTTCCAAGGGGTTTTAGGTAGGTCGAGCATGAAATCCATGCTTAGATAAGTCCACGACTGCTCAAGTATGGGCAGAGGTGTATATTCTCTATATGACTCATTTCTCCCCTTGGCTAACGTGCGTACCTTGCACTACTTAAGGATTTTTTGCACATCTTTCATCATCCCAAGCCAATAGAAGTGACCTTTCAATGACTCAACGGTTCTCCTTTTGCTAAAATGGCCAGCTAAGCCACTAGCATGAGCTTCCCAAACAAGTAATTCCCTAGCAAAACTACTCAACATACAAATTTGTTTCACTTTCATCAGAAATCCTTCACTCAAATAAAACCCGTTCGCTACTCCTCCAATGTTGCATTTGGCCACCGAGGGTCTAAAGTATGGATCATGTTCATATTGATTAGGTAAGGTACCAAACCTAAGTGTTCTAGCTTGTAATGTTGTGACAAGAACATGCCAACAAGAAACGGTCTCGGCCACAGTGTTAGAACTTCCTTTCTTATACTTAATTACATAAAAAAAAAAAAAAAAGGCTTGCAAGTACTCAACCCATTTAGCATGGCATTGGGAAAGTTTCTACTATCCTTTGAGATGCTTGAGAGATTCATGGTCTGTGTAAAAAATGAACTCTCTCAACAATATGTAGTTTTGCCAGTTCAAAAATGCTCAAACAAGGGCATAAAACTCTTTGTCACATACCAAGTAATTCAAAGTAGTACCTTTGAGATTCTCGCTAAGATATGCAACTAGACAGCGTTCCTGCATGAGAACAACTCCAATACCCATCCCTAGAGCATTACACTTTAATTCAAAGACCTTCTCAAAATCCGATAGTATAAGTACTGGGGTAAAGGTCAACTTGGACCGAATCTCGTCAAAACTCTTATTAGCTTTCTCAAACCATTTGAATTCAAAGTTCTTCCTAGTTAGCTTAATCAGTGGAGTAGCTATAGAACTAAAGTTCCGAATGAATCTTAGATAAAATGAAGCTAAACTATAAAAACTCCTTATGTTGGCAGTATTGGTCAGCATTAGCCATTCGAGAATAACTCAAACTTTCTCATCATCTGTAAGCCCTACAACTAGCCATTCAAGGTTTCGATCTGTTGAAAGACTCGATCGAACCTAAATTATAAGGAAAAGCTAGAAATATTAGTAAAAATGATCCCGTAAGTTGGAATTTAAGAAAATAAGCAATAAAATAAAAGACTATAAAAATTCCAAATTTTAAATATATAACTCATTATTTATCGAAAATGCGTAAAATGTATTCCGATAATTAACGAATGGTTAAAAATAAATTATATCTATACTAAAAATCATAGAATGACCTAAATAATATTTAAGAATATTTATTTGTACTATATATGAATTTACATGTAGGTATAAATATGCGTAATTACTTAAAATACGCGAAATATGCTAAAATAATACTAAATACTTAAAGAAAATTCATAATTAATTAAGGAAAAATCAAGAAAAATCAGGAAAAATCAAGAATGATCCAAAATTGGGTCGTGGCAGCTAGGAAAAATAAGAAAAAAAATCAGCCAATTAAATTAAGGCAACTCAAAAGCCAAAAATTAAGGGATTTGGACAATATCTTGTCCAATTTAATGCACAATAATTACCCTAAAGCTCTATAAATAGCAAGAAAAATTTAGAAGCTCATTTGGACAGTTAAAAATCAAAGAAAATTAGGGAGAGGTGAAAATTGAGAGAAAAATTCGAGTTAAAAAAAAAATAGGAAAAATTGTGCAATTAGGGCCTTTAAAGGGAACCCACACCAGATAAGCAACTGGGAGTGAATGGCCACCACCACCACACAGTGGTGGCAACGCCTAAACTGGCCAATAAGGCCACGGCGGCCGGTGGTGGCCGGAGCTACCCAGATCAGTAAGTTTGATTTCCAACCCGATTTTATATAATTTTGTAAAAAAATAGTAAATATTCTTAGAAAATTATGAATTTTGTTATTCTGGAATATTTTTTTTATGTACTTTTTATAAAAATATTATTTTGATGAAAATATATCTCGTGATATAGGGTCCTTAAGAAATCATGCAAAACCGAGCATGTTTCGGTTTAGAAATAAATGACCTTAAAAATGTAGTTTTGAATCCAAAATTTTTGTGTAGACTACTTAGATGATATAGAATAGTGCTATGAAGCCTGTTTTCAAAAATCAATTTTTGAAATTTTTAGATAATTTTTAGGCCTTAAAATGAGGCTTAAAATGGGTAATTTAGGGTTAATAAAGTAATTAAATGATTAATTACTGATTTAGTGAATAAGTATATGTTTTAGGATGTTGAAATTTGATGAAGTATGATACTTGTAGCATTTAGGGTGTTAAATGTAATTATTAGGTTAATTATGTAGTAAATGAGTAATAGGGAAAAATAGTTAATTTTGTAAATTAGGGAAATTAGGAGTAAAATCTGATTTAAGATGAATTTAGACATTTTGAAATAATAATTGATGTTTAGAGATGGTAATTAGAGTGATAGAAATATTAGAAGTATATTATATACATAATAGGTGATAATACATAATATGTAATTATTGGAAAATACAATAAATAGAAAATATTATGATAAAAATTGATATTATATAAATAATAGGGATATATAATAAAACCAATAGAAGACTTGAATTTATGTAATTATATGAAAAATGTAAAAATTTCTCACATCAGAAGTGAATTCGGTACACTAATATGGATTTAAGTGTACCGAGTGAAATAAAATACTGACTAGGGGTAATAATGATATTTAGGAGATCGGGAAGTAATGTGATTAATTTCACATTATGAGTTGAAACGAATTTCTAGGGTTCGAGTATAAAACAATACTTAGAAATCGAACTAGAACCTAATTTAGAAATCAATGCGAAAACCAAACCCGAACCTAACCCCAAACCTAGAATAATTGTAAAAGACTTAAGACCTAGATAATTAGGAATATTAAACCCTAAACAAAACATAACAACAAGCGTTATAGGAATGATCGACAATGGCCTAAGCAAATCAGACCTCAAGTGAGGGAGCGAAGAGTCGAGGTAAATTGAGATTAATACGATGCTGTATTTTGGAGGCTTAAGATTATGCTTGGTTGTACTTGTTAGATAATTAGATGTGTGCATGTGCTTGATTATGAGTGATGCTATGATTCTGTTTGTTGTTCTAGATTATATTGTATGATTTATATGAAATGATTGATCACCCTAAACTGGACTTAATCTAATATACGACCAGTAATCATAATTGGACTTGCATGGCAACCCATTAAGGGAAACCTAGGATTCCTCGGCCAAATACTGACCCCTTCGAAAGGGATAGCGCAGGATTGCATAATGGTCCCTTCTTCATCCTCAGTCGAACTAAGTGATAGGTGAGCAGGTTGCGGTAAGGGTGAAGTCAATGGTTCGAAGGCAGTCGCGGGAGGAGCGAGGTCTCCATTGCACAAGCCTGGGTTTGGTCGTAAGCTGTTGTATTAATGGCAACTCCTTAACCCGGATTAGAGCAGGCACAATTTCTCTAATCTCACTACGGGCCGGACAACGTCGTGCAATAGCATTTGCTTGCACATGCATTGCATCTAATAAGTTGATTGAAAACCTTGTTATGTTTATGGTATAGTTTTAAGTCCTCCATCCTAACTTACTGAGCTGTGGTTGCTCACATCCCTATAGACGTCGTGTAGGTACTGGCTAAGAAGCGGCAAACAACTACTCTGAAGCTAGCAACTACTGGATCCTAGGGAGTAAGGAAAAACATTGAAGAATAAACACATATTTTTAAGGTCTAAGTTTTTTATTTTAGAATTATTTTTCATTTCTGAATAATGTAATAACTAGAAAATATATTACGAAGAATTATTGTAAACTTAAATTGCAATAACTGAATTATAGTGCATATATATATATATATATATATTTCCTCACTTTCTTAGGTAAATTATTTATTTAAATTACAAACTGTTTACTTCAAAACGGGTTAGTCGTGGACGCCTTGTGTAGATCAGGTCTAAGATAGCAATTGTAAGGCCAACTTCTATCTTAGGATGGTTTACACGGCGAGGCTGTTACGACTCTACCGCTTCGGGGCGTGACATCATCAACTCTAATTCCTCTTCTAAAAACAACATATCCAAGGAATAATACCTCACTCCAACATAACACGCATATCTTCAAATTTCCAAAATAATTACTTAACATGAAGAATATCAAATACAGATCTCAAATGCTCGACATGAGAAATAAGGTCAGGACTATATACTAAAATATCATCAAAATATACAACAACACATTTACTAATCAAGGATCTTAAAACATGATTCACAAGTTGCATAAAGGTGCTCAATGTATTTGTAACAACACATTTACTAATCAAGGATCTTAAAACATGATTCACAAGTTGCATAAAGGTGCTCAATGTATTTGTAAGCCTAAATAGCACCACCATCCACTCAAATAGACCATCCTTTATTTTAAAAGCAGTCTTCTACTCATCTCCCAATCTCATTCAAATCTAGTGTTATACATTCTTCAAATTAACCTACAAAAATATTTATGCATCATGCAACTCATCAAGCATATCATCCAACCATGGAATCAATTACTAACACTTGATAATGATTTTGTTGATAGCTCGACTATCAATACACATTCTCTATAAACCATCCTTCTTTAGCACCAAGACAGCTGGCATAGTACAAGGGCTCATGCTCTCTCTAACATATCCGTACTCAAGCAACTCGTCAACTTATTGTTTCAACTTGGCTGCCTACTCAAGATTGAGTCTATAGGTAGGTTAGTTAGGTAGAGCAGCTCTAGGCTAAAGGTCAATACAATGCTCTATCCCTTTAATCGGAGGTAAACCTTTTGATAACTTGGCAAGAAACACGTTGGCATACTCTTGAGGCAATACCTGTACCTCAATAGGTAAGGCTCCAGCCTTCTTCAACTTTAGAAGTCTCTTAACCAATAAAAGCATTCATTCTTCCTTCTTGACATCTTTAAAAAATTGGGCTCGAGAAATCACTAAAGACTTTCTCTATAGGATCTGGAAATCTTCTCTTATGATTCCTAAACTTCTTTAGGGCTCATGGGGGTCAGTATAACCTTTTTCCTATCCTTCTGAAATATATAAGTGTTCCTATACCCATCATGGAGTACCTAGCGATCAAAGAGCCATGATCAGCCCAATAGTATGTGTGAGGCATACATAGATAGGATGTCGCACAACACCTCATCACTATATTTATCAACAATAATAATTGGCACTCTGACTTACTCGGCAACAGGCAGACCTCCCTTACCATTAAGCCAATGAATCTTACAAAGCTTAAGGTAAGGACTAGCTAGCAACTATAAAGCCTTCACTTAATAGGAGTAGGGGTATCAACCCAACTCGATTACTAAAGCCAAGCTCATCTACTCCTCATCCGAACATTTTATTTGACTACTTATTTTTATTTGTATTATTTAGATTTCCTATTTCTCATATTTTTCCTAAACTACCCTCATGTTTATTTTGTATTTACAGAAATGCCACTAAGGCATCCTTTCAGTCCTTTTATATACAACTTTGCCATTATGTATAAATAGGATACATGTGTAAGGTTTTAGACATATTTTGAACATTAATGAAAAACCCTTTAAGTATTTTCTCCTAAGAAAACTCTCTTTGCTCTTATCAATCCCTTTAGTAAGAATTGTGGCGAGCATCTCTATCACTCAGACCAGTACGTCACATCCGGCGAGTCTTAAGTTGTGTAAAATCTAGCTAGTACGTCATATCTAGTTAGATAGCTCACAGATTTGCTAAAACCCTTAATAAACCTACTCTATTTTTGTTCCTTCAACAGAATCAAACCCACCTCGATATTGCCAACCTTATCGATTCTCGACGCAACGTATCATCTTGGTATCAGAGCTCGAGATTCTAAGTAGGGCCAAGAGTTCTTATATATGTGTTTGTGCTATTTGTATTAGAGAAAGTGTTGATTCATTGGTTTATATTGTTTCATCGAGTATTTACTTATCGAAGGTTATCTTGGGGTTCCCATATAGAAGGATCTTTGGAATATTATCAAAGGGTATCAACTTGCAAACATCAACTACATGGGCTTACAAAAGGAAATTGTTGGATTCACCCTATTGAATTGGTTAACAACATTCAACACTATTTGTATCAATGAAGTGAGTTTAATTCCTATTATCTTGTTTTCATATTGTTCGACACTTAGGGTTTGTTTTGCAAATAGAAGAAGTGCATTGAGAAGAGTATGAGGGTGATTATAATTCGATAGAGATCGTGAAGTTCATGGTGATTTCCGTAAGTGTGAATCCATAGTAGTCAGTGAGTGGGTCAGTAACTTTAAAGGGTAAGATTTATGAAGGAGAACCTAGGATTTCTTAAAATCGACTGTTTATTGGAAGAATTGGTAATTGGGTTTTGAATCCAGTAGCAAGAGGGTGCTTAGTGTTTGAACCGAGGCATTGCATATACTGTTGCTGTGCAAGTAATGTGCTGTGGTGGGGTATTGAGAGTTACTGTGTTCTGTGTTGCACAGTGCACAGAAGTCGTGTGCCGGAATCCGAGCAACAGTGATTAGACGAGCTAAATTGAAGAAACAAAGGCATTGTGTCTTTGTACCCAGCTGTGTCCAAGCCGTGTTGCCAAAGTGGTTTGTCTCGTGGTGCTCGAGTGTGTAACTATGTGCAGTGTACAACGGCGTATCGTGTGTTGGTGTGTGACCGCAAAGGAGTACAGGAGTGGTAGAAATTAAAGCCTAAAGTGCGGTGTTGTGCTTGCTACAGTATCTGCCGAAGTGGAGTTGGTTGCACCGAGCTCGTGTCTTGTTTGTGCCGTAATCGGTGTGTTTAGTGACTGTGTGCTTGAGTTACCAAGCTGTCATTGATCCATAGCATAGGAGGCCGAACTGCTGTTGTGAAGTTCAATTGCGTGGTGTTGTGTCAGAGCTACGGTCCTGCAAACGGGATCCGAGCTATTGTAGTCACTCTGCAGATCCAAATAATTTCTGCCAAGCTTACCAGTGAACTGTTGTCCGATCTTAGTGTTAAGTTGCTGCTAACTCGAGAACAGAGCTATTCTGCTCCACCCTTACCGAACTGATTGCTATACTAAGTTTACTGAGCTAGATAGTGCGTGTATGAATTAGTTGTTAAGCTGCTACGTGTGTTGCTGCAATCTGAGCAAGTCTGTTCAGCTTGTGCGTGGACACCAAGTGAACAGTAGTGTGCGTGCCATGACTGAACCGAACAATTGCTGTTGTATATTGGAGTGTGTACTAGACGTGTTGAAAGATTTAAGCGGTGGAGTAGTCTAATCCGAGCTACTGTTGTGAAGTGCTAATGCCGAGCTACTTTGCAACTCTTATTTTCCGAGCTGAAAATACTTTCGAGCTGAGTGCACTTTGCCGACCTGAATCGCGTAGAGGAGTCTGAGCTGACCAAGTTTAGTGCTGCGATTCAAGGAGTACCGAGCTATCCTTTACAAAAATGGATTGCCAAACTGCAATTGATTGTCCAAGCTGCTCTATATAATTGCTGCCGAGCTGTTATTATTTCACTTACCCGAGCTTGCTGTTGTGCAAGTGTGATTCGAGCTAGTTGAAGAACTACTGAACTGAAGAACCAAAGTGTCCGAGCTGATGAAAGCTAGAGACGTGCTATTTAGTTTAATTACATACTCAAGCTGTTTTGTTAGTGGCCGTTATCGAGCTCTCCAGTTGTCAGCATCTGAACTGAGCTAGAGAAGTATTCATCTGAATTGAGAAAAATCTTCCCGATCTGTCGCGTTATCGAAGATCCGAGCACTAGAAGTGTCCAGACCAAGCTACTGTTGTGCGAGAAGACAAGCTGTCTTACTTTCCAATTGCCGAGCACCCATCATTCCGCGCTGATTTGCAAAGGATTTTACTGCTATCTAGAAAATCGAGTAGCCAAGCTGCTTCACCAGAAGCTTCCGAACTGATATCCTTTTACTCGTAATCTTCGGGCTATACTGTACAAGGTAGCTACTGCAAGGAAATTAATTGCCGAGTTCCTTTGTTAGTTTTTGTCCGAGCTGTTGAAACTTCCAAGGCGCCGAGTGTCGTTTAGTGTACCATGCTGTTGTCCCGAGTTAGAGCATCGAACTATGTGCTTACAAATATCGGAGCTGTTGCGCTAGATAATTTGCCGAGCTGATTCTAGTGACCGAACGGAACAGTCAAACATACATTGTGTGGTTACTGTGAATGCCAAACTGTTGTGCCCGTATTACATTTGCTGAGCTTAACTTTGGTCAGCTATTCAATTGCTGAACTGAGATATTGAGTGTCCGAGCTGTCGTGATAGTTTCCGAGCCACTGTAGCAGAGCCACGAGTAAAGAATCGAGCTGTTGCGTGCATGTGTGCGACCTGGAGTGTTTGTGAGCTGACTTCGACGTCGTGATCTGGACTATGGAAGTGGCCAAGAATTGTCAAGGTGTTTACTTACCGACCAAATCGAGCTGCTATACTGGAGAATTAAAGATGCCGAGCTGTTTTCCTGTTTCAACGAGAGTTGAAGTCCGTATTGTTTTGTTTTAGAACTTGTTGCTGAACTGTTGTATCAGAGGATTTCGTGATGAGTTATTACGTGTCGAACTACGTGTGAAAGAGTAAAAAATTAGCCGAACCGCTTTGTGCAAATTAAAGCTAAACAAGCATAGCGTGTCGGGGAGAAACAAGAATTGCAGAGCTGATTTGTTCAAGAAATTACCAAGCTAACTATTGTGTAAGTAATTTCCAAAATGAATTGTCATGCTGTTTATTGTGCATATTAACATTTCGAGCTGTCTTTACTTGGTGTTGAATTGAAATTTGTCCAATATGGCCAATAGGGCTCAACATAGGAATTGTAGTACACGTGGCTTGAGGGCAAAATCTTATTACTAAGCCCCAAATCCTGTTTTCTCTTATGCGTTGAAACAATTAGAGGTTATACTAGCCAAGGTCAAGGAGACTAAGGAAAAAAGAAGGCAACAAAGGATTACTCGATCAAAAAATATTGAAGAGGAGAAAAGGGAAGGACAAGAAGTGTTACCACTTAGCACCCCTATTCCTAACATAATCCCATTACCAATGATACTTAGTACCACTAATAACCTCGGGTACTACAGTATTAGCCTTCCACCTATTAGACTCTTCTATTTTGATTCATTATTAAGGATGTTTGGAGGCGAAATGTGTTGAGGTAGTATTGTACCTATGAGATCCTATAGATTATGTGTTGGTGTATTTCAAGGTCATGGTGATGGATATTCTTATGTGGGTTGTATTGTTCTTATCCTTAGTACTCTCATATTGGAAAAATTTGAAGTGTATAGGTAGGGAGGAGAAAGCATTGAGTTGTGAGGAAGTGGAAAGGGAGAAGGCTACCGAGCATAATTTTGTGAGGCTAACATTGAGAGCGCATGAAGCACTAAGGATTCTTGAGTTAGAAGAGAAGTTTGAGATTTTACATATTCAAATTCCCCGAGTTCATCACATGATGTTTGAGCCAAAAATAGTGTTATTCCCCTTAATTGATAGTTGCTAGGACTACTTGGATATAGTTGATCGGGTACATGATGAATGGAAGGAAGGATCCTTATAAAGGAGTT
The DNA here is from genome assembly GCA_024138015.1 of Lumnitzera littorea. Lineage (NCBI taxonomy): Eukaryota > Viridiplantae > Streptophyta > Magnoliopsida > Myrtales > Combretaceae > Lumnitzera > Lumnitzera littorea. Next base: position 70,096,988 of record JAMXBB010000007.1, read on the forward strand.
TGGTTGATTAGGCTCATGATGAATAGAAGGAGTCGAGTATGATGCCAGCACTAATCATAGACCCAAACTATCTCTGTATCACTCTCTTCGGTTTTTGTAAGTTGGTATTTGATATTGGTGGGATTTAGAGCCGCCAATTACCAAGCTTCCGGCCAAAACTTCTTTAAAGGAGAGGGAATGATAGGATTCAAGGTGCCAACCCAACCCAATTGCCAAGGCTGAGCTCATCTACGCTTTATCCAGACATTTTATTTGACTAGTTATTTTTATTTGTGTTATTTAGATTTTCTATTTCTTACATTTTTTTCTAAACTACCCTCATGTTTATTTTGTATTTATGAGAATGCTACTATTGTATCCTTTTAATCCTTTTATTTACCAGTTTGCCATTATATATAAATAGGATGCATGTATAGGGTTTTGGACACATTTTGAACATTAATGAAAAACCCTTTGAACATTAATGAAAAACCCTTTGAATATTTTCTCTCAGGAAGACTCTTTCTTATTAGCTCTTATCAATTCCTTTAGTAAGGATTATGGCGGGCGTTCCTATCACTCGAACCGATACATTACATCCAGTAAGTCTTAGGCCATATAGAATCTAGTTGATGCATCATATCCTGTTAGGTGACTCACGGATTTGCTAAAACCCTCACTAAACTTACTCATATCTCATTCCAAAAATGAACCTTGGTATTGTTTGCACTTCGAGTTCATCAACATCACAGCAAATTATCAGTATTTGAAAATCTTAAACATATTCATCCACAAATCGACTGCCCTGCTTGAGTTCCTAAAGACATCGGAATGTATCTTGTTCACAATGTTCTAGTATAAATCTATTTCAAGTTCGGATTTCACATCAAGTTTGTTGGCACACATTATGGAATTTCTTCCACTATATTGATACATACCTAGAAAATTCTAAAGTAATTACTTGAATACACATCGATTCATTGTGATAATGGAAGTCAAATATCTTTTCAATCTTCTCCTCCCAATCTAAGTAGTCATCAACACTACCAAACCTATTAAAGTTTGGAATTTGTACTCTGAGATACTCAGCTCCTCTAAGGGCACGAAGCTCATGCTCTTCGAATCTATCATACCACTCTTCCTCCTCAGCATTTTCTTCAACTTCATCTAACTCAAGTCTCCTCCTCACGAATCTCTCAACATGTTAAGGTACAATTAGGTTTACATTAATAGCTTCTAGTGCTCTAGGTTCAACTACTTGTCTTCTTGGCTTATCTATTACATCGTAGTCTCGTTCATCTATTCTCTCTTATGAACTAATCTCTACTACCCTATGTATAGAGATAGCCAAGTTGGCTACAATAGCAATAAGGTCTAGCAATTGTTCATCAGTAGTTTATGGGATCCACTGGGTAACATGACCACGACTCTGAATGACCGCGACCATGAGTATCACTCTCTACATCATTAATCTCTCCTTGAATACTAGGATTTGACATTCTCAATACAAAACTTTAGACAATCCACGACTCAACAAAAGGTTACATACAACTTTGATAATATGCTATCATACAGTATCTTAAGGACTTACTATGTTTTTCCACCAAAGAACAAAGTATAACAGAACACATACTATAACAAGAAGTAACTTCTATAATACTTAGCTTTTGGTCGCAACCTCAAGCTTTGATATTAGGATTATATAATGGGCCTTGGAGTTGGGTTAATCACTAAGGCTTACCGCTGGAAGTAGTAGTAGTGAGTCCTTTGAAGTATCGAAGAATGAAGGAATGGATAAACCGACAAACATAGTAGCTTCTGTGAAGCTACTTGGAGGATACAACGCATCAATGAACACAACACAACACAGTATTTTGCCTGATATGATACACAAGCTAATACAAAGGTCCACTCACCTCTAATCTTGAGCTATTCAATAAAATTAGATACAAGTGTGGGAAAGGGATATACTCGGACAAGGTTATCTTGCAAGAACAACAATATTGATTAACTTATGAGGAGTAAGTTAATTACACCTACAGTAAAAATGATTATTTATAATAAGTCCTTTAGGGAAACAATACAATAATGGAAAATTACATAAAGGACATTGTAAGAAAGAGCTTCCTAGTATATGTGAAAAGGGAAAATAAGACAAAGGACAAAAAGGAATATAGTACAAACGTTAGAAAAGTAAGGGATAGGTGGCTGTCTGTCAATGGGTTCATATCCTAGGATCTTAGGGTGCTGTGGCTAACCAAAGCTGATGTTAAGGCTGCTGTTGATGAGTTGTGTTAGGAGCTATCGAGGCGACTAAATGTGGTTGTGGTTTGGTAGGATGGAAGAGTAGAGCTCAATGTATAAGGACCTCAACACTCAGCAAGTCAACAACTAAGTAAGAGTCTAAGCAAAGCATTGTAGACACAAGCTGTTGTTCGATACTCAATAGGATGGCAATTGTGCGGGAGTCCAAGCAAAGCAGAGTGTATCCTAGCTGGGGCCTTAGAGAGTTCACTCATAGCTCTTCCATGTATGAGAACTCGTCTTCGATAAGCTGAACAAAGAGTATCCTCCTTATAAGGATTGTAAGCCTTAGAGGTAGGCATAAGTAAGAGGTCTAAAGGTCAACAATCCATTACGGGGGTTCGACTCAAATAAGGCAATATGTAGGCAAATTGAAACAGCTCGAACTCATTAAGTGCAGGTTAGTACAAGAGGATTCTCTTAGCCATACTCTAAAGCCCTCGAGCTCGGTCTAGGATCAAAAGTCCAGTAGTCTAATTCCTATCACCAAGAAGGCAAACCAACTTAAATCCACCATAAATGTAACACAAATTGCATAAAACTATCACAAACAAGTGTTAAATATCATAAAAATAGCATAAAATAGAAAACACAGTAATGAGCACATAAAACTATGCTAAACCCTAAAGAAATCCTAATTGTGACTCATCATTTTTGCAGGAAATGCAGGTATTTATAACCTTTAACTAATGATCAATCGATAAGATAGGCTAGCAATCAATGGATAGATAAGTATTAGACCAGCATTGGTTCAGTATTTTATGAAGCGTGGTGTTTTGGATTAGGGTTCTAGTTTTGATAAACCCTAACCATAATTTCTTCTATCGATCAATCAATAAGGAGGGTACCAATCAATCTATGTGCTCAATTCCCTTCTGGATGCTTCTATTTGACCACTGTTCTCTACCCCTAATTAAGCACTTATTTAGCTACATGCTATCAACTGATTGTATGCTCAATTCCCATACTTCTTCATTTTTAGCTCCTTGATCAATTGGTGAGGGCTACCAAGACCACAGTAGGCCCTATACACATGCAAGCATAAAATGAAATTAACAAAATGAAATTGAAAATGAATCTTTTTCATGTATTTTTATCAATTTTTTTTAAGTTGGTCCATCTTGTGCATAAACTTCATTTTTATATAAAATTCACTAATTTCTCTCAAATTTATGCACAAATGCTAGTTTTCAGTAGAGAAAATTTGTGTATTTTGAACCATAATCATTAAGCTTATAAACATAGTCCTCTTTAAATATATCTTCAAACAAAAGGTTATTCAACATAAATTTCCTCCTTTATGTACCCATTTAAAATGGCACTTTTTACGTCCATATGAAACAATTTAAAATTCTTTAAGTAAGCATAGTCAAGTAATAATCTAATAGTCTCAAGTCTAGCTACAAGTTTATAGGTTTCATCATAGTCTATGCCTTCTTCCTATGAATACATTTTAGCAACTAATCTAGTTTTATGTCTAACTATCTTACTTGTTTTGTCGAGCTTGTTTTTGAATACCTATTTAGTTCCTATTATAGATTTACTCTTGGGTTTAGGAACACAATTCTAAACTTAGTTTCTTTGAAATTGACTTAGCTCTTTCTACATTGCATCAATCTAGTTGTTATCTTATAGAGCTTTATTAATAGTACTTGGCTTGATTGTAGAAAGCATGGTAAAGTGAGTGAGTTTCTATGTCTTTGAAACTTGATCTTGTGCATACAACACTTTCTACATCTCCAATAATAAGGTCTTGAGGATGAGTTGACTTAAATCTCTATGATTTAGAAGGAGTTAAACTCATTTGTTATTATGTTGAAGCTTTTAGATTTGCTTTTAACCTTGATTCTAGACCTTCTAAGTTTTGTTGTGAGCTCTTTGATCTAGAATTTGTTGCTTCTAACTTCCCTTCTATGTTTGGCTAATTGTGTATAGCTTTGATTTTCTCAATTCTAGTAGCTTTTTCATTTTGTAAATCCCTTTCTTCCACAAACTCAACATTGATAAACTCTTTAACCACGTTAGTCATCTTATTAAATACTTTATAAGCTTTGCTATTCAAAGAATAGTCTAAGAATATTACCTTATCAGCTTTTTCTTCAAACTTACCAAGTTTGAAACTTGTTTTCTTAACATGGTATTTGCAACCAAATGTATGAAAATAAGAAACAAATGATCTTCCTTTATACAACTCATATGCAATTTTATCGATTAAAGGTCTTATGTAAACACGATTTATAATGTAGAATGCGATTGCAATAACTTCAGCCTTGAAATTTTTAACAACATTACTATCATTCAACATAGTCCTTGTCATCTCTTGTAGTGTTCTATTATTATATTCTACAACTCGATTTTGTTGTGGAGTGTAGAGAGTACAAAATTTATGTGAAATGTCATGTTGATCATAAAATCTTAGTTTTCAAACTCTCTCACATGATCAGTTCTTAAACTAACAATGGAAGTTCCTTTTTCATTTTGAACGTTTTTGTCAAAATTTTCAAAAACTTTAAAGGCATCACTTTTATATTATAAAAATAGAACCCATATGAATCTTCAGAAATCATCAATTATTACAAGTTCAAAGTTGTCCCACTAAGACTTAAAAACTTAGTTAGAACAAATAAATCTATGTTCAATAATTCTAAAGGACATGTTGCTGAAATAACATTTTTACTCTTATGAGATGATACAACTAACTTTATTTATGAACATAAATCACTTTAGATAGACTCTTTTATATCAATTTTAAGCAAACTATTTGTAAGCTTATTTTTAGATAATTTCTCTAATCGAGTGAAATTGACATATCCTAAATGTTTATGCCATAAATATATACTATCATGTAATAATAGCAAGCAGTTCTCAACTGTTACATCAATAGGTCTTATATATATATATTCTATAGCCTTCAGACAATAGCTTGTCAAATGACTTATCAAGTGCAATACACTTATTTTTCTCAAAGATAACTTTATCTCCCTTATCACACGGTTGACTAAAGCTTAGCAAATTATGTGTCAAACCCTTTATAAGAAACACATTTTCAATGTAATAAGAAAGTGTCTGATATTACCAAATCTAAGAATTTTTCCTCTTCCATTATCACCAAATCAAACTAAGCCTTCTTTTCCCCCTTTATAATGTAGTAAACATTAAAGTATCTCCAGTCATATGCTTAGTATAACCACTATCTAGTAATCATGTGCCTTTAAGCATTGCTTCTTGTTTCTACAATCAATAGGTTAAGTTTTCAAGCATCTATGTGAACCCAACAAAGCCTAGGTCCTTTAGAAGTCAAGCTTGCTACATTAATTTTCTTAACTTAATTCTTGTTGAGCTTGTAATTCTTATAAAAGCAATACTTCTCTATGTGACCAACTTTATCACATATAAAACAAGCATAAGAGTTGAGTAAATATACCTCATTTGATTTGCCTAATACTTCCTATTTTGATTTGGGAACATCTTGGTATCGTTTTGATACCTTCCTAGTTGGTCAGTGTTCCTTCTATGTTGAACAAAATACTTCTTTGATTAAGCAATGTTGCTTCTAACTTGCTTAACAATCTTTGCTTGACTTTCTTACACAATCTCAAAACTCATCAAGTCTTTAGCTTTAACAAATACTATTACAACGAGTACTCTTGAAGTTCCTTCCTTAAAACCAAGACTTGATATGAAGCTGTCAACTCTCTGACTTGCAAGAAATATTTTCAATGTTTCATCACTTTCATTAAACTTAGCAAAGGTATTTTTTTATGGATTTTGAAAGATCATTCACTCTTATATTAATATTTTTTATTTCTTTTTTCAAAACCAAATTTTCTAATGATAATACCACTTTATCCAGAATCGAAGACTCATCATCATGATTTAAAATGTCATTTTGATCTGCCAAAGTTGATTTGTTTGTACTAAAACTTATTTTTCCTATTTCAAAACTAAATTATCTTCTTATAGCCTTGAGTTCTTTATCCTGGTTTTGGCAAGAACCTCCAACAACCTCTACATTTCATCATACACATCACTACATTTAAAGTTAACACTATCAATATTAGAATATACCTCAGATTTGGCCATGAAATAAAGGTTTGACTCTTCTTCATCTTTAGTTTCATCTCTCTTCATCACTCATTAAGATCACTCTATGTAGCCACTAGTGTCTCCCTATCTTTATTTTACATGAACTTCTTAAGCTCTTTCAAGAGTGTTAGACATTCATACTTTAGGTAACCAATCTTCTTACACTCACAGCAAAATTAATTCTTTCTTCTCCCTCTTCCTTTCTTTCTTTTCTTCTTTGTCTTTGCACTTCTTAATTAGACTTCTTTCTTCCAAAATTATATTTTTTGTAATAAACTATTATTTTACGTTTTTTTCTCTAAAACAAAGTTGAGTCTCCTTGTTAGCATGTTGAATTCTTCTTCATTACCGATCCTCACTATCAGAATATTCAAATTCAACTTTAGCTTTAAAAGCTATGGCTTTCTTCTTACTATCAAGATCATTAATATGTTGCAATTCTAGTTTATACAATGTGAGCTTTGACAAGTCTTATGCTTCTTCTATTACGATCTTTTTCGCATCCCCAGTTCTTAGTAGAATCCTTAATGTCTTTCAATCTTGATCTTGATTTTTCTAAGAGAAGCAAGTTCATTAATAATAACAACAAATCTGTTGTCGAGCTTGATTTTTTTTATTTTTATTATTTTCCTTAACCCAATTAGTACTAAACCCTAACACATTTAATATTAACACTCGACTAAGAGTTAAGAAAAACTTGATTTTTAAACATGTTTTGAAAAATATTTAGAGTCACCATCCAACTAAGGTCGGGAAAAGGTTTAGATTAAAACCAATTGAATAGATTGATTTTAATCTAGACATTGGGTTGCACAAAAAACCAATTTAAGCAAAAAAAAAAAAAAAAAAAGGTTTTTGAAAACCAAAGATTTGAGTCTGAGCACTAACTTTTTTAAACCTTTAACGGATACCACTTTTAACTTTTCGAATTTAGGTTTATTTTTCAATATACCCTTAAAAAAAATTATCTACTCACATGCAAATAAGCAAATAAAATTGAATCTACAAAAAAGATAAATTGAACAAATATTTACAAAAAATGGAAAAAAAATTTTCTATATTTTAAGTCATCTCATATTTACGTATGAAAGCTTGAGTACCCGCTATTTGGGATTAGAACTATGTAATTCTTTTCAAAAAAAAATTTAAGCGAGTTGTTTAATTTTAAACTTGGAAAGTAACTAAGTTTACGTCACTTAGCCATTTCATTTTATTTAAGAAAAACACCTAAGAGAAAAGGGTCCTAATTTGGTGATTTTATTTTTGAGAAAATTCTAATTTATTTTTTGAGAAAATTTTAAATTATCTTAATTTTTGAAAAAAAAAAGTTCATTTATTTTTATTTATTTGAAAAAAAAATTTCTAAGTTATAAAAATTTTTAGAAAAATCCTAAAATATCTCAATACAACTTTCTATGAAATATGTAATTACTATGGTTAACATGCTTAACTATAGAAAAGAAGTCTAAATCATAAAAAAGAAGCCAAAACCATAGAAAAAAAGCCTAAAAATGTCTGAATCATAGAAAAGATGTTTGAAAGAAAAGAGTGTGTTAAGTTTGGAAACTTTTAAAAAATCCTAATTTTAGAAAGGTTCGTTTTATTTTTTTTTTATTGAAAAATGCTTTTCTAAGTGATAAAATGGTTTTTCATATATTTTCTTCATTCTATTGCCTTATATATATATATACATATATTATTTCATTCCTTTGCTGAAAAAAAAAAAAAAAACTTCTTCCTTTTTCTTTTTCTTTTTTTTTCTCTTTTCATTTTTTCTTTCTCTTTCTTCTTTTTTTTTTAAATTCTTTCCTACTTTTAATTTTTTTTTATTGGGTTATAATAAAAATATAAGATAATAGTACAAAGGCAATAAAAATAATAAAACAGAAAAAAAAAAAAAAAACAAAAGAAACAATGAAAGGGGTCAAACCAAGCCAAGGGGGACATAGGTCAGATCTTTAGCAACTGTTGGAGTGATCAAGTCAGGTTGGAAAGCTCTCATCGTAGGGAGTCTTTAGTATAGACACCTCATTTTTGCCATTTTCGTTTCATTATTTTTATTGAGCCAAGAAAATAAAAAATAAAAATAAATAATAATAATAATTAAAATTAAAAAACAATAAAAATGAAGTCAAGTCATATCAAGTCGAGTTATAACGAGTCTAATTAAGTCAAGTCAAGTCATACCGAATCAAATCAAATCGAGTCAGATCGTTTCATGTCAAATTGGCTAATGATGAGTGATCAATTTAGTAAATTCTGAGTCATTGAAAAATTGGGCTTCATTAAAATATTTTAATCCGATCTGATACAAAATGGATTTTTATCTAATTTACATTAAGTTGAGATAGACTTAAGATTTATTAAGTAGATTAATGGACTAAATCAAATCGGGTTTAGAAAATAGAAAACCCAAATTAAAATAGGGTTTCTAGAAGTTAAATCAAATCTTCAAAAAATCGTTATCGTATCTGAGTTTATGATCATATCGTCTGAAACGAAAGATTCAATTGTAGGTTCTATAAATGTAAAATTTAGACATTTTTTTATTTTACAATCCCCTAACACACACTTCACATATAACTCACTCCAATCCTCAATCCAGCAAACCCAACCCGATTCCATCTCCATCGTCTTTGATTACAGTCCTAACCTCAAAAGTAAACAACCTGTATTCTACAGCCAATATCTTCGCTCATAAACTGCAGTACGGATGCCTACCTGAATATACAACCACCGCCACGCAACCAAGAAAAACACTAACCAAACCCACGCTCGCAACACGCTGACCCCCTGATCGAAGTCCAATCTCCACGTAACGCGCAGATCCATATGCACAACGACCACAATCGCCTAACCAACGCAACTCCACAATTCTTCATAGCACAATTCCACACAACACAACCGACATTCCCTAACACGTATGTCCTCCCCTCAATTGCACAACCGTGCATCTCCACGTCACAGACATAATTCAATACGTCACATAGCACTTGACCATGCACTAGACACAACACGAACAGCAATCCGTGCTTCCCTCGCCTCACTCACATAGATCAGCCTAATACGCCACTGACCAACAACCCCGACCAACTGCACATTCACCGAGCATCCACAACATTGCCAATTCGCGACCCACTGTACTAATCCACACACGCACACTGACAGCCCTAACACAAGCACTACAGCCACAGTCCACCATCCGTACAAACACAAGTCGTACACATATGATCATTTGATTTCACATACTGTCCACTGTTGCACGCATGATACACATGCAATCCAACACACGATCAACACGAGTATGCATAACTCAAACCATTTAGGTAATAAAAAATTATTATCTTATCTAAATCATTTATTTCTTTTATTAATTTAATTATTTTTAATTTGTTTTCTTTAGTGCAGTTTTTTTTTTATTTATCATATCATTGACTATTTTTTAGATAATTTGGATTTTTGATAAATTGCATCTTTTAGTAAAATTACATTAGTTAGTTTAATTACATTTTTAGCCAAAATCGTATTTTTTGAAAAAAAGATTACCTATCCTTTCTCTAAAGATCCATATTTTTGAAGAAGATACATATATAGATCGTATCTTAATAGATCTTACATTTAGAATTTAGAAAAGATACGTATTTTAACGTATCTTGCAGATAAGATTGAGAAATACGTATCTAGATAAGCATATTTTACATTTAAGATTTAGAAAAGATATATTTTGATACATAGTGACTTTTAAAATAAATAAATAAATAAAAATCGTAATCGGGATTTTCAAAAAGATTTAGTTAGTTAAGGTTTTTTTAAATTTGTGAAATTAAATTTTTTTAGGTTTTTATAAAAAAATAATAAATTATTAAATAAACGTAAATCTAAATCAATTTTTAAAATAAAAATTCTACCAACTAAATATTTTATAAAAAAGAACTACGGCCGATTTGATTCCAACTAACATATTCATAGGTACCTTTGGGAAAACCATTTAAAAAATAATTTTTTTTCCTTTGTCTTGAAATTCGTAATAAAAAAATAATAATAAATTCATTTTAGTTATATTTTGTATATTTAGATATATCTTAATGTTTTTTAGAAAAATATAAAAATAAAGCCCATTAATTGATTTCTTTATTTTTTAAATGGTGACTTACTCATAATAGGTTAACCCCTGAACTTAGTTTTTATAATCAATTTTTTAAAATTTTTTTTTTTTTTAAATACACGGATCAGTGGCTAAATTAAGGTTTTTTCACCCAAGAACCCTAATTTTGTTTTTTACCAGTTTAACTGGTTGACAACACTAATTTTTTTAATTTTTCAGAAACATATTTCCTATATTTAATATCAAGTAATTTATATTAAATATGCTGGACTTAATTTAGATTAAATTAAGGAAAACTGAAATAGAGCTCAACATCTAGCATAACTCCTCTTAGCTCGGAAAACCTTGAGTTTGCACAAATCCTAGAAAGAGAAAAAAGGGGTATGTAGGTAGAGAAAGTGATATGGTGAATGGATTTGAATGACTATGATTGATGAGTTGATGGTTGTGATAAAATAGAATCCCCTATTCATACGTATCATGGTTGAGTTAAAAATGGAAAATATTAAATACACAATGATTTTCTTTTATGTTTAGAATGGCTAAACTTAGACAATATATGATACTAAATACAAAACTATGCATGGAATACATAATTAACATGCACCAAAAGTGTGTCTATTACACATAAGAGCCTCTCAGAGTATGTCCAATGCATGTAGGAGTATACCTTGTGACATGGGGACAACATAGCGATGACATGGTAAGTGAAATGGCATAACGTAGCAATAATGTGACAATGACATGGTGATCATGTGGTGATGACATGTCAATGACATGGCAGATGTGGTAGCATGACATAGCGATGACATGCCATAGTGACGTTGTAAACTCCGCAAATGTAGCAATCTAAGTATAGAATTAAATCCACATACTATAAATGATTCCCTTAAGTCAACAGAGTCAATAAAATTTAAAATTGACTAAAATTCTAATTTGAAACCTAAAGAGAATATGAAAAACCTTAAATCATCAATTAAAACTCCAATTGCGAATAAAACTTAAACCTAAAATATGTATAACTGTAAGAGATTGACTTTAAACTAGATAAAAACCCTAATCGAGTATAAATACATAAAGATATGCTAAATCATATAAAATCATCAACCAATGATCAAAGATAACTATCAATTATCCATAAATGTGTACAATACTAATTTAATTTACTAGAAATATTGCATTATAGATCATATTCATCTTCTAATTATATAACTAGGTTAGTATTATATAGAATTAAGTGTTTAGTTGATGTTTACACTAAAGGTAGTCAATATAACATACTAAATGGCACTTTTCATAGTAGTTACATTTAGTACTATACTAAATGATGTATATTGAATATAAATATTTAGAAAAAGTTTTCAATAATGGTTTTTGCTAATTACTTCATTTAACTCCATATTACTTTCATTTCCTTAATTTTTCTCCTAATTAGCCTTAATTCCCTCCTTATGTACACTACTTACATGTGATTTGAGAAAGTTGACTTAGTCAACATGTGTCCTTTTTATCTAGAATTCTCTTTCAATTTCTATGAAATTCCTCTCATTTCTCACATGATTTTTTTTTTTTTCAATCCTTATCTCCTCTTGCCGTCCACTTCCTCCCCCTTCTGGATTTCCGTTTTCTTCTTCTATAAAATACAAATAAGACACAACAAAGCACATTTTTGTCCTCCCCATCCAAACCGTGACCCCTCTTCTTCCTTCGTTTTCTTTAACTTTCCAATTTCACTTCTATATTTCCAATAACTCATCCCTAAACAAATTCACTATATACTTGCATTCCTATTTCATGTTACAAAAGAAAAAGAGGTATGTTTTCATATAATTTTTCATCTTAATTAGTAATTAGTTGTTTATATTATGTTAGCCTTAGAGTTATCATGTAATATGTACATAGATGTTGACATAAATAGGATTCTTATACATTTGTACATAAGTGTAGGAATACTTAGATATAAGGGTAGACATACATGAGTATATATACTAAGTAGATTCATGTGAAGTATTTTGTATAAATTTTAATAAAGTACTTAGTATAAGTGTAGGTATATGCATATAGATAAGTGTAGAAGAACATGTATACATATATGGGTGTAGAAATACATATACGTATATGGACTAAATAGATATATATTAGTAGAATCCATAATATAACTATACATACACATAGATAAGAATAGGAAAACTACTTGTACATAAGTATAAATAGCCTTATACATGAATACCCTCTATGTATATAACCTAAAATAAGAAGTATACTAACTATACATATATATAACTTGCTAAATAAGCTCATAAGATGTAAAAATATGGATTTTGTAAAGATTTCCTAAGGGAGTATACAAGGAATACGAAAATACATATAAAAATACATATATAACCATATGTATATATGGGTATATGTACGGGTATAATATGGTATATGTATAAGTATATTAGTATACATACAAGTGTATTAGAAGTATATATGTATATATAACATAAGTATAGGATACATATGTATTTAATATAAAAGTTGTGCATACATAACTTACAACATAATTACTTAAAAACTATAAGATAGTATAATAAAATAATCAAATATGCAATATGTACAAATATACACATAAATGGGCCGAAACATAAAGGACCCTAATATATACATGCTAACTCGTATTAATCTTAAATAAGTACATATAATAGTAATAATAATGTAAAATCATCTAAGTGTAAGAATTTAATGGTTAGTTAAATCATAAAGTGCTAAAATAAGATATAAAAGTAGAAAATAAGAATACTTGAGTCACAATAATTAAAATTACAATAAATTAAACCCATATCATAAAATATGGGTCTTAACGTCCACAACAAACCTTACCATGTAAACATACGTCCGAAAACGATAAAAAACAACTATAAGTTTATAAATATCGGAGATAAAATGAAAAAGTTACACGCGACTAAAGATGTAAGATAAAACTTAATAAAATAAGTAAGATACCTAAGTAATAGACCCGTAAACTGATAATAAGGAAAAATAAATAACTAAATACATGAAGTATAATAACTTATAAATATACAAATATAGTTACTATTAATCCCACTAAAGTATGATATACCCTATATACGCCATACTTGGGTCATATTAGGAAACTAGACAAACCATAATAGATTTTTAATTAACTAAGTAGTCTGATTCTTCAAGATACTTATAAGTTTATTTATCTTTTAAGCGTCTCAATATCGAGTTCTGGAAACCTCAAAGTTTGGAGAATGAGCAATAATCCAAGTGAGGGAGTTCTAATGACCTGCTACTTGCTTATGCATGTTACTTGTATGAGGTTTTACTGCATGCTGTTGCTTGAATGTCTAAATGACTATTTTGCTTGTTTACTATTATTGTGTGATCACCTTTTTAAATTGATAAATATAAGTATCAAACCAAATAATTGGTTATACTCATCGCATGTCTATGACCTAGTAAAGATATGAATGGAGAATTCTAGCTTTGTAAAAATCTTGACAAAAGTGTTTTTGAAAAAAACTTTTCTACTCTTAAAAATATTTTTGTATGATCTCTATTAAGGCTTGTGGAGCCATAAATAATATTTTATTGTTAAGGCAAAGCTAGCATGAGATCTCCAATTGATAGCGAGAGGACTCGCTTTATTATACCTGTGAGGCCTTGGATAATTGTTATTGCAAGAAGACTCGCATGTTTGTGCCGAGAGGCCTCGAATGGTAGATAGTCCTAGTTTGGGATCTACCTATTTAGATTGGAACTCTTTTCTCGATTAGGGTAATAGTAGAGTTTCGCTTAAAGGGGTAGTGCCCCTAGGCAGCCTCATGTAGATAAACCGAGGTGCCCTGTACGGTTAAGTACAGGGAATAATTAAAGTATAAACAACGTAATTCTACTTCTTCTATAATTTCGAACTCCCATGGATGTATTGCTTACATTCATCGCGCCTACGTTCATTTTGAATGCAAATAGCTTACATGTATGATAATAATGTATGATAATAATTTATGATAACTTGCTTAAATGGTAGTAGTAAGGAACGAACTCACTGAGCTATTATATGCTCATTCCCCCTTAATTTCTTTTGCAAGTTTACTTACGTTGAGATTGAGATAAATCTCAAGTGTCGAGTGTAAGATGAAGATATGTATATTAGTGTTAGAAGTAGCTAAATACTCTTTAGATGACACATAAACATCCTTTATAGAAAATATTTATATGTTAGAACTTAATATAATTTAATTTTTCTTGCATTTTTATAATGTTGATATATCCTATCTTATTATTTGGTAGAGGATACCGATTCTCTACAGTTTTAAGGAATTATGGAATATTGGACATCTATAGTTATTTATATTTATATTCTGCAGTAAATTAATTACTTAAAAATAAGTAATCTTAATGATTAATCATTTAGAGTCTTGCAATCTCTGACTTACAAGGGGATTTTCATATCATGATGCACACGTAATATGGAAATTTTAAGCAATCCTACTAAGCTCTCTTTAAGGTCTTAATAGACGCAATGGGTGATATGGACGCATGCACTAATGAAGGATGGACAAGTGTCCAAGTGAGAGAAGAAAAAAAAAAAGATGCAATTTGCACCTTCCATCGATTGAACCTAAGATCTCCAAGTCATATGCAATATCAAGTCAGAGTATGTTATCATCAAGCTATTAACCTAAGCCTTATCCATATATGCAAGCTTAAGTTAAATTCAAATCTAAGCCTAGGCCTATTATCTCTCTTCTCTTTTAATTATTTAAGGCCTTAAAAAATACTAAATCAAATTAAAAAAAAAATACTACTCTATCTAAAAAACTATTTTATTATTATTCTTTTCTTTTCTTTTTTTGTAATTTTCTATTTTTTGTGCTTTTTTTTTTATTAGGATCCTTTACCCTATTCTAAAAACTCTAAAATTATAGCAAGGGTAAAAATGGAGTGTCTAAAGCTACCCCTCTGATAGGAATCAACCTACAACTATCTCGAAGCTGAAGTTGAATTGTTTAAAGCCAAGACTAATCTACTTTTCCCGAGGCTAAGCTAATACTAAAAGGCCGAGAGGAAGAAAAAGAGCCAATCGACATCAAGTCCGTCATCTACTAAGCAACTGAGAGATCACACAACCAAGACCTCAAAGCTAAGGATCCACTCAGCACGGTATGGAGAGATTAATGCTAACTAACCATAGAACTTGACAACTGTGGGCCAACCTTTGAGGCATCCCGGCCAAGCACCGTAAGACTTCAGGGACTCTTACCCGATCCTGGACATCCAATTGCCAATACCACCTAGTTCAAATTCTACTCCCTCCAAGACAACTCGAGTGACTGCATGTCGACTTCTTCTAATAAATACATAGTTTTATATTCTTGTGAATATTTTCTTTATTTTAATTATGAGCCCATTCTTTAGGGTTTAAGGCCTTGTACATTATTTACAGTTTTGCAACTAAGGTCTTAGGATTTGCTATAAATAGCAACTTTTGTAATTAGCATAACATACATCATTAGAGTGAAGAAGATACATACAATGATTACACATGGAATTTTCCTCTTTTAAGTAAGGTTGTTCTTAAGCTCTTAAGAACTTGCATTTGCCGAATTATTAAGTGTTGATTAACTCTTTGATCTTTCTTGTGTTCCTATCAATCTTAACCTTAAGATTGTGCTGAACTTCTCATTAGAGCCAATTAGTAAGTTGCATCTAACCCTCATTTGAATCTTGAGTGACATTTAGTGTTCATAAGTCATATGGAACCCTCTTTTGAGCTCAACCCCTAACTATGTTTGTATCTTGATGCATGATATCCATATACATTCACTATCAAAACCCCTATTATACTTCTTATTCTTCATACCTACTTGAACGCCAACTACCCATTCTAGTTCCAACCTATTATGTACACTTCGAGCTGTAACATCTTAGTATTAGAGCTATGGGGAGACACGCATGTTAGTGTTCTTCAAAGTTTAGTTCATAGTTTAAACATTTCTATTTATCATCATTCTGTAGTATAGAAAGTTATTCGAGTTCTTAGTAGTAATTTCTAGGTTATTGATAATTGCATTTTGTTGGAGTAGTATCTATAGAATTGTCTTAGTGGTAGTTCTAAATCTAGTGCAGTTGAGTATATCATGTGTTTGATTAATTTTTCTCTAAAAATTACTGTACAAACAAGAATGTCTAAAGATAATGTCAATAACAATAGAGATAGTCCTCTTGGAAGTTTGAAGTGACATGTTGACAACTTAAAATATCATATTTAAAATCTCACTGACTCTATTTAGGAGCTTACTGGTTTAGTCAAAGGCCACAAGCATATTGGCTGAGGTGAAAGAAAGGAATGAATAGCTACTAGTAGAAGTGGCTCCAATGAGCTTAATAATGATGAGCGATAGACCAGAAGAGCTGCTAAGCTAAGAAGAAGAGAAAACTAACCTAAGAAGAAGAGAAAACTAACCTAAGCTGAGAAGAGGCAATGACAAAAGTATTGATGTCAAGAACCCAAGAAACCAAAGAAGAGAGCCAAGGTCGAGAAGAAATATGGCTAAGTATAGCTCTTGCAAAAGTGGCCAATTCAAGGTGAACCGACCAGCTCAGAATGCTAGGGATGAATCCCGAACACTTGGCTAAGGACTTGATAATATAAAGCTTAAGCTACTGACTTTCAGTAGAAGTTGCCAACCTAAAGAATTCTTAGACTAGGTTCCTCGAGTTAAGAAGTTGTTTGAATGCTACGAATGTGACGATCGAACAAAGGTTAAGCTAGCTTCATTATCCCTCGTTAAATATGCAAGCCTTTGGTGGGATAAGCTAGTCCTTAAGCGAGATGCCGAAGGAGAAGAGACTATCAGAACTTGGAGGCTTATGAAGGAGTTAATAGACCAACACTTTGTGCCGACTTAATTTAACCAAGAGATGCTCCATGCTTTCTAATACCTAAGATAGGGCCGAAACATTATCAAGGAGTACTTGCAAGAATTTGAAACTTTAATGACTAGATCAGAGGTAGCCAAGCCCCATGATTGCACTGTTGCTAGGTTCTTAAGTTGACTCCGAGATGACATTGCCGACATAGTCAAACTACAACCATTCAACTCATTGGACAAGCTGATCAATTTAACCTTAAGGGTGGAGAGACAGAGGAGAAGAAGGCACTAAAGGCTGACTAACCGACCTCAACCAGTCAGCCTTAAACCTAAGAAGTATGCTAAGAGAAGGCCAAAGAAGAAGATGGAGAGAAGAGAGCCTAGCTAACTTGATTAGGCCAAGACAAAGAAGTTAGAGAAGGAAAAAGTACCTAGCTCCAAGGCCCAAGAAGTTAAATGCTTCAAGTGCTTAGGCTACGAGCATATTGCTTCTCAATGTCCAAATAAAAGGGTCATGATCTTAAAGGGCAAAGGACCCAAAGCTCAAGTAGAGAGTTAGTGTGACAAAAGTTCAGGAGACAAGTTGATAGAAGAAAATGTCTATGCTAAAAATCTGGATGAACTCTTAGCCATGATGAGCCAATAAGCCAACCTAAAAGTAGATCTCGAACAAAAGGAAAATTTATTTCATATTCAATGTTTAGTGAATGGGAAGACCTATTCCCTAGTTATTAATGGACAAAGCTGCACCAACATCATTTCTACTAAGCTAGTAGAGAAGATGAAGATGCCAACCTACCTACATCTTCGACCTTATAGATTAAAGTGGTTTGATGACAAGGGTATGGTCCATGTGCATAAGAGAGCACAAATAGCATTCAACGTTAGGCAATACGAAGATGAGATTGACTTCAAAGTACTGCCTATGAATATGGCAAATTTACTTCTTGGTCGACCTTGGGAATACTATCGGAAAGTAGTCCATGATGGCTTCCTTAACACTTACACAATTCAGAAGGATGGGAAGAGCTATTGCTTAACCCCTATGAGCATTAAGGAAATCCAGAGCAACTCAACACCCATGGTGAAGAGAAAGGGGAAGAGAATTTTGTTCGACATCTAAGTCCATACTCATTGTTTAAAGTCAAAGACAACTTCATTTCGGCCCCATAATAATGATAGGAATCAGCCTACGATTATCTCCAAGCTAAGGCCAAATTGTTTAAAGCCGAGACTGATTTACTTTTGCCGAGGCCAAGCTAATACCAGAAGGCCAAGAGGAAGAAAAAGAGCCAGTCAGCATCAAGTCTATCGTCTATTGAGAAGCCAAGAGATCACAAAACCAAAACCTCAAGGCCAAGGATCAATTCGGTACAGCATGGAGAGATTAGTGCTGACTAACCATAAAACTCGGCAACTGTGGGCCGACCTTTCAAGAATCTCGGCCAAGCACTACAAGACTTCAAGGGCTCCTACCTAAACCCAGACATCTAATTGCCGACCCCATCCAATTCGAATCTTGCTTCTTCTAAGATAACCCGAATGACTGCATGTCAACTTCTTCTAATAAATGCATAGTTTTGTATTCTTATGAATATTTTCTTTATTTTAATTATGCACCCATTCTTTAAGGTTTAAGACCTTGTATATTATTTACAGTTTTGCTACTAGGGTTTTAGGACTTGTTATAAATAGCAACATTTGTAATTAGCAAAACATACATCATCAGAGTAATGAAGATACATATAGTGATTCCACTTGGAACTTTCCTCTTTCAAGTAAGGTTATTCTTAAGCTCTTAAGAGCTTGCATTTGCCAGATTATTGAGTGTTGATTAACTCTTTAATCTTTCTTGTGTTCTTATCAATCTTAACCCTAAGATTATGGTGAACTTCTCATTAGAGCCAATTAGTGAGTTGCATCTAACCCTCATTTAAATCTCGAGTGATATTTAGTATTTGTGTGTCATATCGAACCCTATTTTGAGCTTAACCCCTAATTGTGTTTATGTCTTGGTACATGACATCCATACACATTCATTGTCAAAACCCCCATTATAATTCATGTTCTTCATACCCACTTGAACCCCCACTATCCATTCTAGTTCCAACCCGCTGCATATACTCTGAGCCATAACACCCTCTTTATAGTGAAGTTTGAGTAGAACTTTACTACAAAGATAAAAGAGACACCACTTTTGCCCTAGGGATGAATTTTTTCTAAGAAGCACTACAACTAGCTAATTGTCCTAGGCTTGGTTCACTAGGGATTTAGGTGATGAAAATGAAAGACACTTTGATGTGCAATTCAAGTATTTTAAAGGATAACCAAAGTTCTTATGTTTAACTTAATAATGAAGGTTCCTCAAGGGTGAATTGTACATAAGCAAAAGATAACCAAAGCTCCTAAGGATAACTAGGGTTCCTAAAGTTTCAGGGGAGGATGATTAAATGATCAAAATTCCTGATTTAAGGATAACTTTGATTCCCTAAGGTTCCTATAAAATAACCAAAGATCTTAAACAATATGATTACTTGGTTTTCAAGACTTAGTTTCTACGAAATAACCTAAGTTCCTAAACAGAAAGATTACTTGGTTTTCAAGATTGGGAATAGCCAAAGCTTCTTAACAAGAATAAATAAGTTCCTATTGAATAGCTAAGTTCCCAAAAGGAATGATTACTTAGTTTTAGGATCAAAGATGGCCAAAGCTTCTTGACAAGAATGAATAAGGATCTTATTGAATAGTTAAGCTCCTAAAATGAAGGATTACTTAATTTCAAGATTGAAGATAGCTAAAGTTTTTTTACAAGAATAACTAAGGTTCCTATTGAATAACTAAGTTCCTAAAAGAAAGGATTACTTAGTTTCAAGGTTAAAGATAGCCAAAGTTTCTTCATAAGAATAACTAAGGTTCCTATTGAATAACTAAGTTCCTAAAAAGAATGATTACTTAATTTCAAGATTGAAGATAACCAGAGCTCCTAGTTTAAAGATTGCTAAGAGTCTCGGATAGCCAAAAGTTTCTTAACAAGAATAACCAAGTTTCTTATTGAATAGTTAAGTTCCTAAAATGAAGGATTACTTAGTTTTAGAATCAAAGATGGCCAAAGCTTCTTGACAAGAATGAATAAGGATCCTATTGAATAGCTAAGCTCCTAAAATGAAAGATTACTTAGTTTCAGGATTGAAGATAGCCAAAGTTTCTCGACAAGAATAACTAAGGTTCCTATTGAATAGTTAGGTTCCTATTGAACAACTACGTTCTTAAAAGGAAGGATTACTTAGTGTCAAGATTGAAGATAACCAGAGCTCCTAGTCTAAGGATTGCTAAGACTCCTAGATTACTAAAAGTTTCTTGACAAGAATAACCAAGGTTCCTATTGAATAGGTAAGTTCTTAAAAGGAAGGATTACTTAGTTTCAAGATAAAAGATAGCCATGGCTCTTAATTGAGGATAAC
Organism: Lumnitzera littorea; assembly: GCA_024138015.1. Classification (NCBI taxonomy): domain Eukaryota; kingdom Viridiplantae; phylum Streptophyta; class Magnoliopsida; order Myrtales; family Combretaceae; genus Lumnitzera; species Lumnitzera littorea. Next base: position 70,117,807 of record JAMXBB010000007.1, read on the forward strand.
TAAGGCTCTTGGAGTTTCAATATTTTTCCTAAAAGGAACAACCGACAACCCTTTGTTCCTAAACATGAAGATAACTTGGGTTTTCAAGATACTCTTAGAATCCTAATCTTAAGGATGACCCGAATATTCATAAATTTTCCAAAGATGACATGTGACCTAAGGTTAACCTAATGGATGATAAAGGCAAAATTTCAATTTTTTTGAAAAACATAACTTTACTCCATGATAACTTGAAAAAATTCTTTTTTTTTTTTCTCAAAGAGTTGCTAACAAGTATGGATTCTTTATAGGTCCTTATGGCCACTAAACGAATTGTGAGCCCCCTCTTTTCCTTTCTTGCCTTAGGGACAATTGCCTGATTTTCCAACAAATCCTCTTTAAAAAAAAAAATCTCCTGAAGCATTCGAGGCAATAATGTCATTGAAGCTTATGATTTCCAAATTATGTTGAAAAATACTATCTCATGATTAATTGGTTTAGTCAAAAAGGACTTCCTTACACTCTCAGCTTAAATTTCACTTTAGACTAAAATTCCAAAAATTATAGTTCGTCTTACAAGTGACTGCTATGATAAATCTATTAGGTCTTTTTCAAACCGTAATATAATAAAGGTTTAGTCATCAGTTTAAACAAATGGATAATAATTTGTAGGTCTTTTTGAAAGAATTCATTCATCTAACCCAAGTTTACAAGTCAAGAACTCTTTAGGAAAACTAAAATTGTGCTTGCCCCAATTTTAAATGAAACTTTTATCAAGGATAAGTTATCTCCTTCAATTAAAAGTGCTTTTAAGGAAGGGTGAAATTGTAGGCGGCCCATAAGCCATGTATCGGTTGCAATTTTTCTTAAGATCATAAATTTTTGTGAGGGGTACGGGGTGGGGGGTGGGGTGAAACTTTTGTATTTGCCCTAGCTTCTTTCAAGCTTAATTGCTTTGACTGTATTTTTAGGACATTTATTTAAAGTATGGGTCTTAATTTAGGAATGGGTTTTTGTTCCCCATATCCTTTTAGGCTTTAGGGCTCTAGACTTAATCACCTTGTTTGTGTAGATCTATTTCTCGAACAAACTTTTCATTTTTCATTTCAAATTTTCTCATTTTTCCTCTTTTTTCTTTTCCTTCTCTTTTTTCTTTTTTAATTTTGACTCAAGATAGGGGTAAGCATTCCTTTTTTTAGCTTGCAACTCAAAGTGTGTAGTGTTTAAGATATAAGCACTTCTCTATTTCAAAGGAAATAAGTTATTAATGATAAAAATTACAATTGAATTGATACGATTAGAGCAAGCACAAATTAACCTTTTCTCCTTTTTAATGACCCTAACCTCTAGATTACCCCATTATGAGGTGGTTCTTAACAAGGTTTGAATTTTGAAATACTCCATTAAAAGGCTTAACAAGTTGGTGAGGGATTTTGTGTTTAAGATTTCATTTTGATTCACACATCAAACTTAAGACGAACCTCCTTTAAGGATTGTGTCCGAATCCTCAAATTGAAGGCACTCGACACTCAAGTGTTTAAGGGTTGGTGTTTGACATGTAGTTTACATCTTTTTATTCTAAACATTCAAAATAAGATACCAAAAATGTACATTCATTTGCCCCAATAATAAAAATTTCTAGATGAATGCTCATACTAGACAAACAGAATAATCTTATTTCAAATGATCATCATTATAGAATTATGTCAATTTTCAAATTCTATCGTTCAAAATGTTCCTACTCCATTTAACTTAAGGATACACCCAATTGCTTTAAGTGACAAGCCAGTTGGTTAGATGGTAGTAATAGATTCTCAAAGTTAGGTGTAGTAGGTGATCCCTTTGAAGTCCCTTCACGGCTGGGCTAACAACAAATGGCTTCTAAGGTATCAAGTTATATTATCTTAACATTAATCATATCTTGAATTTTGTTCTTCAACCTCCAACATCCTTTTGTAGAATGCCCTTTCTGACCCATATAATAGTCATATTAAACTTTTGGGCCGAAGTTTCATAGCCTGTAGTTTAGATTAGGGGCTTTGCAAGCTACAAAATTAGCTTCCTTTAACTAATAAAAGATTTGGGTTATTGGAACTTCGAATTAGGTAAACCATCTTCTTGAGGTATTACAAGTGAGCTTATCTTGACCTTATCTTTTTTTTACTTAATAATGGCTCCTTCCCTTTTGGTGACGTTTGAATAGTAATGGGCACCATTTGAAGTCTATTGAGCACAAGACCTATGGCCATTTCCATATCTAAAATTCCCCTCTATAATATTGCCACTTTTTCTTCCAGGCTCTTAAGTCTTTTTTCAAGACCTGGATCTTGAGATACTTGCAGACTGCTGATTATGGAAACCAAAATCCACAATTGTTGAGCCATTTGATATACCTTTTTTTCTAAGGACTTGATCTTGTCATCATTCATTTTAAACCTGGTTTGGAAGAATCCTTACCCATTAGCAATTCTCTAAAAAAAAATTCTTTTTTCTCCTTTATTTTTTAGGAAACTTTTAATTTGAAATGAAAAAGAGTTAATCTGACCCTAACTAACTTATTTGAAAGTGAGATAATGGAAAGAAAAACAAGGATAAAAGTATGACCTCAATCTACTAATGAAGAAAATTTGCATCCCGTAAGTATTTAAAAGGTTACTTACAAAAAATATAAGAAAATGTTTATGGAGTATTTGATATTTACAACTGACTACCAATTATTGACAAAGGTGGGGAGTGATTATTTTACAAGAGATGAAAGTGATTCAAGAAAGGTGATTGGTTTAAAGCTGAAAGGAAAATGAATATTTACAACTCAAAGAACTTGTACATAGGAACGATTTTGGATATTTATGAATTAGAGGACCTATGACATTCTATAAAGTGGAGAATTTACAAATAGGGAAGGAAAAAGTTGATGGACTATGTCCAATTATCTTTTAAAGTAAGGAAGATTATTTACAAGTTATGAGGTTTTTTAATTATTATAAAGGCTAGCTAACATAATCTACAAGTATTCATTCAATGGCCTTGTTTTAAGATGGTGACTAACCAGAAAATTATTTTACAATATACATGGAAACCCTTTAGATTTGAAAAACAAGATAAGACAAGAAAACATGAGAGCACACAAATGCAACTACAAATGACCAGTGACTAAATAATAATGTGGCAATATAGAAGGGTTTAGGGTTGGGACCTTACCAAAATTCCATAATTACAATACAGGGAAATTGAAATGTTACATAAAAATGTTATTTATACTAAATTTACAAGGAAACTACAATTTTACAATGGAAAAGTCTTATACAAAGAATAAAATTACATTTAGTGGTACAGGTAAAGTATATTACAACTTTTTTATGGTATAATGGAATTTTAGTAAAGTTCCAACCTTTCATAGGTGACATGCTCCATTACTATTTATTGGCCAATCTAAAAGTTGTAAATGCAATCAATGTAGCTTTTAAAAGTCTTTAAACTCTATAACCTCACATATTTTCAAGGAAATAATTTATCGATCACATCAAAACTTAAGTAAGGTAGCCTAATCAACCTTAAGTGGTGGTTACCCCACTATATAATGGCCCCACTCTTAGGGCCTTAAGACAACTTGGGTCTTACCGTATCTACCTTGCATCCTTAATACAATCATTCCCCCAATGTCTTGAGTATGTTACATGCAAAAATGAACACAACAATTTAAAAATAGGTATATTATATGAAATAAATAAATAACATGGGTATTTTGAAAGGCAAATTTAATTTTAGAAAGTTTTTAAGTGGCTAACCCTCTTAACATCTCCAGTGGAGCTACCAAGCTATCGAGCCTAATTTTTTTTCCAATTTTTATTATTTTCCTTAATTCGATTAGTATTAAATCTTAACCCATTTAATAGTAACTCTTGACTAGGAGTTAAGAAAATTTTAGTTTATAAACGTGTTTCAAAAAATACTTGGAAGTGCCACCCAATCGAAGTCGGGAAAAGGTTTAGATTAAAATCAATTAGGTAGATTGATTTTAATCTAGACATTGGGTTGCGTAAAAAACCAATTCAAGAAAAAAAAAAGTTTTTGAAAATTAAAGATTTGAGTTCGAGGGCTAACTTTTTTAAACCCTTAACAAGTACCACTTTTAAATTTCCGAATTTAGATTTACTTTTCAATATACCCTTAAAAAAAATTATCTATTCACATACAAATAAGGAAAAAAAATTCCATATTTTAAGTCACCCCGTATTTGTGTACAAGTGCCTATGTACCTATTATTTAGGATCAAACATATATAGTTTTTTTCAAAAAAATTTAAATGGGTTGATTAATTTTAAATTTAGAAAGTGGCCAAATTTACATCTCTTAACTATTTCATTTTATTTAAAAAAAAAAACACCTAGGAGAAAAGGATCCTAATTTAGTGATTTTATTTTTAGAAAAATTCTAAAATATCATAATTTTTTTTAAAAATTCCATTTATTTTTATTTATTTGGAAAAAAATTATAAGGGATAAAACATTTTAGAAAAATCCTAAAATCCCTAAATGCAACTTTCTATAAAGTATGCAATTACTATGACTAACATAACCTAACTATAGAAAAAATACCTAAATCATCGGAAAGAAAAAAACATAAACCATAGAAAAGAAGCATAAATCATAGTAAAAATGTCCAAAAAAAAATGATACATTTATTTTAGAAAGTTCTAAAAAATCCTAATTTTAAAAAGGTTCATTTTATTTTTATTTTTTATTGAAAAATACTTTTCTAAGTGATAAAATGGTTTTTTATATATTTTCTTCATTTTATTGTCTTTTATATTTTTTAATTTTTTTCATTCCTTTACTAAAAAAAAAAAAATTCTTCCTCTTTCTTTTTGTTTTTTTTCCTTTTTTCATTTTTTTCTTTTTTTCCAAATTCTTTTCTTCTTTTCATTTTTTCTTTTTTTTTTATTAAGCTATAATTATAATACAATAAATTGAAACAGAAAAAAAATGCAATAGAATAGTATAAAGACAATGAAAATAATTAAACAGAAAAAAAAAAAAAAGACAAATGAAAGAGGAAAAGGAGGCTAGACCAAGCCAAGGGGGGCGCAGGTTGGATCTTCAACGGGCACTAGAGTAGTCAGGTCGTATTAGAAAGCTCTCACTGTAGAGAGTTTTTAGCACAACTTATCCTAACTCAGAAAGCCTTGAGCTTACGTAAATCCTAGAAAGAGAAAAAGGGGCCGTGTAAACCAAGAGAGTAGTGTTGTGAATGGATTTAAATAATTGTAAGTGATGAGTTAATAATTTGTAGTAAAACAGAATCCTTGTAAACCCCTAAAATTTTCAACTTAATATCCAAAGTAGACCCAAGTCTACTAGAAGACTCTAAGAGTTGACAAGATGAGTTAAGATGAAAACCCTAAGATAACAATCAAAGATTCAATTGCGTATAAAATTTTTAGACCCTAAATGTATATAAACAATACAAATTGTACTCAAAAGTGATAAAACCCTAAAATTATAACTTTAAAACTATAAAAGTACTAAGTCATTATAATCTATTCCAAAACCCTAATTGCTAATATATCCTTAATATCATACTAAATCATTATCAAATAATCAAAATAATTTTCAATTATTCATAAATGTTTACAATACTAATTTAATTTACTAGAAAACTAAGATATCACATTATATATCACATCCATCTTGTAATCATATAACTAAGTTAGTATTTTATAGAGCTAAGTTTGTAGTTGATGTTTATACTACATGTAGTTAATATTAACATACTAAAAGGTATATTTCATGATAGTTACACTAATTACTATACTAAATAATACATATAGGATATAAATACTTAGAGGGAGATCCCATTAATTATTCTTACTAATCATTTCAATAAACTCCATATTTCTTTTCATTTCCTTAATTTTCTTCCCAATTTTCCTTAATTACCTCATTATGTACACACAAATTACACTTAATTTCAAGTCAAATGTTGACCAAGTCAACAAATGTCATTGTCATCTAGAGTTTTTTTCCATTTTCTAAGGATTTCTTCTCTTATCTTTTGATTTTTTTTTTTTCCTTTCTTTTCCCCCTTTTCGCCATCCCTTCATCCCCTTCTAGATCCCACTTCTATTTCTTCTAAACACATCTAAAACACAACAAAATCCCCTTTTCCCCTCTTATCAAAACCGTAACCCCCTCTTCTTTTTCCCCTTTTCTAAACTTCCATTTTTTTCTTTTACCTTTACCTTAATACATATCTTATATCCTAATATCTAAGTAAACTCTTCACCCTTATCTAGAAGGAAAAAGAGATATGTTTTCATATAATCTTTCATCTCGAATTAGTAATTAGTTATTCATGTTATGTTAGTTTTGGAATTATCATGTAATATGCACATGTATGTTGACACAAATAAGATTCTTATATACATGTACATAAGTGTAGGAACACTGAGGTATAAGAGTAGAATACATAGTATAAATATACATATACATAGATAAGAATAGGAAAACTACTTATACATAAACATAAAAAGCCATGTACATGAATACCCTTTTATGTACATAACCTAAAATAAAGAGTATACTAAATATATAAACATATACCTTGCTAAATGAGCCTTTAAAGTGCAAAAATATGGATTTTGTGATGATTTCTTAAAGGTGTATATTAAGCATACGAAAATACGTATAAAAATACATATGTAACCGTATGCATATACGGGTATATGTACTAGTATACATACAAGTATATTAGAAGTATAAATATACACATAACCTATGTATAGAATACAAAAAAGTATAAGTATAAAGTATACATAAGTAATGACATAAGTATAACATAATTGATAACATAAGTGATGACATAAGCCTATAAAATAGTAAAATATAAGATAACATAATAAAATAATATATATATATATACATGTACATATATGGGCTGAAACTTCCTTAAGCTCTTAATACCCATCTTAAATTGAATTGACCTTATTTAAGTCCATAAATTAGTAATCACAATGTAAAATCATTTAAGTATAAAAATCTAATAGCTAATTAGACCATTAAATACTAAAATAAGATATAAAACTAGGTAACAAGAATATTTAAGATTCAATAGTTAAAATTTCAATAAATCTAATCCATATCGTAAAACACGGGTATTAAAGTCCAAAACAAACATCACCGTGTGAACTTACATCCGAAAATAATGAAAAATGACTATAAACTTGTAAATATCGAAGATAGAATGAAAAAGTCATTTACGATTAGCAATAAAGATTAATCTAATATAAAAACTGATAGTAACCTAAGTAGAATTTGGTAGATAAATGTCTAAAACCATTAATTAATTCAATTACTTATTATCATCTTTATCTCGTAATGATTAGGTGATCCCGATGAGAGTTTAGATCTTCCAACTGATTATTATGATAAACATGACAAAAGCCAAGGCCAAGTGAGTACTCCCGATGACTCTATACTTGCTTTGTATTTGTAGTTTGTGCACTTAAATTAAATAGTAATAACTTAATGCGTGGAAATTCGAGATATACATGTGCTTGATACTGATTGAATACTGTGAAAAATATTATTAAATATGATAATTGAGGATTTGATTGTATGATTGATTGTTACATGATTTGGATGGTTTATGGATATTGATTGATCACCACATAATTTGACTTAATTATACTTGGCTTATCTTAAATTAATAAGGGTTATGCATTAACCATACCATGCATTGCATTTCTTATTCCGACCATCACTTCATGCTGAGGTAAAAAGAGACTATGCGGGGGTTGTTTATATATATTGAATTAACGTGTTTAGTACAGTGCACTCATACAACATGACCTTACCCCAGCCCACGAGCTTACTAGGCACTAGAGACATCAACCATCTGGCTAAAGGTCAAATCTAGAGACCTCCGCTATAAGGTGTGAATGTGGACTGCGAGGACCACCTCATCGCTAGACCTGTGATTTTAGTATACTATTAGATTCCTTAGAAATGGAAATGTATTTTGCAAAATACGAAATCTAAATTTATGGTTACAAACCCAAAGCCTGGATGTGATTGGTGCCGATGTATCTCCAACCCTTATCGTGAAGGGCATTAAAATCCGATATTATATGCAACACCAATCAACTGCATATATTGTTTGGCAACTGCGTGCACATGCGTTCATATAATTATAATAATTTGTTTGATAACTTACTTACCAGTATAGTATAAGAGATAACTCACTAAACTCTTGTAACTTACTCTTGTAACTTACTCTCTAATAGTTTTTCTTTAGCAAGTTGATAGATAATCGAATATGGGTTAAGAGCCGAACGTTGAGTGCAAGTATTGAGACATTTTAAAGGTTGGAATTAAAGAGAAGTTGTTTAGTTCATGTGAAACTTTAAATATAAATACCACTTATGTACTTAGATTTTTCAACCTTATTAAGTTTAAACTTTTAAGTCCATATTACTTGATCTTATCATTTAGTAAGGAATACTGATTCTTTGCTGCTCTGAGAAACTATGGGATATTGGACATCCGACATCCATAGTTATTTTTATTTATATGTTACAATAAATTAATTACTTAAAAATCAATAATCTTAGTGATTTATCATTTAAAGTCTTACAATCTCTGACTTGTAAAGCGGTTTCCATATCATAGGTGTACATGTGACATAGAAATTTTCAAGCAATCTTACTAGACCCCCTTTAGGGTCCTGACAATCCCCTATTTATAGGTATCATGGTCAAGTTAAAGATGAAAAATATTAAATGCAATATGATTTTCTTCCATGTTTGAGCAAAGCGAACTTAGACAATATGTGATGCTAAATACAAAGCTACGTGTGGAAAACATAATTAACATGCACCAAGAGTATGCTGATTACGCGTAGGAGTGTGCAAAGTATGTCAAACACGTGTAAGATTGTGCCTTATGACATAATGACTACGTGGCAATGACATGATAAGTGACATGACATAAAGTGGCAATGATGTAAACCCTGCTTCTAGCGAGTTTACAATTCAACTAAAAGTACTTCCTAAAAATTCCCAAGGATCAACTAAACTAAGAATACAGGTTTACATTTAAAAACGAATTTAACTTTCCAATTTGAAAGTCTATTATTAATAAAACCCGAACATGAAAAACTATAAACTCTAAAGTCACCCAAGACCCTAAACCCTAAAACAATTAAGGACTTATAACCTTAAGCAAGTAATTGATAATTTAATTTGAATAATTTCATTCAACTCTAGAAAATTTCATGATTTTATAAGAATTAAATCATAATTTATAAAACAATTTAAGAAGCAAACTCTAAAAGAATTTCCTATAAGACAATTTCCTATAAGTCAATTTCCTTATCCTCATACTTAAGCCTTATATACGTGAATAAGTGAACCAAACAATCACCCTAAATAACTTATCAATTGAGAGTTAGAATTATTTATCAATTAATAACTTATCAAAAACTAGTGATAAGACACTTCCCTTATCACACCTTAACTTATACTGCATATGGACAAGATATCGTAAGATTTCATGTGTTCAACTTTAATAAAGAAGACAAGACAATTCCATGCTTAAAAGGAGGCCTATATGGCCGGTTCTTACATGGCTAGGAAGGGAGGCCATGCCTTGTCTTTCACCAATCAATCAACTTATCTTACACTCCATTATTCACTTCTTAATGCTTACATCATCTAGTCTTGTCAAATGTTGGCTTTTATGTATGCTACAAGATAACAAAATCAAGGTTCTTAAACACACTTCTTACCCCCATACAACCAGCCACTCTCTCTCTCATATCCCTTACTTTCACTTTCATTTTTACTTCGATTTCCCTCACTTTAAAATCAACCTAAAAGAGGAAACACAAAAATCTACATTGCCTCCACTTATAGTTCTAATCCTCACGGCACAAAAGCTCTACTTTGTGTATTCCATTTGTCAACCTTCAAAGCCACTTTTAGGATCCTTAGAACATCCTTTAAACCCCACTTCAAAGGACCAAAACTCAAGATTCTGAAAATGTGGCAAGAAGGAGAAAGTAAGACAAAAAGCTTAAGTAGAAACTTAGTGTACAACCACTATACTTTTGCTTTATAGATGAGTAAGTATTTTTTTGTGTTAGTAGCTTAGTATTCCATGTTAGGAGACCAAGTTTTCTTGAAGACATTAGTATGATCATAAATTGATTAAATAACTAAAACCACCCTAAGAAGTAAACTCATAAAATCCTTACATGAAAGTTAACTTATGAGCATGTAAAGTTGGTATTATGTGGAGATACTTGTTTAACACTTAGAATGGAAGATTTTAAGTTGAAAAAATCATGAAATGAGAACTTGAATGAAGAGAAAGCATGCTGGACGTAAGGAGTTGTAAGTCATTTGGATGTTACTTTCACTTGTATTAAGTTAAATATGCTCAAATCTAAACTTAAGTAAAGAAAAATCCATTACATAAAGCTTTTACGAGGAAACCAACTTTGTAAGACATGAACAATAATATGGAAGTTGTAATAAGTACGAGATCTACCTTTTTCATGTAAAGTGTGAGCTAAGTAATCATCTCATGGAAGAAAAGTTAAGTTAAGATTTGAATATAAGCAACCTAGGTTCATGATCTAACACCTAAACTTAAGAAAATTATGAAACAAGTTAAAAAATCAAGTGAGAGTCCTTAGGATTCACCACAAATAGACATGGAACCTTGTTGAAAGACACTTAAAAATATGATAAAAGTAAGTAAAAAAAGTAAAAAAATCAACCAAGGTAAGTACGATAAGTGTATAAAGCCTAAAACTCAAAACCAAGCTTAAAACTTCTAAAACAAACCTCAAACTCCAAGTTAAACCCTCATTAAATTTTTTACCAACAACTTACCCCAACAATAAAAGTTGTTTTAAGACTCTTAAGAAGCCCACAAAACATACCCTAAGCCTAAGAAAGTGACTATCCTTGATTTGGATAAAAAAAATAAGCCCATTTGACAACTTAAGCCAACTTAAAAGCCTAAAAAGTTGTTAGCCTTAGTAATGTAAATCAAAGTTGAAAATCTAACCTTAAGGAGTATTTTAAGCCTAAAATGAGATCCTAAACCCAAGCCCAAGGGACTTCTCAAGTTACCAAAAAGCCCAATAACCAAACAAAGCCCAAAAGCACTCCAAATCATGAAGATTGCTACTGTTCAGACCTATGGTAAGATTTTCATGCCTGATCTCGAAAATCTAACCTCACCATGTTAAAGTACACTCGAAAATGATGAAGATTAACTATAATATCATAAAAATCAGATTTAAAATGAGAAAGTTATGCGCGATTGAACTTTTAAGTAAAACTAGGGAAAAATACGAAACCAAGTCAAAAGTATAACTTAAAGGGTTTTAGTTTAGTTTTCCAAATTCTATTTCGAATCCTTATAGTATTATATTTGCAATGTCCAGGGGACCCAACTTTTAGAGAAGACCTGCCCTCGAATTATTTTGATTATTCCACATGGTTGAGTGAGTAAATTCCTAATAACTCCTTACTTGGTTTTAATTGTAGAATAGATGTACTTAAACTCATATATGGAATTGGGATACTTGTCAGACATGGGAAATGCATGTGTGTGAATTTATGATTGAATATGATGGCTTGATAATCAGATAATAATGGGAATTGTTTTTTATGACATATACATGCAATTGTATAGAATGAAATTGTCCGATCACCATGAAAACTGGATTAAACACTTATACGATTTAGAAAATTCAATGAATCATGCATTCCTCGTAATTGCATTGGATGACACCAACTGCCACTTCACACAGAAAATGGGAAGGGACTCATAGGAGGAGGGCCTCCCACAAGATTAAGCACTAGCTACGCCGTCATTTTATTGAGTCTTTGTCCTAAGCTAACGAGCTTACTAGGGGTCGAGAGACGCCAACCGTTAGCAAGGGGTCATGTCTTATGGCTTCTACTTATAGCGTATGTTTGTAAATTGCAGAAACCAACATACCGCTAGACTTGGGATTTTGAAAATAATTTGTTGCTCGAAATGAAAGTATATTATATACATTCTATATATATATGGTTTTGTTTTGACTTAAGCACAATAGTATGATCAATATAAAACCTAAGTACTAGGACTCGAATTTTGGTTTGTGTTGGTTAATTATCTCCAACCTCGATTACAGAGGGCATAATTTTGATTTGTATGTAGTTTCTACGCCATTGCATGTATTGTTTGGCATATTGATTAATCATGCATCAATATGTTTGTGTATTAAATAAATTTTTGTCATACAATATTAACAAGGGGATTTATCTCACTAAGCGTAAGCTTACACCCCAATAGATTTTTATTGATGCAAGACCATCTCTTCATTCATCCGGGTTGAGGAATGCTCGAAGTAAGTCTTGTTTGGAGACGAGATGGAGCGTTTAGAAAACGGAGAGGAGATTTTGTAGTAGACTTTTGTAAATAATCATTTATCTTTATTTTTCAGTTCATTTTATAGATAGAAGTTTGTAATGCAAATTCCTATACAAACTACATTCATTTGTAATATTCTTTTGGTGTGAAATTCAATAATCCATACGTTTATTTAATTAATTTACATCAAAGAAATAAATTATAGTTAAATTACTTGATATTACTTATCTATGGGGCTAGTGGTAACATATAATGGAAGGAGTCTTGTATATCGTATGAAATGCCTACGATCAATAAGGGGTTGATTACAAATCTTTATACGGTATACGGCAATTTATCACTACAACGATACTATTGAGTCGTGTTAGATGATGTGGTGATGACATGGCAGATAAGGTAACATGACATGGCGACAACATGGTATGGTGATGCGATGGGTGACATGGATGCATCCACCAATAAAGGATAGATAAGTATCCAAGTGAGAGAAGGAAAAAAAAAAAGATACATTTTGCACCTTCCATAAATCAAACCTAAATCTATAGGTCATATACAATATTAAGTCAGAATATGTTACCATCAACCTGTTGGCCTATGCCTTATCCATCTATGCAATCAAATTGCATATATAGATTAGGTTAGCTTAGGTTATATTCAAATCTAAGCCTTGACTTATTATCCCTCTTCTCTTTTAATTATTTAGGACCCTAAAAAATACTAAGGTTAAATTAAAAAAAAATATTCTCTATCTAAAAAACTAATTTTTTTTTTTTCTATTTTTTCGTACTTTTCTAATTTTTCTATTTTTTGTGCTTTTTTTTTTATTAGGACCCTTTATCCTATTCTAAAAACTCTAAAACTGCTAGGGGGACAAAAATGGAATGTCTATATCTATTAAAGAAACTTTTAATTTCTTGCCTAGTTGAAATTGAAATTTTTAATATTCTTGAAACAATATGTTGATTTGAGTCTCATTAATAGTGTTAGTTCTTTCATGTGTCTCCTTAAGCTTATCCCAACCTTCCTTAGTAGTCTAGCAAGCAAAAACAAGGGTAAATTCTAAGAGAGAAATACAACTGATCAATAAGCACTTAGCTCTCATGTTTATTGAAGCTTGATACTTTTCAATCTTGTTGATCAGTGGATATATAAGTTCATAATCTCCTTGATCAATGACTTCCCTTGCTTCATAGTTAGTAGCTTAGATGAATGACTCCATCCTGCATTTCTAATCAGAATAGTTAAAGCCATCAATGAAAGGAGCATAACCTATTTGCACTAAAGGCAAATGATCAACCATTATAGATCTTTTCTTGAAATTAGTATAAGAGTTCTCTCTGGTACCAAGTATTGGTCTTTCACAAGCAATTAAGAGTATAGAAGGGTGTGTAAATTGATTGCTTAAGAAAATCTAAAACTTTTTTGAAATAAAGAACCCCTTTTGATTACTTATATGAATGGCTTAGAGTTTAGCAAAGTATGTGCAAACAAAGAATTAAAAACAAATAAGTAAAAGAGAGAGGGCTCAACGAAATCAAACAAAGGATTTATAGAGGTTCTTCCAAATGAGCTAATCCTTTCTTCCAGCTTCACTTATTGGAGATTTGGTCATTCACACCGATCCTTCTACTATTTTCAATAATTAAAAGTAGAGTACAAGTATAGCCTTTTGGCCTACAATCAATAGAGTACAAGTATAGTCTTTTGGCCTACAATCAATAGAGTTCAATTATCCTAGCTTATCTCTAGTGATAATAGAACTATTGTAGTCTACTCCCTCTCTTGATTACAATACAATTTGATTCAAATAAGTTTAGGCGGAAAATAAATGTAACTTCCTAAGGTATTCAACACCAAGGACTTGTAAACAATTGAGATAATAAAGTTCACTCAAGATTAATCTTTCGAATGTTTTCTGCAATGAATGTCAGAGAATTTTTTTTTTTTTTTTCATGCCTCCTTATCTTTTTAAATTTAAGAATAATAGCTAGTGAATTCTTTAGACATTGAATGAGCCTTATCTTCTTTGGTTAAGCTTAAATAACCTACACATTGGTTGATCCTTATCTCCTTGTAAATTTGAAATATTAAGTTTGTTGTCACTAAAATATCTCCATAAAATCTATAAAATTCAAAATATTCAAATATGAATTACCCTCTCTTCCCAATCTTCGAATAATCTTATGTCTTGTAGATAGACTTAATTGGATAAAATCTTCACAGCTTTAAATCTCTTAATAATTTAGCTTCCATGATATTCTCACAACTTCAATTCAAAATATTTAAAACTTGTGATCCTTATTTTTATCTCCATGTGCTAACCAACTTAACCTTGACATTATACCTCTGAAGAATTTATATGATAATCTCCCTTAAATAGTGAAACGTGTCAAATGTATTACCCCAATACACTTGACTAGTGGAGTCAAGCTTTATCTTGCAAAACAAACAAGATATGATAAAATTAAGTTCTTCAAAGTTGCTTCTAATCCACTTCTATGTCTTTCGAACTCTTCAAAACAGCTTCTGTGCTCATTAAGATTGCTTGTAAGTTTGTTCCTAAGTATGTGAGATCTCTCTTTTCTTTAGATTTCAAGCTTTTAAGTATGCTTATAACTCTTTGTCCATCAAGAAACCTACTAACTCATCCTTTAGGCATTAAACCTTCTAACTTCTTAGTCTTCATGCACTATTTATGGGTCATGTTTTCTAATTACTTGCTTCTATCTTTGCTTCTAAGTCTGTATCTTTATTATCAACACCTAAAACACTTATTAGTGAACCTCTAGTGTTTATTATCATCAAAATATGCCATCAAGGGATTCAATACATCACAAGGAATATAAATTGGTGTGGTATAAATTAGTGTGACTTCAAAATTTCCAAACTTCTTAAGAAGCTTCTTTGCATAACGTCTTCATAACAATGCGATGCCATTTTCACTTCTCATAATTTAACACCCAACATCGTATTAGCTTCATCAATATCTTTCATTGTGATACCAACATCGCTCCTTAAATTTTTATGGCTCAAGATCACATTGGCTTCACCCATATTTCTTTACATCAAATTTCAAAGCCCAAAAGGAATGGATGGGTACATGCACCTATGCGAAGGCTAGTACTAAATAATAGCGTATCATCTACATATAGACCAATAATTACAATAATCATTGACAACTTTTTTATATACACTTTTATCTAACTCTATTGTTAGAAAGGCCATCACTCATACTTAATCAAACTTTTCATGCCCCTTTATTAGGTGCTTGCTTAACGCCATGTAAGGACTTTTCCAATTTGCATTTTTTTTTTTTATTTCCTAAGCCAAGAAAAACGCATCCTTCAAACTGAATCATATCTACTTACCTGTTGATCCGTCAAAATCAAATTTTCTTTTAAAAATCCATTTGCAGTCCCTAGGCTTAGCGCCTGGAGGTAAGTATACAAATTTCCTAGTTTATTTTGCAAAATTGAGTTTATTTCAATTTTATTCGCTTCTTGATAAAATTAGAGTGCTTCCATATATGCAATAGGGGCTTTGTCAACTAAATCAATGTGAAAACCATCTCCCAATGAAAATTCTTTTCTTCATCGACTACTTCATCTTTATCACTTTATTTCTTACACCACAATTTTCATTTTTTATAACCTCTACTCTCAGCTTAGAAGATATTTTATTTAATAGTGAAAAAGTACTTTGACAAAATTTAACATTTTTTGTTTTAACAATAATATTGCAACCTAAAACGTTACTTTTCAAAATAAGGAATCTATATACAGCATTATTCTCGGCATATCTAGTAAACAAACAATCAGAAGCTTTTGAACCTATCATTCATTTTTAATGTTCAAATAATATGATTTTTACCATCTCTACATTTTTAAATATTTTAATTATGTACACATCATTTCCATAATTCATAAGGATTTATTTTCTTTTCCTAATACCGAGACTCTATTTTGAAGGTGATAAACAGAAAACGTTGCTCCTCTCAGCAGGCACTCTGGTGCAGAGCTAGCTACTAACAAAAATGGAATTTATCATTTCTTTTAATGTTTGCTTTTCCCTTTTTGCGACGTCATTTTATTTCGGATGAATAAGAGGATGTTATTTCATTAATTGTTCGTTTATTCTCACGATAAACATTAAATAATACGTATTCACACACCTATATAATCTAACTCTTTTAATCATTTCATTTAATCGTTTTTCTTCTTAAACTTTATGTGTGAAAAACATACCGAAAGCCATATCTTTATTTCTCAATTGGTATATTGTCATGTATCTTGAATAAAATTACTTATGTATATTACGAAGTATCCTTTTTCACCTCCGATCATGGTTTGTTTTTTTAGTCCTCTTGTTCTGTGTGTATGAAATTCAAAGTTCAGTTTCTTTATGTCTTAAATAATTTAACTTCTACATACACTTCACATTTATTTGTTAAATTGTAAATTACACTGTTGATTTTTTCTTTACATTTATCACGTGCTAATATGTCATAATTTATCATGTCATAAATCAATAGAGCCGATCGAATAAGCATAAGAAGCACTAGACTTTCACTCATGATTTCAGCAATATCGAGTATAAAGAGACTTTTAGCTGTAGTAACTTGATAAATGCGTGAAATAAAACGCTTATCTCTACTTAAATGCTATACATTCATACATGTCATTATGATTTATTGTGAAACTTTATGCAAGAATGATGAAATGCACACGGTTGGATTAATTGCATAATTGGTGAGTGACATGTATTTATCTTGATAATATGCCATTTTTTTTACAAATGAATTTTTGTACTTGTAGTAGAAAAAATTCCTGCGTCCAACAATAGGCACACAATATGATAAATGCAAAAATAGACAAAAGAAAAATGAAGTCAAGATTGAGTTAAACAGTAGAATTAATATTCCAGGTTACACGGTTAGAAGATTGAAGTCGATCACCATTTTCTCCAGAAGACAAAAGTCCAAGCCGATCTTCAGGCGGCACAAGCCCAATCGTCCAACACTGTAAAGAACATTATGGCCCAAGAAGAAACACTGTAAACAAAATTAATGAGGGCCCAAAGTCTTGTAATTTGTAGCACACATGGGCTAAGAGAGACAACAGGCCCACAAAGAGTTTTATATACTATTTATTACACATTAACAGGCCACACATATAGATACAAGTGATATATAACTATCAGTGGGATTCTAATACATAAGGGTAATATTGGTAATTATATTGATATTATCATATATCTAAAAATAATTCGTTATTGCGCTTATCATGTAATGTGACACGTGCTATTCATTAAATCATCTCTTTTGTTGTTTTGTTTTCGAAATGATAGATTTAACAAAATATGATCCCAAATGCTTCAAACTTGTTATTTAATATCATATCCATACGGTAGATACTAGAATTTTCTTTCTTAATTTATCTTCCTTTTGTTTGTTTTTTCCTTCCCCCCTTCTTCAATGACACTTATCATCAAGATTCAACTCCATGTATCTCCAACACATTAGATCCATTGATGCACCACGTGGATAAATAATAATGAATTTAGAATTATTTAACTAACCATTAAATAATTCTGGGTACAGTTAGAAATATATTGTTTAATATGAATTGATATCAAGATTGACTTAATAAGTTCAAAGTACAGGAATTTAAAACAGGATAGACAGTATACCACTCCATTCAAACGGATTATGGTTGGTTGAAATGACGAATAATGAGAACAATGCTATAATCCTATGGATGAAACTTTGTTCACATGAGATATATGCAAATGTTGGAACAAGTGTAGGGATATTCAAACATGAAGTGTCATCCATAGAGTAATATGCCTCCATAATATGTATTAAAGTATTTCGGGTATATCATTTACAATTGTTAAATACTACATGAATAATTTAAGGATCTATTTTTCTAAGAATCTCCCTACTTTATTTATAAAATTCTTAAGTAAACGTTCTTAACATTTATTTAAATTATTTGTAAGATTCACAATATAAACTTTTAAGAAAACAAATACTTAACACAAAATGAAAATAAAAAATAATGATGATGCTTTAGAAACCCGTCCAAAAAAGGTCCTTAGTCAAAAACCTAGTTTCATTGGATAAGGACCTTCATTCAAATGTTTTAGTTATACCTAAATATTTCAAAAGTCATAACTCATGCATGATGTATATCTATTCACCAAAAACACTCTCTTTTTAGGGAGATTAGATTAATGCACCACTAAGTCAATTGTGGTAGTTTCATTAATTTGATAGGTCCATAACTACCTTGCTCGACTTTCTAATAAAGTAAAAGTGAAGAATCGAACGTACCGGCATGCTTATACTTGATTTCATCAACTTATAACGATGGACGACAAAAGACTCTGGCTTTCAGGATACTTCATCTAGCTTGAAACTTGTGTCCAGACTTACAATTACTTCACCATGTATGCTTAAGCTCCAAAAGCTGATAAAATAGAATAATCTATACAGCAAGCAAATTTTCCCTCCTCAATCGGATCAACCCACCATATGGCGGTAACTTCTCCTCGAGTCCTTTCTGTGGCTGTTTTCACTTCTCCAACAGAAGCCGTACGCTTACACGTGGTGATTGTAAAATATAGCAAAAAGTACAAAAAAAAAAAAAAAAGTTGTTAATATTTACCTTATCTTTTATTTTAATTCTCAACGTTTTAAAATTTTTATTTAAATTTTTAACGTTTGTAAAAATTTACAAATAAATCATTTTAACCGATGGAGTTATATTTTGAAATAAAAAAAGAAATAAATATTAAGAACTTTTTTTATACTATTTCAATTCAAAATATAACACCGTCAATTAAAAAAACTTATTTGCAAAATTTTATAAACGTTAAGGACTTAAATAAAAATTTTAAAACATTAAGGATCAAAATAGAAAATAAGGTAAACATTTGTATATATAAGGGTTCAATTGGAGTTATCATATGCATATTGTGTAAATAGCGTGCCCCACGTAACTTGAAAAAAATGAAGCAAGACTATCACCTAAAGGCATGATTAGGTCAAAATAAAGTAAGAAGAAGAAACAAATAATCTCAGTATCTTAAATGCATAAGTGATAGACAAGGTAGTCTTAGGAGACTTCAAGCATTCACCTTATAGTTTAAGCGAATAAGATCTATTTTTTGCCTAAACGCTATTTGATATTAAATAGTAGAGTTTCACAATGGAATACTATTTTTCCGATCCCTCTAAGAGTTCTAAATGATAAGGAAATACTGAATATTTATAAGCTTTTGGGCATGATGGCATTCATCGGATTATCTAGGTGATTGACAGATGAGATAAAGCTTGCTCAATTCATGGTTATCTCAAATGAGCTAACTAATGGACCCAAAGCTAATATGAGTCTTCTTGAGAACTGTTAGAGGCGGACAAATCGATCCAACGATCAATGTTCCAAGCCTACCAAGCCAAATCTTCATAAACCATTTCAATATAGACTAAACTCCTTAGACCCTATCACTTAACCCAAGAAGTCAAGCCTAAATAAATAATGGGCTTATCCTAATAACAAATGTAACAATTTTTAACCCTTTACATTTTGCCCCCTGACCAAAAGTCCATTGGATACATTCAAAGGGGTTTTAGGCAATTTTAGAAATTGTTTCTTCAACTGTTACGTAGACATACTGAACATTGACTTTGTTTGCTTGATTACTTCCAATATCTATAGAATTGACGCTTCTCTTGGATCATTGCCAAGCTGAGCATGATATGATAATATTTATTTTGCTACCATAAAACATATATTTTGATATGCCTTTGTATCGCACTATTGACTTATTACTCCCATGACTTTGATTCACTAAATATATGTGTGTGATGGCTCTTCTTGGTATCTCTTCCTTATTTTATGATCATTGACAAAAAAAATAAATAAATAAACCTATTGGAGCATTCACAGGAATTTAAACCTTCCAAAACATCACATGCAGCCATATTATATGCACATATATATATATATATATATGTGTGTGTGTGTGTGTGTGTGTGTGTGTGTGTGTGTGTGTGTGTGTGTATATGTGTCTCATCCATAATAGTAAATGGGACAGTGCTATTGTGAATAGAGGTGTGCAAATGAGTTAAACAAGCCAACCTAACCTGGCCCAACCCACTTTGGCTTACAAGTTAAACTAGCCAAAAAATCTTGATTCTAATCCGTTTAAAAAACAAGTTAAATAGGTCAGCTCGTGGGCCAAAAGTAAAAATATATTAAACGGGCTAACCTAAACTGGCCTACTTTAGCCTGCAGGTTAAATAGGCTAGGCCCATTTTGCTTGCTTTTAAACAAGTAAAAAAATCTTAACCCATACCCATTTAAAAAACAGATTAAACAAGTCAACCCATGAGCTAAATCCTGCTTATACACCTTTAGTCGTGAAGTAGAGCAAAGCTCTAGAGCATTGCAAAATGAAACAACAACATTTGCCCCCTTGCAAAGATTACAAGAGTTACGTTATGCTACAGAGAGACAACGTAGGGCTACAAAGGCAACGTCCTCACGGTACAGTACTATATTTTTTTTTTTAATATTATTACTTTTTTTTTGTTCGAAGTAAGCCGCACAATTGTAGCTTCTCATATATAAATATATATATTGTTAATTTAACTCAAACTTACCTCCATATATATATAATATAGTGCATTCCCAAAAGTCCACTGATTGGCAAGAGGAAATACATGTCGTATGGCCCAAGACTAAATCTAATGTCTTATATCATTTTTTGCCAATTAAAATAAAATCTAGATCGAAATCTCAACTCTTATAGGCATTTCCTTGCGACAAGACGCGTCTTGGGGTTGTGTTATCCTTTACAATATCTCCACAAGTTTGATTGAAACATTTGCAAATCCCCTTTGAATCTTTAGATATCCTTTTAAATCTTGCTCAAACTAATCAAAATCCATAAGAATCTCATAGTCGAATCAACTTAAACATGATGAAATCTAACCAACTATATCAAACTCCAAATTTAAATCTTTAAACTCTATCTTGAAACCCTCTTCTTTTTTTTTCTTTTTTTTTCATAGAATACATATATACATCTTTACGTCAAGAGCTCCTTCTCATTCAGAGTTTGAGTTAGCTCATACTTTGCTTGGCTATTGACAAGAAACAATTATAGTCGATCACTGTTATCATCCTTCCCACTACATCTTTTTCGTGTAAATCTTTTCAATCAACAATCTAGTAGAGCTCCGATAATGCCAACAACAACAAAGTAAGATCTTCAAATTTTTTCTTATCCATTTTATTTATTGCCTCATGATTTATCTTAACTCATATGTTACTCTTTTATCAGTGCGGCAAAGAATCTAATTCATTAAAGGTCCTCCCCTCCATAGAAAGAAAATTTGGACACTTGGTTGCCAAACGATAGAGGAATCAAGTTTGTGAATACTTAGACTTAGACTTCAGATTTGTAACATATCACACAAATTAAATTTCATATAGACTATTTGTAGAAGATTCTAATTTATTTAGTCATAATTGACTACAAAAAGTCTTTATCCTTGCGCAACTTTCAACGTTTTTTTTTTTTCACATGATGATGATTTCTTTTTTTTTTTTCATATTGAAATCTTTAAAGAAAACAATATATTGGAACCTTTAAAAGAAATAAATCTCTTTTAATGTACATTCTAAGCCTCCTCCAAGTTTTAGGGATTTCAATAAAGACTTTATTTTAAGGGTATATTTCTAATAGTAATATTTAATATTGATATTAATTCATATATTAATAGAGATAAAATAACTTACCTATTAATTTGAATTTAACAATAGTAGTAGTTTAATTTATTTGCAATGTGCAAACATACGTTTTTGCGAGTAAATC
Organism: Lumnitzera littorea; assembly: GCA_024138015.1. Taxonomy (NCBI): domain Eukaryota; kingdom Viridiplantae; phylum Streptophyta; class Magnoliopsida; order Myrtales; family Combretaceae; genus Lumnitzera; species Lumnitzera littorea. The sequence goes on from JAMXBB010000007.1 coordinate 70,140,105, forward strand.
TCAAATTGCGATAAGAATGTAATTAAATTTAAAGGTGCATATGTATATAACAACACCATGTATAATTATATTTCTAGTGCATATATGTGATTAAATCCTCCAATGCTTATCTCCTCCAATCCACAACTATATTGTTTATAAGTATACGTGTGACCACTAGTCTTTTTATTTATTTATTTATTTATTTATACACAATGCTTCCGATAACTGATTTATTATTGTAGCCGCATCATGCTTTCAATATCCTACTACAAAACATTGAGACAGGGGCAATAAGAGATTGGATTCTCATAACTCTTTGTCAATAGTGGCCACATCCTATATATATATGTTATACTTCACATGAATGTCTTGCTTCTATGCCTATAATTTCTTTTTTTGTTAAGATGACTTACTATCCCATCGGCATCATGTGATGCCTTGTTAACGTCTAAGCTTTCAAAATTTTCTCCTTCAATGAACTTCACACTTGCAATTTATACAAAATGCTTTTAGAGTAGTTCTAGATCAACTACCTTGCAATTAGTTAAGTATGTTTTTTTTTTCATTTAATTGGAAAATCTATTGATTTTGCACTTTAGTAGGAAAAAAGATGAAGATAAATCCAAGTCAAAGTATAGATGCAACGAATATGAAGGACTTACTGGTGCATCAAGATAAATGTCCACCACCCATCTTGTGTCCTCGGGATAAGCGGTTGGATAAAACTATCTCTAAAGATACATTCAGGGACAAAGCCAAGCGCTAAAAAGCTTGTGCAATACCTAGCACTGATGGTGGTCTCTAATTTATCAAGCACAAGCCTCATACTGATTCTAAAGACACTGTCAAGGGAGATTCAATATTGTACTTTAGAAACGAGAGGAGAGAGCTACCGCTCTCTAATACCAAATTCTCATTCTTGAAGGAGCCACCTTTTGGATAGGATAATTGGGTATCATTTATTGCAGAGAAGCCGAAATACATAGCTTTACTAAAGAAAGCTAAAGTCCTCCGTACTATTGCTATTACTCAGTTGTGGTTCCCACAAACGAGTGCAATGGATGTATGGCGGGCAATCATCTCGCATTGGAGTATTCAGACCCATACATTTATTACTTCGTGGGGGGAGATAACTCCAACATTAGAAGACATAATTGTACTATTAAATCTTCACAACTTTAGACAAGCCAACCTTACCACCACGACAACCTCCTATAAAGAGCAAAGCTTTCAAACATCCTTAATGGGTGCTTTGCAAACTATTTGCACTAAGAAGAAGAAGCCATGTTTTGCTTCTTGGCTCACATACTTCTTTGAGCAGCGAAGGAAAGACAAGCCTCAGGTTCTAAGCCCAAGTCGCAAGAAAGAGTTAGTACCTTCATATCCTCTTTCTCTTCTTTATCTTCTTCTTCATCATCATCATCATTTAATTCAAGTGTTGTAGTTATCTCTTCATCTCATACGTTCTCTATCCCATCTTTGTAGGTATGAACTTTCCGCTTTCATTGTGTTCTGGCTTTCCCTATTCGTATTCCTTAGAGGGGCTGAAGAAGGTATTAGTCTACGACTCTTTCTCTTGGCCACACAAATCGCCCAAGGCGAGCGAATCACTTTAAGTCCCTTCTACTTAGGTTCATTTTACCGATGCTTGGACCTGTATTACCATGCTTCCATGCGTTTAAAAGGTTGATATGTGATTGTTTCACATGTTAACCTAATGTTTCTTTAACTTTTCTTTTGCAAGCGATTTCAAAAACATTTTTCTCCTCCTACTATACAAGATCAACCCAACTATGATTTTCTTAGAGCATAGACCTAGGTTAAGAGATTGATTAATCAATCACTCCTACAGCTCATTGACATTGAAGGTGAATTCACATTCCACCCTTATGTCAAGTAAATTGTAGGATATGAAGACAATAATGGAATTTGTCCTCCTGGCTCAAACTGTGAGGTTATCTTAGAGGAAAATCGAGAAAATATTCTCAATTCTCAAGTCAAGTTCTTCTTATGGTGTATTTTAGGGAGCTTACCTTCACTTCTTAACAATAAAAACTCAGTTAATTGCTTTTTAGAGTGAAGAGTCATGGTATACTCTCCCCATCAAGTTGTGCATCAACTTGGTTTTAATCAAGGAGTGCCTCACTTAACTACCGCAATTGAGAGTTTTGAATCTTGCTACCAATCACTATGTCCAAATGACTTTAGAAAGATTCACTTTAGAAAGCAACAACTATTCTTTCCTTCTACTGGTCGCTCTAGGGCTGCTTCCCCTAAATGGCTGACACATTAGACAAATTGTTTGGATATGTTCCGAGCTTATGCCTTTGTGCCAGTACGTAATATACTTCATACACCTACTATATATCATTATGAATTCTTTTTTAAACTCCCAAGGCCCAAGTCTTAAGATAGTGGAGATGCATAAGGGGTTATTACTAAACAATCGGAATGTCCTGAGAACAACCACCCCTCACCTCCATTAGTGAATTCAAGACAAACCAAGCAAGCATTTATTCAGGAGGTAACTTTATTAAATGAGTCGTGCTATTTTATATGTAAAAATTTTTTTATTTTATTCCTTTGTTCTTATAAGTTAAGACGGGTTTTTTTGTTGCAGTTGGCAAGTGCTATTAACTTAAGCTCTAGGGTTCATCCAAACGATCCTATTACACCAGTGGTTGCTTCAAATAATGATGATGAGGACTTAGTAGATTATGGTGAATCTCCAGTCCAATACAAGGATGGTAATGATGATAGTGGAAATGAAAAGTTGAATAATTCATGTCGAGCCCTATTTCGATTTTCTTAATTTAACCTATATCAAGCCCAACTCACTTAATACAAATTACAAAATTACTCGACAATAAACTAAGGAAATGTTTTTCTAAAAAATTTAAAAATTAAAGTCGCCAACTAGTACAACTAATAAAAAATGAAATTAGGGTTTTTTCACCCAAAAATCTTAATTTGGTCACTGATCCATAGATTTTCTAAGAAAATGATTTTTAGAAAATTAAACCAGAAAAAACCAAGTTTGAGAGCTAACCTATTAAGACTAAGTTATCATGTAAAAATTAAAGAAAAATTAATGCATTTTATTTTTATAATTTAAAAAATACTAAAATATACACAAATATGTACAATATAACTAAAATGAATTATTATTTTTTTTTATTATGAATTTCATTAAGAAAAGGGAAAAGTTTTCTTTTTATACAGCTGCTCCGAAAATACCTACATACCCGCTAGTCGGGATCAAATCGACCGTAGTTCTTTTTTATAAAATATTTAGTGGGTTGATTCCTTTAGGTTTAAAAACTGAGCCAAATTTACGTTTTTTAACAATTTATTATTATTTAAAAAAACCTATTAAATCTAATTTCACAAATTAAAGAAAACCTTGATTAACTAAATCTTTTTAAAAATCCTGTTTATGATTCTTTTTATTTTTTAAAAACATTAAGTATCAAAAGATATCTTTTCTGAATCTTACATGCAAGATCTACCAAGACACGCTCTAGATACGTATTTCATACATATCTTTTCTAAATCTCAACCACAAGATACGTATATTGATACATATTTTTTTTAAAATCTTAATCGTAAAATACGTATCTTGATAAGTATCTTTTCTAAATACATATCTTTTCTAAATCTCAGTGGTAAAATACGTATCTCAATACGTATCTTCTTTAAAGAATATAATTTTATTAAAAAAAAACTAAATTTTATTAAAAATTGGGATTATTTAGAAAAAAATACGCAATATGAAAATAATAAAAAAAAACTTGCATTAAACAAAAAAATAAATTAGTGAAGATAATTAAACTAACTAATAAATAAAATAAAATAAAATAAAAAAATTTTTACCGAACCGAGTCATGATCGTACGCGTGTGATCGTATAGACTATCTTCGCATGTATCATGCGTTGGATTGCATACACATGGCAACAGTGGAGTACACGTATGTGTGAATTGCGTGTATGACTATATTAGACCAGTACTGTAAATGGGACGTAGTCATGTGAGATAGTAGAGTTCAGTCCAAGGACGTGCAGCGTGTGATAATTTAGCTAATCCGTGCATATTAACGAGTGAATTGTGTCAGGACGTTAGCGTGGAGTTTGGCAATGTGATTGTGAATTTGTTAGCGAGGGACATGTAGCTTGTACAGTAGAGTTTCAAGCGATGGATTGAGAGTTGCTTGGACGTGTGTGTTGGATTTCTATTGTTGTGCTGGCGTTGTAATCAGGCGAAGGGGAGTCAGCTTTGTGGATTGTTATAGCGTTCGAAATTAGACTAGGGGACATAGCTACTTGGCGTGTGTAGCTTGCTATTTGGGTTGGCGTGTCAACACATGATCGTACTCTTAGGGCTGTTTGTGATGCTGTTGGACGTCTGGTTAAGGGACTGTTGGTACGCAAGGGATCAAAGGTTGGTCGACAAGCAGATTGTGTTCGTATGCAGGGGATCAAGGCTCGATCAACAAGGGCATATTATGTTCAAAGTTGGTCGGGCAATAGGACATGGCAACGAAGATTGAGGATTTACGGTTGTGGGGGTCTTCGATGAGGGGATTGTATGGACTTATATGGAGTTTGGCTAATTATGGTGATGCGGGTAAATTATGAGATGTGCAAAAAAGCATGTTCCAGTCCCTCTTACCGATTTACTATTTATAAACCCTCAATTATATCTTTCATATAAAAAATACAGAAGATACGATTACAATTTTTTAAAAATTTAACCTAATTTCTAAAAACCCTTACTTAATTTGGGCTTTCTATTTTCAAAGCACAATCTGATCTTATTTGATTTAGCCCAATAATCTATTTAACAAATCCTAAATCTATTTTAGCCTAACATAATTTAGATAAAAATCTATTTTATATTTTTTATCTATTTTATATCAGATTGGACCAAAATTATTTTAACAAAACCCAATCCACTAATGACTTAAGAATTTATCAAATTAATCACACACCTTTATCCGATTCAACACTAAACGATCCGACTCAATACTACTCAATACGGTTTAACTAGATACGATTTGATTTAATATAGTTTGACTCGATACGGTTTAACTTGGTACTATTTGACTCGACTTGACTCGATACAATACGATTTGACTCAACTCAATACAATTGGACTCGATTCGATACAATACGATTTAACTTAATATAACTGAACTCAATACAATTCGATTCGACTTAACTCTTTTTTTATTTTTCTATTTTTTCCTTTTTTTTCTTTTAATTTTAGTTTTTTTATTTTTTATTATTATTTTCTTTATTAGTCAATGAGGCAAGTGATGACAATACTTATACCGATACGCTACTACGCTGAAGGACTAATGGAGGTCAAGTATATGCAACATCTATTGATATCTCTCCACCCCTAATTGCTAATTTGTCTTATAGAGACATAGTAGCAACTCTAGAAGCCATCCTAAGGGAGATAGTATCCTTTCAAGAATTTGACATTCCTTCTCATCTAATTGAACCATTGGAGAGACTTTATGTTATAGATCAAGATTTTTGGAGCGAGTCTCCTATATTAGGGACTAAGTTGGCCACCACTATAGTGAAAATATTAGGAGAAGCTACATCACTACTTCAGAAGTCTTGGAGGTCTCTGTCAAATTATAAGCTACAATAACTGATTAGCTGTGTTAAAGGGGCTCATCTTTTAAAATTCAAGGTTGGTAGCCTAAAGCCTATTACTACCAAAGCTAAGAGATTGCTGAGTTATTGTACCACTATGAGAAGCCAAGGTGAGCGAGTAGCACGGATTTAAGCCTTGCAAGATGCTATTAAGGAGATAAAACCATAAAGCAAAAGATTTATTAGGAGATACAGACCTTCAGTCCATAGTAGGTTTAGATTGCCACCCTTAGTGGAGTTTGCTTATATTCATTTGTTTTGCTGACGTTAATTCTGCACCACCCCCCCGTCCCTTCTTCCTTCCTCCTTTATTTTCAGTATTCGAACTATTTTTCAACACTTTCAAATAACTTACTAATTGAATCAAATTTGATAGCTTTCCACCTATTCTTCTATTCTTTATTTATTTCAATTACTTAGTTATATCAAATAACAAGGCTTCTTAGCCTAGAGGTAACCTATGCCACTTAAATGCTAAGTAATGTCTCGCTTAGCAACAACATTATAAAAGAAATGCTAAGTAATGTCTCACTTAACAGCAACATTGTAAAAGAAATAACATGATAGTAGGATTTGCTCCTTATAGCTTGTGAAGCCTAGAGCATAGCGTTACGCATTAGAGGAAAGCTCTCACTTGCTAGCAACAATAAGTTGAGCACATAAGATAAAATAGTCAATCGCACTTAAGCAACGATAGTAACATGTACTAAGCGTATTATCAGTGGTCAAGAGGGTATTTCCCAATACTTAACCTTGTATCGCTTTTTCTTTGCTTATTCATGTATTAGTCTTATGCGCTAAGGAGACGTATCTCTAACTTTACAGCAATAAGGAGACAAGAATATAATATACAATTAAAATAGTGCACTAAGGAAATAAATCTCTAACTTTGCAACTACAACAAGGCAAAAGAAAGTAAAAGAACATAAAGAAATAGAGTAATGGAAATTGAATGTTTCATTCATGTGAATTGCAAATACATTGTTAGATTTACAAATGAAACTTTTTAACTTATTCAAAGTTAATGGGAGGGGTTATTGCATCAATTTTTGGATTAAGGAGCTTGTAGTAGCCGCTATCATGAACCTCATGAATTATAAAAAGGCCTTTCTACTTCAGTGTAAACTTTAGTGTAGGAATAGCTCGCCGCACATGCTCTATTGCACAAAGTATAACGTTGCCTTGCTAAAAAGATCTTTCCTTGACCAGGCAATCACAAGCAATACTAAGTCATCTCTAATAATTAGCAAGGTTGTGATTGGCAATGTCTCGCCTTTCTTCTAAGGCTTCAAGATCCAACATACATAGATTGTCTAGTTCTAATTCAGCATTGAGAACCAAGCTTGTAGAAGGAATTATGATTTCAATAGGCATTACTGCCTTAGACCCATATACCAAAGAGAAAGGTGTCGCTTAAGTAAGACCTCACTTAAAAGTTCTATAAGCCTATAGTGCCAATGGCAATTTGTCATTCCACTCTTTATGATTTCCGTATACCATTTGACTAAGCACCTTCAAGAGAGTCTTATTTGTTGCCTCTACTTAGCCATTTCCTTTTGGATAATATGGTATGGATTTCACATGATGAATATTGTAAGAAGCTAGCAATTGTTGTACATGTGAGTTGATGAAGGGGGTGCCATTATTTAAAAGGACGCGCTTTAAGATCCTAAAACAACAAATAATATGCTCCTTCATGAAATTTGCTATGGCAAGTCCTGTCACATTCTTAAGGGGGACCGCCACAACTCACTTAGTGAAGCATTCAATCCCAACAAGGATCCATATGCACTCTTTAAATGGTAGGTTTATTGGACCAATTAAGTCAAATGCTCAAGTATGAAATGGCTACGGAGTAATCAAGCTATGTAATGTTATTGCGGGAGCATGGATTGCATCACCATGTTGTTGACATGCAACACACTTAGAAAAATTGAATGCATCATTTTCCATGGTAGGCCATTAGTATCCCATATGAAGCAAGTGGTGGTATAACTTCCTTCCCCCTTGATGTTCTCCACCATCTGCGAAGTGTACCTTAGACAATATAGTTTCTGTTTCAGGAGGTGCTATACATCAGAGAGGCTTTCCCATAAATGATACCTTATACAACTCGCCCTCATTTATAAGATACTTTCTTGCTTTATGCTTCACTAATCGAGCATATGTGCTATTCGTAGGCAAAACATTATTTTTCAAGTAATTGATGTCAAGGCACCTCCAATTGCCTGCACTTGCTACAAAGTTACAATCTCCTTAGTTGGGGAGTTCAATACACTTTAGGCAACTCATTTGTAGTTAGGATGCATCTTTAGACATTGTTGGCCAGTAATACCCTACACACTGAATGCAACAATACAAAGGTAGCCCTTTGATATCAAGCAAGTGCACCTATCAATTTTAATATAGCGGATGTGAGTCCGAGTCGATCCCTCAGAGATTTCGAATATTAATATTAACCTTAGCTCTATTATCTAACCGGAAAATTGTGGTAAGTTGAATAAATTAAAAATATTGAAATTAACAAACTAAACTAATTATGAGACTTGATTAAGTAATTTAGAAAGCAATAAAACTAAGAATGACTTTAAGTATGCAATAACGTATTTAGGAATTATTTCCCCTAGTGTTTAACATGTGACCGCTTAAAATATATTCAATTCAATTTCTATTATTCTTGACCGGAAGGATTCACAATTAAAGCTAATACCTTTCTCAGGCATATTAACCCTAATCCTAAATTATTTACCGGAATCTTCACTTAGTAATATAACTTAGAATTACATTAATGTATAATGAATTCCCACACAAATAATTAACTTTCCGGAAGAAACACGTATCTTATCTCTAAGTATACATGTAATTCTCTCCAATTATGCCTAGATCTAATTACACATGCAATTTCTCAATCATCATGCATAATATCATAAATTGATACTCTAGAAATATCAATCAACAATTAAACAACATAATTGAATCAAGAAAAGATAGAAACTTTATTGAAAATTATAAATCAACCCAAGAGTCACATGAAACCCTAGGTTCCATAATCCTAAATACACGAATTCTAAGCTATCATAATGAATCTAAAAACGAGTTCTATCAAAAACATAAAATAAAATATGAAAAACCCCTTTGATTGATGAAAAATCTCTCCAATCTTAAAGTTGGTGTTGCTTTCGCCTTGTTCTTCTCCTTCTCCTCAAGTCTCTTCTCTTCTCTCGTGTCTCTTCTGTTTTCTCTAATGTCTCCCCTTTTTTTAAAACCCTCATATGTCCTTTTATATATGTATTATAAGGATTCTGTTTTCGTCACCAGACACGGCCTGGGACATGGCCGTATCCTCAGGTCGTATAACTTTCTAACCCTAGCAAATTTTTCTGGATGGACACAGCCTAAGGACATGGTCATGTCCCAGACTGTTTAACTTCAAAACTTCATAACTTCTTCATTTGAACTCTGAATTGAGTGAACTTGATTCCTTTTCTTCGTTTTCGATCCTAGAACGCGTTCAAACCTTGAAATCAAAATTTTACTCAATTAAGTATCAATTTCTATAAAAAAGAAAAACAAAAATGTAAGGGAAATACCATAAAATCACCATATGAAATATGTTTAAAATCAGAGTTATCAAATTTCCCCACACTTGAGCATTTACTTGTCCTCAAGCAAATAAATCAAAACAAAACTTTCGGAACAAGAAATGCTAAACAAAATTTATCACTAATTAGGAAACCGGTGAACGAATACACTTGACCTGTAGAAAAGTAAGAAAATCATTCTCAACTAACTTGCAATAATAAAGTCAACCAATTTCATCTGACCATATTCAAATGCTCCAACAATACTTAATACTAGAGTTCACTAGTTAATTAATAAAAATCAAAGTTTACCCAAGTCATCTAACCAAGGATTCTTAAACTAAAAATTAGATTTAACATCTCGCCAACCGAGAAAGAATCATAAAAATTTTGTCCATTTGACTAAAATGCATACAATTCTCTCTTTCATCTCACCAAGCATCATAATCTAAAATAAACACATTTTACATCCACTCATCCTCTGATCATCCCCCTAATGCATGCGTTTGTTGAGAGGTCTTTTAAATTTACTTTATTTAAGCACAATTGCATTGGTAGAGGGAAAGAATCTCACTCTTCTGACGGACCAAGACCGATCCATACCAACTTATTTCTTATATTGATAGCGGGAAAGAACCTTACTCTTCTGACGGACCAAGGCCGATCCATATCAATTTTTTCATTAGAATTGGCATTGAGATTCAATCTCGCTCTTCTGACGGACCAAGACGAATCCTTACCAATTTTTTCTATTCATACACTTGTTATTACTTTTGACCTCCAATCATTGTGATTTTTCAGGGGTTTCTCAAAAGAAGAATTTCATTTGTTTGTTTGCTAAAAATTATAGGGCTCTTAAAAATTTCTAAGAGAAAGATATACATAAAAGTAAATTTAAAAATAACCATGACTAACTCTCAACTAGTGATGTTGCTCCAATCTCAAGTCTTAAAGTCCTAAGCTAAATAACTCTTAACTTTACCTTCTACAAATTTGACTAATCAATTCTAGTAAAGTATAATAAGATCAATAATGATCAAGATGACACAGTTGATTTGGCTTAATACCAGTTAATCACCTATTGCAAGTTAACTTAAAAATTAATTGGGTCAAATGTGAATAATTGGTATCCTAAATAGTAATCAAATTTATATATCCCTTCCCCACACTTAATAGCGTACAATGTCCTCAATGTACGACTAAAAAAAACATAGCAGCAAGAAATGAAACAAGAAAAATCAACATAGGGAAAAAGGAAACATATGTATTGAAAAAAAACTAATACTTCCCTGCCAGTCGAAAATTCGGGGAAGAAGTTCGAAACGAAGAAGCATCATCATTATATATCGCAGTTCACATGCCTTAGCCAACAAAAGACAACACAAAAAATTATGAACTAAGAAGAGGGATCGGAATCCGTCTCTTCATCCTCCTCATCAGATGGTGCCTCAACCATCATAGCATCATCATCATCGTCACTGCCCTCAACATCCTCATCACTTCCTCCAGCTGCCTCGTCCTTACCACCCTCATCAGCCTCTTCCTCACTCTTACTATCCTCTTCACAAGTAACTGACTCTTTCATTTTGAGAAATTTTTCCATTTTGTCCTGGCGGATATGAAGTTTATCCACACTTTCTCTTATATAACGAACCTCAGACAGCAACATATCAAATTTATCTTCAAAGCTAGCTGAAGACGTTTGGCCTCGAGATGTGCTACTGCGAGAGTGTCGACCTTGACGTCTTGTTGGTAAGAGGTTCATGAGTCAGAATGAATTGAGGCGCATAGGAGTGACTCGGTTGACCAAGGTAAGTGAGGGCCAAACGACAACCTTAGTCCGCATGGCCTGCACAAGTAAGGTAATGTAGGGGCCACAACAAATATGCCCTTTCTTTCATGTAGTGATGGCTTAGTGGCTGAAAAGTTCAGCGATTTCGATGGCAAGATTGATGGGATGTTTATGAATGACATTGTATAGATAGAGGCAATCCTTGTTGGAAACCACCCCAGTGTTGAGGCCTCTGCCAGTCAATATATGCGAAAAGAGCCAGTGAAGAACCCAATATTCAGGCTTGACTAATTGAGAGGCCTTACTCATTGCTGGATCATAGGCATCGCCAATAGTAATCTCATTCCAAAACGACCCTACTGTGACGCCACGGGGAAAACGACACGAGAGACGTTGGAATTCTTCCGTCCGTGTATATCATTCTTCATATAAACCAAGATATCTGCCCAATTGAGCGATGGTCATGTGGAATGGGTAGCTACTCAAGGTGAAATGTAATTTATGTTTGGGGCCCATGCCAGTAGCACTCTCTTTATCAAGTTTGAAAGTACACAAAAACTTCAAGGTCAGCTCTTTATAAATTGGAGCTTCAAGAGATAAAAAGCGCTCCCAAATTGTACCATCCAAGAGCTCCTTCATTTTTGTGGTGAGCTCTAATTGAGCGAGAACATCCCAATCCAGCCGAAGGGTCTCGCTAAAAGGCTTATTCTGAAGTAAATGATATCGTTGCACCTAGTAGTCTTCCTTAAATTGGAGCATTGGGTGCTCCATCGGGGGGAGAGTAGCTAGTAATTCAACTATTGCTCCTGATTATGATGAAGAGGATGCTGCAAATTTTGATTTTCAACGAACGGTAAGCTTAGTGCGATTTGCCATTAGAATACTTGGATCAGGATTTGGAATGCCAAGAATTGTGGAGAAAAGAGAGAAAGAAGAGAGAATATGCAAGAGAGATCTATTGGATTGTGAGTGTGTGAGAGAGAGTGTGCGTTTTAAATAAACCGAGCGTGTATAAAATCGTGTAAGGCTGGGCCGACACGGGCTGGGACACGACCGTGTCCCTTACCCATATAACTTCCTGTATACGTTGTATCTCGCCTAGGCGGACATGGGCTGGGACACGACCGTGTCCCATGCCCGTGTAACTTTCTATTCCCGTGCATGAAGACTGGATGGACACGGGCTGAGACATGACCATGTCTCACGCCCGTGTAACTTTCTGTAGGCAGTCGGTATTATTAGGCGTACATGGGCTAGGACAAGACCGTATCCCTTGCCCATGTAACTTTCTGTACCCACGGAGTAAAATCTAAATCTGGGCGGACACGGGCTGGGACACGACCGTGTCCCTCGCCCATGTAACCTTTTTCTCCTTTTTTTTCATGAATTTAATTGAAAAATAAAGGAAACTTAAAGAAATAAAAGTAATTAAACTAGAAAAATAAGAAAAAGTAAACTAAAGAGAAGAATCAACAATAAAACTAAAAGGGAAAAGGCTATGACGAAAATTGAAAGAAATAAAAGAAGCAAAGCAAAGCTGGATAAAAGGAAAATAAAATGAAGTAAACTGAAAGAACTAAAGTAAAAGCAAAGTTAGACGTGGGTTGCCTCCCAAAAAGCGCTATAGTTAACGTTGAGAACTCGACGGGATGCGTCTTCTCATGATAGTTCTATCGGATGGAGATAAAACTCCTCTCGTCCAACATACTCCAAGTTTCCACTCAAGAATAACTTCAACCGTTGCCCATTTACCTTAAATATGCCCTTCTCCAGGTGTGTAACTTCAACGGTCCCATACGGGAAAACTCGTGTAATTGTAAATGGTCCAGACCACCTAGATTTCAACTTACCTGGGAATAAACGAAGGCGAGAATTATACGAAAGAACATGATCACCTTCTTTAAATTGTCGACCTTGTTTGATTCGCTGATCGTGGTACTTTTTGGCCCTTTCTTTGTATAGTTTGGAGTTCTCATATGCATTCGCTTGTCATTCCTCTAGCTTGTTCAGTTGAAGTTTCCTGTGAGAACCTGCACGCTCAAAATCAACATTAGCACTCTTAATTGCCCAATAAGCCTTATGTTCAATCTCTACCGGTAAATGACAAGCCTTGCCATATACAAGTCGGTAGGGTGTGGTCCCTAATGGTGTTTTATAAGCGGTTCTATATGCCAATAGAGCATCATCCAGCTTTTCTGACCAATCTTTTCTATGATACTCTACGATTTTTTCAAGAATTCGCTTAAGATCGCGATTGGCAACTTCCACTTGGCCACTACTTTGGGGGTGATACGGGGTGGCCATCCTATGTGTAACACCATAACGTTTCAATACTTGGTCGAGTTGAGCATTACAAAAGTGTGTTCCCCTATCACTTATGATTGTCCTAGGGGTGCCAAATCGAGAAAATAGGCCTTTCAAAAAATTTTTTACTACCCTAGCATCATTAGTAGGTAGGGCTTTAGCTTCCACTCACTTAGAGACATAGTCAATAGCTACTAGGATATATTTATTTCCATTAGAGTTCAGGAAAGGACCTATGAAATCGATCCCCCACACATCAAATACCTCAACCTCGATGATGGGGTTTTGTAGCATTTCATCCCTACAGGATATATTCCCCACTCGTTGGCGACAATCACAACTCTCAACATATCTCTGGGCATCTTTGAATAAGGTTGGCCAATAAAATCTAGCCTCTAGGACCTTATAAGTTGTCCTATTGGCACTATGATGCCCACCCGTAAGCCCCGAATGACAGTGGCTCAAAATTCTCTATCCTTCGAGGTGTGGTACACACCTTCAAATGACATGATCTACACACACTTTAAACAGGTAAGGATCATCCCAAAAATAATGTTTCACATCAGAAAAAAATTTCTTTTTTTGCTGGTGTGGAAGTCCCTTCGGTATAATCCTAGCAGCTAAAAAATTAGCAATATCCGCGAACCAAGGAATTTCCATATCACTTACCTGGGCAATGGCATAGAGTTGCTCCTCAAGGAATTCATCCTTGATCTCATTCTCGTCGAGCATTTCCAAGTTTGGATTCTCTAATCGAGATAGGTGATCTGCTACTAAATTCTCAGCACCTTTTTTATCTTTGATCTCCACATCAAACTCTTGTAGCAACAAGATCCACCTAATCAGTCTTGGTTTTGCATCTGGTTTTGCTAACAAGTACCTAAGGGCAGAATGATCAGTATAAACAATCACTTTAGATAGAAGCAAATAAGAGTGAAACTTATCAAAGGCAAAAACAATTGCTAGCAACTCTTTTTCTGTAGTAGTATAGTTCTCCTGAGCATTCGTAAGAGTTTTGCTAGCATAGTAAATTGGTTGAAAGTGCTTGTCTCGCCTTTGCCCCAGCACTGCCCCGACTGCATGATCACTTGCATCACACATAAGTTCAAAGAGAAGTGCCCAATCAGGTACTACCATGATTGGAGCATTGGTAAGTTTCTCTTTAAGGATATTGAAAGCTTTCAAACACTCTTAAGAGAAAACATAAGGCACATCCTTCTCTAATAACTTAATCAAAGGGCGGGCAATTTTTGAGAAATCCTTGATAAATCGCCTATAAAAACCTGCATGTCCTAAAAAGCTTCTTATGGCCTTTACCGAAGTTGGAGATGAGAGTCTTGCAATCGCATCCACTTTGGCAGTATCCACCTCAATTCCTCGATAAGAGATCTTATGGCTCAGCACAATACCCTCTTGTACCATGAAGTGGCACTTCTCCCAATTGAGAACAAGATTGGTCTCTTCACACCTGGTAAGTACCATGTCCAAATTATTCAAACAAAGGTCAAATGAGTTGCCAAAAACTAAAAAATCATCCATAAATACCTCCATTATGTCCTCAATCAAATCATCAAAAATAGCTAACATGCATCGCTGGAATGTAGCAGGTACATTGCAAAAACCAAAAGGCATTCTGCGGTAAGCAAAGGTACCATAAGGACAAGTGAAAGTGGTCTTCTCTTGATCTTCCGATGCAATAGGTATCTAAAAATAACCAGATAAGCCATCCAGAAAACAATAAAACATATGTCCAACTAGTCGTTCTATCATTTGATCGATAAAAGGTAAGGGGAAATGATCTTTACATGTAACATCGTTTAACTTTCGATAATCGATACATACACGTCAACCTATTACCGTTCTCATTGGGATCAATTCATTCTTCTCATTGGGATCAATTCATTCTTTTCATTGGGGACTACTGTCATCCCACTTTTTTTTTTTAACTACTTACACTGGACTCACCCATGAACTATCAGAGATAGGATATATCATACCTGCATCAAGGAGTTTAATAACTTCCTTTTTGACTACCTCTTTCATGTTTAGATTCAAGCATCTTTAGGGCTGCACAACCGGCTTATGGTTTTCTTCCATTAAAATCTTATGAGTACAAAAGAGAGATTGATACCTCGAATATTGGATATTTTCCAAGCAATGGCCCTCTTATGCTCCTTGAGTACTTTTAGCAACCTTTCTCTCTGTTCTTTTTCCAAATTAGATGCTATAATTACCGGTAATTTGGAGTCCTTCTCTAAGAAGGCATATTCCAAGTAGTCAGGTAATTGCTTTAACTCCAATACTGGTGGCTCCTCAATCGAAGGTTTTAACTGCGCTTCCTTCCTCTTTTCAAACTCTTCAAACCCTTTCTCAATAGAGATAGGTTTATTTGCCTCCAGTTGGGCTACCACCTCGGATTTGACAGGATCTTCCGAAGCTTCTTCCATGCCTAATTGTAAGCAACTCTCCAACGGATCCTTAAGAAGAACTTCCTGTATATAACATGAAACAAAAGTGTCAGTAACATCCAAAAGGTAGCAAGTATCATCCTGATCGACAGACTTTTTCATAGCCTCCGAAATTTTAAACATGATCTCTTCATCTCCTACTCAAAGAATGAGCTTGCCATCACTAACATCAATGATAGCCCTCGCGGTAGCTAAGAATGGTCTACCTAGAATAAGGGGCAACTCAAAATCTTCATCCATATCCAATATCACAAAATCAACTGGAAAAATGAATTTATCCACTTGGACTAATACATCCTCAAATATACCTCTAGGATACGTCACAGATCTATCAGCTAATTGCAAGCTCATGCGTGTGGGCTTAAGTTCCCCTAATCCTAGTTTCTTGAAAAATTTATAAGGCATTAAATTGATGCTAGCACCCAAATCAGCTAAAGCTTTGTCAATTAACAAATTACCAATATGACAAGGAATTGTAAAACTTCCTGGGTCTTTTAGCTTCTTGGGCAACTTGTTTTGCACGATCGCTGAACACAATTCATCCAAGATGACTGTAGAAAGCTCCTCAAGCTTCCTCTTGTTGGATAACAAATCTTTTAAGAACTTAGCGTACTTCGGCATCTGTGACAGGGCATCAACAAGAGGTAAGCTAATATGCAGTTGTTTAAAGAGGTCAAGGAACTTACTGAATTGTTGGTCATTGCGATCTTTCATGAGTCTTTGGGGATATGGGATAGGTGGTTGATATTC
Organism: Lumnitzera littorea; assembly: GCA_024138015.1. Lineage (NCBI taxonomy): Eukaryota > Viridiplantae > Streptophyta > Magnoliopsida > Myrtales > Combretaceae > Lumnitzera > Lumnitzera littorea. Next base: position 70,156,649 of record JAMXBB010000007.1, read on the forward strand.
CTTCACCTTTGATGACTCTACGTCTTCCGTTGCTTTCGTCCCCTTCTTACTCTTGCTAGTCTCCTCGCTAACCTTCCTCTCAGCATGCAACTCCTTCCCATTTCGAAGTGTCACTACCTTAACATGTTCCATTGGATTGGGTTCTGTATTTTCCAATAGTGTTCCCTGCGGTCTTTCAGAGATTAGCTTCGCAAGTTGACCAATTTGGTTCTCAAGGTTGCGATTTGAAGCCTCTTGATTCCTCAGCGAGGATTTAATGTTGGATAAGCGAGCCTCATTGCCTTGAATATATTTTGTGAGAAGTTCTTCCACACTGGACTTCTTTTCTTGAGGGAGAGGAGATGGGAATGGTCTCTAAAATCCAAGTGGGCCAAAGTTGGTCTTCTGCTAGCCTTGGTTTTGATTTCCCCATGAGAAATTGGGGTGATTCCTCCATCCTGGATTATAAGTGTTACTGTAGGGGTTATTTTGTTGCCTAGGTGGGTTTCCTAGATAATCTACTTATTCCAGTTGTTCTTATGCTCCATACCCCTACATACCAAAGTCACTTACATCCGATTGCACTTGTTGAGGGCCAACAGAGAGTGCATCAATCTTCTTACTCAATAAGTCCACCTTGGCTACCAAAGTAGTAGTCAAGTCCACCTCATAAATTCCCATGGCCTTTTGCTTGGCTTTAGTGGTTTCCCATTGTTAATTGTTCATCGCTATTCCTTCAATCAGGTTTTGTGCTTGCTCAGGTGTCTTTGTGTTTAAAGTACCTCCTGCGGATGCATCAATCATCTGTCTCGTAGATAAATTGAGACCATTATAAAAGGTCTGAATCTGCATCCATAATGGGAGGTCATGATGTGGGCACCTCTTGAGCAAGTCCTTAAATCGCTCCCAAGTGTCATATAACGTCTCTGCTTCCAATTGAGCAAAACAAGAAATATCATTCCGAAGTTTAGCGATCTTTGCAGGTAGGAAATACTTCTCCAAAAATTTCTCTACCAATTCATTCTAAGTTGTGATTGAATTTCTTGGTAGGGAGTTCAACCACTGTTTTGCTCAACCCCTCAAGGAGAAAGGAAATAGCCGTAGTTGGATGGCATCATTCGTGGCTCCGTTGATTTTAAATGTATCACAAATCTCTAGAAAACTAGAGATATGGACATTAGGATCTTCATCTTGGAGACCGTCAAACTAAACATATTGTTACACCATTTGTATAATGTTAGGTGCAATTTGGAAGTTATTAGCCACGACGGTTGGCCTTGCGATGCTAGAGTCAGCTCCAATAAGTGTAGGCCTTGAATAGTCGAACATGGTCCGATTTGCTTCATTCCCATTGTTAGCCATGTGTGGTGGATCTTCTTGCTCAATGAATTGAGTGTTGGCCTCTTCACCTTCTTCCTTAATTTCAACGATTGACTTGTCGTCTATGGTCGCCACAATTTATCTAAGTCGCGATCTTAAATTTTAAAGGGCAGTTCTCTTAATTTCATGATCAAGTTCTACCAAATCTTCCGAGTTGCTTCGGGTCATGCACTACAAGGGCAAGAAATATAAAATCAATTGTAGCTCTAGGTGATAAAAGTAAACAATGAAAACAAAGAAAACAAAAGAAAATAAAGAAAAAATGGTCAAAGTAATAAAGCAACTAGTGTTCTTAGTATCGAAAATCCCAGGCAACGGCGCCAAAAACTTGATATCAGGTAAGTACACCTATCAATTTTAATATAGCGGATGTGAGTCTGAGTCGATCCCTCAGAGATTTCGAATACTAATATTAACCTTAGCTCTATTATCTAACCGGAAAATTGTGATAAGTTGAATAAATTAAAAATATTGAAATTAACAAACTAAACTAATTATGAGACTTGATTAAGCAATTTAGAAAGCAATAAAACTAAGAATGACTTTAAGTATGCAATAACGTATTTAAGAATTATTTTCCCTAGTGTTTAACATGTGACCGCTTAAAATATATTCAATTCAATTTCTATTATTCTTGACCGGAGGGATTCACAATTAAAGCTAATACCTTTTTCAGGCATATTAACCCTAATCCTAAATTATTTACCGGAATCTTCACTTAGTAATATAACTTAGAATTGCATTAATGTATAATGAATTCCCACACAAATAATTAACATTCCGGAAGAAACACGAATCTTATCTCTAAGTATACATGTAATTCTCTCCAATTATGCTTAGATCTAATTACACATGCAATTTCTCAATCATCATGCATAATATCATAAATTGATACTCTAGAAATATCAATCAACAATTAAACAACATAATTGAATCAAGAAAAGATAGAAACTTTATTGAAAATTATAAATCAACCCAAGAGTCACATGAAACCCTAAGTTCCATAATCCTAAATATACGAATTCTAAGCTATCATAATGAATCTAAAAACGAGTTCCATCAAAAACATAAAATAAAACATGAAAAACCCCTTTGATTGATGAAAAGTCTCTCCAATCTTGAAGTTGGTGTTGCTTTCGCCTTATTCTTCTCCTTCTCCTCAAGTCCCTTCTCTTCTCTCGTGTCTTTTCCATTTTCTCTAATGTCTCCCCTTTTTTTTAAACCCTCATATGTCCTTTTATATATATATTATAAGGATTCTGTTTTCGTCACCAAACACGGCCTGGGACATGGCCGTGTCCTCAAGTTTTGTAACTTTCTTACCCTAGCAAATTTTTTTGGATGGATACAGCCTAGGGACATGGCCATGTCCCAGACAGTGTAACTTCAAAACTTCATAACTTCTTCATTTGAACTCCGAATTGAGTGAAACTTGATTCCTTTTCTTCGTTTTCAATCCTAGAACGCGTTAAAACCTTAAAATCAAAATTTTACTCAATTAAGTATCAATTTCTTTAAAAAAACAAAAATGTAAGGGAAATACTATAAAATCACTATATGAAATATGTTCAAAATCAGAGTTAGCACCCTTCTTCTCTACACCAGATCTTATAGTATTTATCTAACTACAAACAAGCTTGCTTTGCACAAATACATATAGACAAGACACCTTCTAGTCCCTTAAAATACAAGACACCATCAATACAAGTGAAGTTTTTCAAAGTTATCATAGAAGCTCCATTTAGATGCACTTACTATGCTTTGATGGGACTACACCAGTCATCTTGTACTTCTTTATCCTCATCCATTAATTGTAGAGTTGTGCATAGGATGGATTTCTTAATAACTTAGATGTTCAAATTATTTTGTGCAGTTTGAATGGGAACTTTGGAGGCTAATGTTGCTAAGGCATCTGCATAGCGATTGGTAGATCGTTTGGCATGCTCATACCTCACTGATTTGAACTAACTAACCAAAGACTGCACCACAACCCTATAAGGAGCTAATGCTGGTCCTTTGAGAGCAAATTCACCATTTCCTTACTTGATGATTAGGTTCAAGTCACCGTGAATGCACAAGTTAGATGCTTTGACATTCTAAGCAAAAATAAGACCAAGTAAGAGAGCTTCATATTCAACCTCATTATTGATACATGAGAAGGTTAGCTTAAAAGCTAAAGGTATCTATTGGCCTCTAGAGATGTTAAGATCACCCCAACTCCTTGTCTAGTGCTACTAAAGAAGCCATCAAATTGCACTTGCCACTCTCTATCTAGTTCTGCTCTCATAGAGTCTTAATAGAACTCTACAGGGATCATATCTACAATAAACCTTGTGTCACAGGAAACTGAGCCAAAAGGTCTACTAGAGCCTAAAACTTAATAGCCTTATGTGGCACAACCGTGATGTCAAATTCTAATAGGAGGAGCAACCATTTTGTACTCCTTCCTGAAAGAGCTGGTCGTGATAATAAGTATTTTAGTAGTTCTGAATGAGTGATAAGTTTAACCCTATGAGCCAAAAAATAGTGGTACAACTTTTGCATGGCAAATGCCAAAGTGAGGCACTACTTTTCTCAAGTTGAGTATTTCACCTCGCTTCCTTAGAGTGACTTGCTCAGGTAGTAGATCGGTCGTTCACCATCATCTAATTCTTGAACTAACAAAGTTTAAACTTATCAGTAGTTATCAAATAAAGAATCATTGACAACCTTTTAACTGGCATTATCATTGTTGTTGGCGAAGTGAGTATCTCCTCAATCTTTTGTATGGCTTCTTTATGAGGTTGTCCCCATTCAAATGGGATTCTCTTTTTCATAAGCTGTTGTAATAGATGAGAAATTTCTACCAATACAGGGATGAATCGCCTAATATAAGAGACTTCCCTCATGAAGGTCTTTAATTCCCTTGGACTAATAAGTGAGGGCATAGAGCGTATAGCCTATACCTTTGCTGGATCTACATCAATTCCTTTTCTATGAACAATGAATCTAAAGAATTTACCAAAAGCTACCCCAAAGACACACTTCAAGGGATTCATACACAATTTATATAAATGACATCTTTTAAAGACCTTCCGTAGATGAGTCAAATGATCAAGTGTCTGTCTTAACTTAACAACTATGTCATCAACATAATCTTCCATGAAATCATGCATCATGTCATGAAATATGGCAATCATTGCCCTTTGGTAGATAGCTTCTACATTCTTAAGTCCAAATGGCATGACTGTATAGTGGAAGTTTCCTACTGGTGTTCTGAAAGCAATGGATTCAACATCCCCAACAACCATCTTTACTTGGTTATAGCCACTATAGCCATCTATGAATGAGAATAATTCATGCCCAGCTATAGCGTCCACTAATGTGTCAATATTTAGAAATAGGAAATCATCCTTTGGGCAAGCCTTATTAAGATCATGGAAGTCCACACAAATGCATATTTGTCCATTCTTCTTTTTAACTGGCACGATATTGGCCAGCCAGGTGGGGTGTTCAATTGGCTTAATGAAGCTAGCTCAAAGTAACTTTTCAATCTCTTCTTTTATTTACACTTTAACTTTAGGACGAAAGATTCATTGTCCTTGCTTTACTGGCTTAACCCCAAGCATGATGTTCAATCTATGCACCACTAAATTGGGGTCCAATCCTAGCATTTCATCATATGTCCAAGCAAATGCATCCTTGTATTCCTTCAACAACTCTATTAAGTGGACCTTAATTTCCTACAATAGATTCTTGCTAATGAAGATAGGGTGTGAAAACTCCCCTAGTCCTATGAGGTCTAATTCCTCAATCTCTTCAACTTGGTGTTTCATTTGGTCTTGCATTTGAAGAGAGGCAAGCCGGGTTTCTTACACCGGTATAGGATCTAAGGAAGATAAAAAAACCTCCTCGAATCCCAAAGACTGTCATAAGCAATACACCCTTCGTCCATCTTCCTTAACAAAACTTTTTATGGCTTCATCTTTTCTTTGCTTCTTCTTACCCCTATGGGAGCTCCACATTCTCCTCTTCTTCTTTTTTTTATCTTGGGACTCCTCCCATGAGGGCAATGGTGTGCTAAAGGGTTTAGCAATGGCAGTCTCTCCATCTTTAACATACTCATTAAAGAACCCAACATTAGCTAAATAAGATTCGTTATGTTCAAATGAGTTCTTCGTAGCTGGAATGAAGACATCTTTACCCTTCTAATGGCCCTTGATGCACTGTTGCCATGTTGAGGGTATGAGGTCGTAATTGTGCAACCACTTCCTCCCAACTAGAAGATGGTAGGATACAGTCGTGTTGATCACATGGAATCGCATAGATCCTTGTACGAGTCCAACTTTAAAGTCTACGTTAACATACCTTATTGTGCCCGTAGTTGTTTAAGTAAAGCTATTTACTACACTAGATTGCTTTACCAGGCATCGGTTGTCTATCCTTGCAACTTTGAATGCAAACATTGGCATAATGTTTCTAGAGGAGCCATTGTCTATGAATGTCCTCTTAATAAGATACCCGTTGAGCGTACTCTCCACATAAAGAGGACGGTTATGATTAGGGTTTTTTGTGTACATATCTACATCAGTAAAGAGTATCGCATTCTCATGTGCATGAGCCATCCTTCATACTGGTTGCGCTACATCGCACTCCCTATATTATCTCTTAAAAATCTAGGTAAGTGTAGTCGTTGTTGTAAGCTATGCGTCTTCATTGAATCCTAGTAAATCGAAGAATCTCCTGAAGTTAAAGGTCTTCATTAACGTAGTAGCCATTGATGGGTGTACGCCTTGGTTAGTTTCTATTACTGCTTCCTTCTCTTCATGTACCGCAGCCTATGGCACATCTCCTTCATCTTATCTCGGATCATGACTAACAGCATTCGTAACGTCACGTTAAGTGTTGTGTACTAAGAGTAGAGTACTGCATACGTCATTATTTTCTATAACAAGTTCCCCATTACGGATCCTATCATTAAATATCTTCTTTAATATCCAACACTCTTTAGTTGGATGACTTATAGTCCTATGATATCTATAGAACTTAAGGTCACTCTTCTCGTTTGCAATCGGCAAACACTCCACCATTAAGAGCTTTATGTTCCATCCCATAACCATTGGTTAAGTATAGCATATACCTTACTCATTGAGCACATGAATGATATAGCTAATGCAGAGCCTCGTAAACTATCATTCCTTGGCTTCTTGTTGTCTTTAAGACTTTCTCCTTGAGCTGAGCTAACAGATGTTGCTCATTTACCGAATCTTCCACCTTCTATCCGTTGTCACACAATGGAATTGTTAGTTCTTCTCACAGTATCACTAAGTGTGGAGAAAGAACATAAATTAAGGTTTTCCAGGTAGATGGCATATTCAGTGAACATCCCCTAAATGTAAATCTTCACTAATTCTCCTTCATCACACACATCTTGGATGTCTAGGGTGCACTCTCTAGAGCACTCTATGTAATTCATCAAATCTTCTTTTGGGTTTTGTCGCATTCTTCGCATATCTGTAATCGTGACCTATTCCTAAGTAGAAAAGAATTTCTCAAGGAAGAGATTGCACATAGTTCCCATGAATCAATCAATCTTAAGGGGAGGTTGACATACTAGGTGCATGCCTTCTCCATCAATGATTTAGAGAATTCTCTAAGTTTTAGGTCATCATCAAGCCTAAAAGGCTCTAAGGTTTCAATAAATTTCAGGAGATGTTCCTCCGTACTTCCTTTTTTACCATTGAACAGCATGAATATAGGACCTACATAGTCCTTAGGAAATGGCTTTACTGTGATGTATTGGTGATATGAGAGTTTTAACTCCGGTACTCCTATAGATGACCTAGCTTGTATTTTTCTCATATAAACATCCAAGTCTTCCTTTGTCATAAAGGAAGTCTTTAAAATAGAAGCTATGGATGCAAGTAGTAGGGCAGGGGCAAGATTGGGATGAGAAGTAGATCCTCTCAAGATTGGGATGGTAGGATTAGATAAAGGAGCAAGTACCTGTGAAGATAAAGAGCCACCTAAATGGACTCTTACATTCTTTGGTGTTAGAGTTGATTGTCATGCAAGTTCTGGCAAGAGAGTTTCATCACCTCCTCCTTGATAGAGACCCTCCTCGATTAATTAGTTAAGCTAAGGTAGTAACGCCTGGCTATGCAGCAACCATAAGATTTAGTAAAGCGATACCTTGTTGCATAGTAATAGTAGTAGCCATCCTAATAAGGATGGGCTAGAAAATAGCCATGAATTGATTTAAAGCCCTTATAGTTTCTTGCATTGTCTATATGGGATCTAAAGGAGCCTTAGGCACCGAATGATCTTAGCTAGTATTCTCAAGCGATGGGGATAGATTCTGCTTAGTAAGCTCAACATTAATGTCAAGCTCTTGGGAAGTGGTATCATGCATACCGGTTTTTCTCTTCCTGAGAGGTGCCATGTCTTTACAATCACTCTTTCCTTAATAGAATCACCAAAATATAAATGTAAAGGTTCGATTAGAGTGGTTACGTACGAGCTACGTGAAGCTACGTGAATAGTACGCTATACGTAGCTTCAAAAAAGTGAAGCAAGACTGTCACCTGAAGGCATAATTAGGTGAAAATAAGGTAAGGAAGAGGAACGAACAATCTTAGTGTCTTAAATACACAAGTGACGGACAAGGTAACCTTAGGGGACCTTAAGCATTCATCTTGTAGCTTGAGTGAATGAGATCAATTCTTTACTTAAATACTATTTGATCTTAGAGAGCAGAGTTTTCATAGAACATCATTTCTCCAATCTTTTTAAAAGTTTTAAATGATGAAGAAATGCTGGGTATTTATAGACTATTAGGCATGATGTCATCCGTCGGATCATCTAGGTGATTGACGAATAAGATGGAGCTTACTCAATTCATGGTTATCCAGAATGAGCTAACTAATGGGCCCAAAGCTAGTAGCCTTCCTTATAAGTGCATAAGCCTACCTGAGAAAGGTTAGAGGTGGGCGAATTGGTCTAACGATCCCTATTCTAAGTCCACTAAGCTAAATCTCCTTGAATCATCCTAATATGGACTAGTCTACTTAGGCCATGTCACCTAGCCCAAGGAGTCAAGCCTAAATAAATAATAAGCTTATCTCGATAATTAATATAATAATTTTTAGTCCTCTACAACATTAAAGATTTTTTTGTACTTCTGCTTATATGTGTATGTGTGTGTGTGTATACTAAGCTTACCCTTCAAACACGCAGTCTACAATGGATTTCGATGTTTAATATGGAAAAAGCCCATTAAATCGAAAGATTAACCTTATAGTAGGGAGTTTGAAGTATCCTAAGAACAAATCTAGTAAGAGACAAGATGAAACTTATGGCTCATGGAATTAGAGCACGTGACTAAACCCTTATTATAGAATCCCTTATCTCCTATTTCACATCTTGGAACACATACATAGAGTTGTTTTAAAGAGAATCGCACTTTTACAATAATACATACATACATACATATATATATATATATTGATATGAAAAGCTTACCCTTCAAATATACAATCCAGATGGATTTGCAAACTTTAATATGAAAAAAAGCCAATTAAACCTAAGGTTGAACTAGATTAAGGAATTTGAAGTATCAATTATAAACTATAGCAAATAGTAGGAGTAGTATGGCTTCAACTAAACAAAGGAGTAATAAAAATCTAATTGTAGACTAGATGAATAGATTTTCAATTTTAAAAAAATTTACGAAAAGAATTTTGAATCATGAATATAACCTAATAGTAGAAAATCCCTTAAATAATACAATAGGACTTACAATGAGGACCTAGATAAAAAAGGTAAGACCAAAGAAAGATTAATAAAATGATTTTAAGGACCTACTCCATACTTTCACAACAGCTCGTGGACTCTTCAAAACATATGAACCACCCAAACTTTTTTAATGATACATGGACTTAGGGGACTACATAGACCCATGCATCTAAAATGATCCATGGTCTCTTAGTGATTTGATGGATCTATCATTCAAAATGACTTAAGGACTCTTAAGATTAGATTTACATTTTTGAAATACCTTTGCATATAAACCAACTCCAGGGGTTCGATTCTATGTGTGTGCTTTATAAACAAATCTTTTAACAAATGATGAAATTGATTATGCTAATTGAAACAGATTGTTGCATTAAAGTTAATTAAGTTGTGTATAGTTTCAGACATGTATGTGCTTATATGCAATGCAGGTATACTGCTAGGTTTATGTTTACCCTATCTAAAAAACTTTATTTTCAAGTAATTACATATAAAGAAATGGAGAGTGTAGGATCAAACCTTATATGCCCTATATAGACACATGATGTACTATCATGCCCTTAGATTCAAGGCATAACAACATCACTTCACTTGAAAGGTGTATTTTTTATTCGAATGAAGTATGATGTTATACGTACCACAAATGGAACTTTCTTCAAATGAAAGATATGAAATTTGAATGAAGTCTTCACAAAGACTTCAAATGTTTTCCAACAAATGAAAGATAGTATAAATGAAGTGCATGATATTCATTCAATCATTTAAATGAAGTATCATTGAGAGAATAACGTGCCTAAATGTAAGTCTCGTACTTATGTAACTAAGTTTTAAGCGGATGATTTAAGGTGTTCATGAAAGTAATTCAATTATACTAAAAATTTATGAGTGGGATGGTAACATTGGTCAAGGAGACTCCGTAAACTTAAATCTTGAAAATATAATAAAATATTAAAAATGTAACTAAAATAGTAAATTTTTGCTATATTATTATATACATATTGGGAATGTACAAATTAGACATCATTAGTTAACAAAATTTTGGAGATAAATTCTATGAGTAATAAAATCATTAAAGGACATAAAAATAATATGTAAAAGATGTGCATATACATTGAATATAATTATCATATAGATATATACACCTGTAATTATTAAAAATATTTGAATCTATGCAAAATTCACTAAATTAATAAAAGAAAATAAGGAAAAATTATTAAAAAATTACATGGCAAGCTGAAAAATCTTACAGGATGCATGGCAATCCAAGATGCAAGCTGAAGTTGGTTAGGGAATCACGCATCGTATAGCTTGTAAACACATGTTTAATAATGAAGAAAAATCAAAACATCGTCAAACCTTACTATAAAAATACAAATTGCTTTCCTTTTAAAAGTTTTGGTCATTTAAAAGTCTGGTGTTGGTCCTAGTAAGATATCAAGAGGGGGATGAATTGATATCTTTTGTAAAAAGTACAACTTTTCAATTTAAAAACAAAACCCCTCTTAATAGCTTAAATAGCGTGATAATAGTTAAAGATTGATTGTATAATACAAATAAAAATCAGAAACTAAATAGAGTAGAAAGAAAGAAAGAAAATCGAGCAATCAATTTATAGAGCTTTGGCCTTTAACCCACTACTCTCTTCCAGCTCTATTACTAGGGACCCAGTTCTCCTCATCGATGTCATTCTACTAGTCTAAACTTTTCAATAAACAAATATCAATGAGAGATTACAAAGATTTCCAGTCACTTTCTCTATCCTATCTCACTAGCTTCTTCCTAAGCTAAACACAGGACCTACAGAACTCCTTAATTCTCTTACACTCAAAACATAATGTCAATAATGTTTATAACGAAATTGAAACAATACAATCAAAAAGCTCTTTACAACTTTCGCGCAAATGTAATAACAATGAAATAATAAAACTGTTTTCGCTTAGTTTCTAACTAAGTTTCTGATACAAATTCTGATAATTTGCTCGAGAGAATTTTTAAATTCGATTCTGATATTGAAAGTGCATTACTATATCTTGAACAGTATCTTCTTTTAATTAAATAAACTCTTGTGTAATAGTTAGAAACAGCTAGTTCTAAATTTTTCTCCAAGATATATTTATTCAATTATAATTGATTTTGTTGTTGGAGAAATATCCCATGAAAATAGGTACCAAAAGTTTGAATTTTTGAAACTTGAGTCCAGCTGATCCTGATTTGTTTCTTTACTAAGTTTGAGTCATTTGATAGTTGCTACACGTAATAATATGTTCCAATCCTCTTTTGATTATGTAGAAATTCAAAAATTTGAAAATCACACTTCAAATATTATAGATAAACATGAAAGATATGGTTAAATCTTCTTATATCTTGCTCTTCATATGCTCTTCAAGAATAGTTCAGCACTTGATCATAGTTTATCTAATATTTGCCTTGAATAATTAGCTAGCTTCTTCTAAACCTTATTTGAAAATTTAAATTAGAAAAACTCCTAAAAATCTAGAAAAATATATCCAAAATATCCAGCCTTTACAAGCTACCTTACAATCCTTGAGAATTTTATCAACAATGAACTAAAAGAAATGCACCAAGCCTTGTAGAATTCTACGTAGAAACTTCTTCAACATAGCTTTCTGATATGTTTGAAAATTTATTTAAATATATCACCCAACCATTAATAAATCGTTTTATAAAATTAAAACTAATCCGACTTAAAATCCCTATGTACTTAACCATCTTAGTGAAATGAAATTAACTATATTACTCAAATATGCCCAATAAAGTGAAGCTAAGCCTTCTACATATTTTTCCAATTTAATTTGTTCAAATTATTCAGAAAATAGCATAGGAGCAGCTGCTGATACCGATACTATACATAATCAGTATTGTTCTAATTTATTATTGATGTACATTCTGACACACATTCTAATATGCATTCTAACCAGCACAAATCTAAACTTAATTTTCTTCCTTCTAAAGTTAACTTACACACTTGATGTTTTTGTTAAACACACTTTAACCTTTTTTCTATCGTGGTTTCTTTTAGAATTAATCAATGTTATATCATGACATATCTATACACTTCATAAATATATTAGATAACTTATCACATGTTTTGTTATCATCAAAACCAAATTAGGAGAATTAACATCTGGAAAATTTGTAGGAGAGAGATCAAGAGAGAGAAAGTAAGAAGGAAAAATTGTAGAAAGAAAATAAGTAAAATAAAGTGTTAAAGGGTTCCCGAAGATAACGAAAATCCGAAAGTGAAAGAAGACTATCATTTGAAGGAATGGCTACCACCTGACCTGGCTAATACATTCTCTCTCCCCCACGATGGCTAGAGTTCTAAGTTCCGATAAGTGCTCGAACTTCTTTAATTTTAATTAAAATTTAGTAAAAATAGTAAACAATCTCCAAAAATTTTGAAACTTGGTTTTATTAAATATTTTTGCATAAGAAATTTGAATATCAAATCAGACTTCTGAATTTTGAGCACTAGTATAGGATCCTTAAGAAAATGTCTTGACAACTAATTTTTTATCGCATTTTCCAAAAATCCAATTGTTGTAGTTTTAGTTTATATTTTTATGAATAAACTCCTAAAAGGTTATAGTTTTGTGCTATGTGGTTGGATTTTGAGAAAATTTTGGTTTTTAATAAAACAGTATGTTGGTAGTAGTGATTTTCTAATGAAGATTGTTGGATTCTCACGAAACCATATTTTAACATGTATTCATTAGCATGTAGCAACTAAAAGTGAGTAATTTTAAGTTTTAAGTTGGGGATTTTAGATTTTAAGTTGAAATTGGGGGTACATACACTTAATTCTAAGGTTTTCCTAAAAAATTTATGTATAAGTAAAATTTGAGTGAAGAAGTGTAATGGGTTGCTGTAAGATTGAGTTAAATCTAAGTGTAAAGTAGTGAAATATAGAAGTAACAGTAAGGTTAGAAACTCTGTCAAAAACTAAGTTAGAAAATAATCTAAATTAAATATTTTGATCACAGCTAATGTTAGAGGGTAGGTCAGAAAGTTGTTTGTATATGGACTCTATACCCTTGTCAAAGTCAGAACATAAGTTAGAAACTTCTTAAACAATAACATATATTAGAATGTTAGGTCAGAACCTTAGTCAGAAATTTAGTCAAAACCTACCACACTTAAAACTTAATAAATGGTAAAGGAAACTTACTTAACTTAAATGAAAAACATGCCTAATATTGAAAATGAACTCTTATTTTATACGGTGATTAAAAACTGAAGCTATGTATTAAATGTTTACGGATCATTTATGAAGACAAGCGCAATACCTAAGGATAATGTAACACTACATCAAGGTAAGTTAGGATTGAAGCTTCGTAACTTATTGGAATACTATATCAAAGCATCTGGAGGCTTAAGAGTCCATTTGTATATGGTTGTAACTCTATTGATTGTGTGCATGCTATGTATGTGATTGAGATTTTGATTTGTGGTGGGAGTTAAACTCCTTAAAGTGCTGTTTTTGCATTGTTTAGTTTTCTTGAAACTTTGCTTGGTCACCTTATAAGTGAAACTAATCAAAATTCAAACTCTAATCTAACTAGACATACATGACAACCCATTTGGGATGACAACCCATTTGAGGAAACAATTAGGTGTGTCAAACCAAATACTGACCCCTTCAATGAGGATAGCTAAAACTATCATTTCCCTATCTTTAGTTAAACTAAGTGATAGGAGAAGAGGTCATGACAAAGTTGGAGACAGTAATTTGAAGGTATTCTAGTGAAGAGGGTGTTCTCCATTATGTAAGCCATCGTTTGGTTTGATTTGAGTAGCATTGAAAATCCTTAATCTATGTCAAAGTAGATACAAATTCTTTAACCTCACAATAAATCAGATAACATTGTGCGATATTTAACTTGACTGATTACATCGCATTTCATTAAAGATTGATAACCTTGCTTGTGTATATTTTATACTCTTCTATCTCCTTCATCCCACTTATTGAGCTAGTTGTGCTTACATCCCAATAAATTCTGTTGCAAATATTGACTAAAGAATAAAGATGTAGTAATACATACCATTGTAGGTTAGTACCTGAGTGATTACGGAGTGAGGAGAAATTTGAAGACCGATGAAACTAGATCACTTTGGAAGTTTTTGTTCTTTTAAAAAAACCAACTAATCTCCTTAGACAACCAATAGTTTTTTAATGGATCTGTACATATGTGTATGAACCCATAACTTTTTTAAGTTTTCTTTGAAAATATAGTCTTTTGATGTAAATATAAATCATGTACTAAAATGTGTACTATAGGCTTTCCTATATAAATATTTCAAAAGTGTACCATAAATTCTACTTATAACAAGTAATCTACTAGACGTTTCAAAATAGTTGAGTCGTGTATACCTTATATAGGATATATTTACACTAGTGGCTATAAGGTTAACTTTTATTTTAGATTAGTTTACATGGTGAGACTATTATGACTTCACTTATTCAGAGAGTGACACTATGTATGTTTTGTAAGTTATTTACTATCAATGTATTCATTCCAGTGTTTCAATTATGTCTAAATATATTAATATTCAATACATAACTATAATATATCTAACCACTAAATATTAGATACATGTTTAAATATATTAATTCAAGCTATAATATTGTACCCCTTTAAAAGGTATCTCTGATACTACTTGGATGTTAATTAGTAATCTAGCCTTTACATTTTACAAATATAACAGTTTCAAATTTTTTTCTCTATTTTACTTAACTCGAATCATCTAACTGAGATTATTTATTTATACCAACTATTGAAACCTAAGAGTAGGACATATGAAAATTTTAGAATTGCTATCCATTGTTATTAAATTTAGGGATTACATGGACTATTTTATCTTATTCTATCAATATATTACTTCTCTCTATTCTATGTCTAAACATTATCTATTTAAAATGTAACATTTGTAAATTATCTAATTTATATTAATTTGTCCCAATTTCAAATAATATGCCTGAGTAGCTTTTTTTTTTTCCCCCTCTTTTATTTATCTTATCATAATTATGGTAAATATGATGATTAGGAAATGGGAGTTTGAAAGTGAAAGTTCATGTGTTTCTAAGGCATAATGTTGAAAAAACATATTCATTAATTAGAAAAAGAATATTCTATTAGCTCATTTTTTGCAAAATTAAATAAATAAAAAATAGATAAGTCCAATTTAATAGAAATTTTTTAGCTATTTAATTTTATGAAAGGGATATATATATATATATATACATATTTGAGTTGGAAGGCAAATAAGAGTATTTAGCTCAAACTTATTATTATTGGTGAATTTTGGAAGTCAGAAATGTCCTACAAAGAAAAGAAAATTGCTTAGTACCGGGACCAGTCCAATACGGCCACTTCAATACCTAAATCGGTAAGCAGGCATGATGAAAGTAAAATGAATGGTTAAGGGTTATCATATGGTTCTTACAAAGTTTCTTTCTCGTATTTATAGGAAACTATCTTGTCTAAAGTAGTAATGATTGGAATAACAGTTGGAACACGTAAAAGTTTCTTGATTAAACACCTTTTTTGAAATATAAGGAGACCAAACAGTTATGTAATATTACTGTGCTTGTGATAACTATTTACACCATAAACTTGAATTTAAATCAGGAACAAATCTGTGTTATTTGGCGAAATGCCAAAAATGTCAATTACTCAGCATAATGCCGAGATTATAGATTACCTGGCCTATCGGCAACCAAATGAATGAGTAAGTGAAGTTATTTCAATGCTTGTCGACCCAAGTAGACAAAAACCTATTATCAACACTTATAATGAAGTGAATGACAATATGACATTAGCAAAATATTATGTTCATGGGTTAGTTATTCTCTAAAGATAGGCGTAGCCTCCCGTGAACAAATTTGTTGGGAGCTGATGTTACTCCCTTAATAAGGTCATTAAGTTGAAACAAATTGAAATAGTTAAGCCTCCTAAACATATGGGGACCCATTATAAGCTGTTAAGCCTCATTTTAGTTTCCTTAATTTAACCTATATTAAGCCTAACTCACTTAATATAAATTACTTGATATTAAATTAAGGAAAAAAATTTTAATAAAAAAATAGAGTCGCCAACAGGTTCAATTGGTAAAAAAATAAAATTAGGATTTTCGGGTAAGAAAACCCTAATTTGGCTACTGATTTACGAATATTTTAAGAAACTGATTTTATTAAAAAAATTAAACTAGAAAAAACCAAGTTCATAAGTCAACCTATTAAGACCAAGTCACCATGTAAAAATTAAAAAAAAAATTGATGGGTTTTTATTTTTTATTTTCCTAAAAATATTAAAAATATACCTAAATTCGTAAAAAGTAACTAAAAATGAATTTTTATTATTTTTTTATTACAAATTTATAAGAAATGGGGAAAAAAATTATTTTTTAACGGTTACTCCAAAAGTGCTTACATACCTACTAATCGAGATTAAACATGTTGTAGTTCCTTTTTTATAAAATTTTTAATGAGTAGGTCATTTTTATATTGAAAACCGAGCCAAGTTTACGTATTTTATTAATTTATTATTTTAAGAAAACAAACCTAAAATTCTAATTTTTCCAAATTAAATAAAAAAAACCCTACTTGATTGAATCTTTTTGACAAAAACTCAATTTAAGATTTTATTGTTCAAAACCACTATATGTCAAAAAATATATAATTTATTAAAAAAAAAACATGATTTTTCAAAAAAAAAAAAACTTAATTCAACTAAATTTTATTATAAACTAAAAAATTTGCAATAAGAATAAACAATAAAAAAACTGCATTTAAACACAAAAATAGTTAATAAAGGAAAAAAACAAAACTAATAAAGTAAATTAATAAAAATTAATGAAATAAATAATAAAAAAATTAATGAAAATTTACCTAACGTCAAATCGTGTCAATATTGAGTGGTAGACTGGGCATTGTTAGGCGAGAGACTAGGCATTGTTAGGCGAGAGACTAGGCAACTGAATGGTCGCTGCAGGGCGACAAGCTATGAGATGCTGCGCAACAGGCTAGGCGCTACTGGGCAATAGGCTGGGCGTTGACTTTGGTGGTTGTGCGATGGTACCAAGGTGGTACTATGTAATGTTACATGGTGGTTGTGTGGTGGTGCGATGGTGTTATGTATGGCGGCGTGGTGGTAGTTGTATAGTGGTGCGATGGTGTTTGTGTGATGTTTTGGATAAGAGTGTGATTAAAAAAAAAAAAAAAACTATTCCTGAAACCCCCATCAATGTGTTATTTATAAGTTCAAAATCGAATCTTTCATATAAAAAATACAAAGATTCGATTGCGATTCTTCCAAAATTTACCCTACCTTCTAGAAACCCTAGTTATTTTGGGCCTTCTATTTCTTCCAAGGGCTGACCCGACCCGACCAGACCTGACACGACCCGATCCGATCCGATCCAATTCGATCCGATCCGATCCGATCCGCTCCGCTACAATTTAGCCCAATAATTCCCTAATCTGATTTAAGTCCTTAAATTAAATGAATTTTATTCTATATTGGTTTAGCCCAAAATTAATTAAGCCCATATCATCACCTAATCTGACAATCTAACTCAATTTAATTCAACACAACACAACTCGACTTATGGCTCGCTACGACTCGATTCATGACTCGCTACGACTCGACTTGATATAATTCGACTTAACTCGATATGACACCACTTGATATGATTCTATTTTTTTTTTTTTTCTACTTTCCTTTTTTCTTTTTTTCTTTTTAATTTTATTTTTTTATTATTATTTTTTTATTTTTCTACTTTTCTGTTTATTTATTAACTTAGCTCAATTAATAAAAAATTGGTAAAAATGAGGTATCTACAACTATCTCTTTTTATAGTGAAGTTTGATTAGAATTTTGCTACAAAGACAAAAGAGATACCTATTTTTGCTAGACCCGACTTAGATAATCTAAAGAGAATAGATCTCTTCAAAATTAAAAACTCGTTTTGACGAATAATCTAAGAATGATAGATCTCTTTGAAGATGAGTTGCTCGAAAGGATATATCTTTTGAAGACAAGATGAGACAATACTCTCATGAACAAGCGATCTTTTAAATGACTAGACATTGCTCCTTTGAGTGAGCGATCTAAGAAAAGATTAATAAGACAGCGTTCCTAGAAAGGAATATATGGGACAGCGTTCCTAAAAAAGAATAGATAGGACAGCACTCCTATGAGTAAGCGATCCAACAAAAGATAGGACAGTGCTCCTTTGAGCAAGCAATCCTAGATAAGATTGGATGGCACTCCTATGAGCAAGCAATCCAAGAAAGGAATAGATAGGACAGCACTCCTATGAACAAGCGATCTTAAAAACGATTGGATGGCGCTCCATTGAGCAAGTAACCCAACTAAGGATAGGACAGCGTTCCTTTGAGCAGGCGATCTTATAAAAGAATAGATAGGACAGCACTCCTATAAGCAAGCGATCCTAAAAAGGATTGGATGGCACTCCATTAAGTAAGCAACCCATCTAAGGACTAGATAAGACAGCATTCCCATGAGCAAGCAATCCTAAAAGGGATTGATGGCACTCCACTGAGCAAGCGACCCAATTAAGGATAGGACAGCGCTCCTTTGAGTAGGCGATCCTAGAAAAGATTTGATGGTGTTCCTATGAACAGGCAATCTAACTAAAGATTAGATAAGACAATGCTCTCATGAGCAAGCGATCCTAAAAAAGATTGGATGGTGCTTCACTGAGCAAGCGACCCAACTAAGGATCCGACAACACTCCTTTGAGCAAGCAATCCTAGAAAGGGATTAGATGGCGCTCTATTGAACAAGCGATCCAACTAAGGATGGGACAGCACTCCTTTGAGTAAGCAATCCTAAAAAGGATTTTGATGAGTTTTGACAAAATGATCTGAGATTTGAGTTTGAAGGATTTTAATGATTCTTTGAAAATATTGTTCTTTAACATTTTTTTTTTTAAAAGGTTTCATTTTTTTTTTAAAGGGTTTTCTTCTTTCTTCTTCTTTTGTTAAGAAATTCAAAAACACTCTTCGATAGAAAATTGTATTGCTAATAAGTAAGAAAGTCTTAAAAACTCTAATGACTATAAATAAGGGGTTAGCTTGTCCTTTGCCCATTGATCACTCATTCTCTCAGTCTTGTTTCCTAGAGCATAATTCATGATCTTTGAACTTTTTTAGAATCACTGATTTCCAACTTGGGATAAATGACCATTCACGTTTTTGACAAAGTACTCAACTCTTCAATTTTCCACTCAGGGATAGATATCATTACTTGAAATGTTTAGTCAAACTAGACTTCCTTGCACTCTCATAGGTTTGTTTTTACTCTCAACATCAATTCCAAAAATTGTAGCCTATCTTGTAATTGGTACATTTTGGTCAATCAATAGGTCTCTTCTAGGTTTGCAATGTAAATGTTTTGGTCAATGGTTTTAACAAATGGGTATCAATGTACTTAGCCAATTTTAAAGAAATCATATACAGTTAATCTCGAGTTTACAAGCCAAGAACCTAGGAGAAACTAAACATGGGCATGCCCCAGTTTTATGAGAGAATTTCACTTAAGATAAATCGATTTCTTTAGTCAAAAGAGTTTTATCAAGGGTAAAATATTGGGTTGGTTCATAAAATAAGGGCTTTGCTTTTAAGCTTAGGAATTGAAAGTGTTTAAATTTTGGATATCATCACCAATTCAGACTTCAGGCTATTTCTGGCTATTTTTTTAAGGTGATCACCTTGCTAATATCTTTAATCCCTTTCTCTTTCACTTTTTCTTTTTCTTTTTCTCCTTGTTTTTCTTGTTTTCTCTTTTTTCTTTTCTTCCTTCTTTTTTCTTTTTTTCCTTTTCTTTTTTTTTTTTTTGTCAAGGTGGTCACCTTCCATTATTGAGTTTTCACTTAATAGGATTTGAAGCACCAAAAGGTAGGTTCAAGGTATATAAGCTTGGGAGAAGTGTACATGGTTTTGTAGTGTTTAGGAAAGAATCTATGGACTTAATGTGTTTGAATAAGTGTACAGGTTGAGTGAGGTATATATGGTTTGAAACTCTTCTTCATTCCAAAGAAATTGAACTATCTATAATAATATTTACTCATAAATTAGCAAAACTAAGGCAAGCATAAGTTAGTCTACTCCTTTTCTCTAAATTAATGATCCTAACCTCTTGATTACCCTAAATTTGGGGTAGTTATTGGCAGGGCTAATTTTAAGAAAAATCCCTTAAAAGTTCAAATGGGTTTGCAAGGGATAACTGTGTTTAGGGATGATGAAACGAATACCTAATATCATTTTGACACGTGTACCAAGTTCAAGATGAGCCTCCTTTAAGGAATGAGCCCAATTACTCACCTTAATGGCGCTTAACTCTCACGTATGTCTAGGGTTAGTGTTTGGGATATGGGTTGTCTCTTTTCATCCTAAACCTTTCAAGTAATGTGTTATCATTCCCTTAGGTAGAAAGTTTTAAGTTTTGAGTTCACATTTTCTTTATCCATTTTCACTCATTCGAAATGCCCCTATCCGAATTGAGCTAACTTCATAGCATACAAAGATAAGAATACACATGAAAACCACTTTATTCAATAACTCGTATCTATTATAAGCTCCAAAATGAAAGCTTATTCTAAAAAATGTAGGAACTAAAATTCTTTTCTATTTTTGCCACTTCTTGAAACTTGGCCCATTTAGTTAAATTAATCTCTTGGAGATATACCCAGTTACTTCAAATGGTAAGGCACCTTGTCAGATGATAGTAGTAGATCCTCAATGCTTGATGTTGGAGGTTGTCTATTTGATGCTTCTTCAGAACTTAGGGAAAGAACGCTACTACTAATCGATCCATCAGTCTTTAGAAAATTTGGTTAGATAATCTTAGCATCAAGTAAATCCTATACCTTATGCTTCAATCTCCAACAATCTTCAATAGTATGCCTTACTTAGCCTACATGATAGTCACACTATTTATTAGGGTCACAATCCTTTGATGTGTATTTCTTTGTTGGGTTTCACATATCAGTAGTCCTACATCTCTCAATTTCTTGAAAACTTAGGCCATTGGAATCTTGAATTGTGTAAATTGCCTCCTCTTGTTATAGATGAGCTTGTCTTGATTCTGGGCTTTCCCAATCAGCACATTCACTCTTACTTTCTCTTTCATTGAATCATCTTCATGCTTAGGCTGTAATGTCCTATTCGTATTAGGATATAGGTTTCTGAGCTGCTTGTGCACATAACCCATCGCCATTTCTGTAGCCTTTCATCTAATATCACCAACTTTTCTTCTAGGGCTACAACCCTTTCTTTCAAACCCTGGCAGTAATATGCCCCTTGGACTTGACCATTCAAATCAGTTTCTAGCAACTTTTCCAATCCTTGTACCATGTTAATAGTAGGCTCTATGTAGAATTTGGACCTTAGATCCCTAATAAAGTCTAACTGGACCAATTTTTCATCAATCAAATCTTGAACTTTATTCTTCAAATCCCAACAATGGTCAGTAGCATGCCCCTGCTGACCCATGTGGTACTCGCATTGCACATTAGGATCATATTTCCAAGGATTATACCTTAGTGCTGGAGTCTTAGGATGCAATAAACCCTCTTTTTTTAGACAACAATAAACCCGAGACATAGAAGGAGAGTAAACCTCCTTCTAGGTGATTTATGGCTTAGCTTATTTTCCTTGAGCTCTAGACCAATGCCTAGGGCACTAGGCTCACATATCATTAGATAGGACATTATAGTGTTCACAGCAGCCTCTAAATCCAACGGAGCTAATCCCTTCCCTATAAATCTCCCTATTCTAATAACAACTTTAATGTGACCACCAGCTACAACTACATCTACAAACATAGAAGTAATATGTCCTAAGAGGTGATTATAATAAGGTTCACTTAATGTGCAAATAAATATGTTGATCAATTCATTTTCTAACAATTATACTATAGCTTAAGCGGCTATAGATCTCCATCTCTGGGCATACTCCTTAAAGTCAGCTTCATTTTCATGTTATTCAAATCCATTAGGGATGGAGCCACTTCTTCATTGAACTTATACTGTTAATAAAAGGCTCGAGCTAGCTATCCCAAGTATTAAGCTTAACTAAGTCTTATTAGGCATACCAAATCAACATCATCCTAGTTAGGCTATCTTGGAAAGTTTGAATCATCGACTGCTCATGTTTAGAGAATTGGGCCATCTTGTGAACATAGAGCTTAAGGTGAAGTTTAGGATAACCTATTCCATGATACTTTTCGAAATTTGGTACATTAAACTTCTTAGGTAACCCATGGTTTTCAAAAGCACAAATACTGCTCGAGCCCAAATCACTCTGCATTTCATGATCCTTAAGAACTCTCATTTTCTCTTGAATTTTCTAGAAGATTTCTTCTTCCATCTTCATCAATTTTTGCACCAATTCCTTCCTCAGGCCTTTGCTACTATTATTAAGCTCATGAACTGGCAACTCTTCAGATTTTTCTGTCTTAGATGGTATGTTAATAGGCCCCTAGGCTTAGGTGTGGGCCATGGTCTCAACTTGCTTCGCATGCTTTCCCAGATCCCTTTGATTATGGTTATTCCATGTTCAAGAGCTTCAAACATCTTGTTTTTTAAATTGAGTGATTATAGGCTTCAAGTTGAGCCAAATCACTTAAAAAGCAATTTTTCAAAACCTGCAAGAATCCCTTCTTGTTAGCAACACTGCATCAAGTTCTTAGTTTTGAAAATCATTCTTTTTTTTTTTAACTTTTATTGGAAAATCAATGTTTATTTTATGTCATAGAAGCCTCATACTGACATTGATGAATCTAAATAAAGAAAACATTGGGACTGACGACCAAGGACATAAGATAATGATAATATTACAAGGAAGATATGGAGAAGTGGAAATTATTTTACAATGAGAAACTTATTAAATAAATGACACAAGGGTGATAACTCATGGAGAAAACTCTATCAAGACCGTGACAACTTAAGGGCTAAACACGAAGAATTAGAACTTAGACATTTACAAGATTAATAACCTTAAGATGGAAAATAATTCACAATGAAAATCTAATGATTAAATATTTTTTTTTTATTTTTTGATTTTTTGTATTTTGTTAGTTCTCAACAATATAATACATGTAGGACATTATAATAGAATTCAACTAGGTAAATAATAATCATGAAACTGGTTTTTGATTATAAAATACCATTTTGAAATTTCTCCTTTTTAAAAAAAAAAAAAATTCCGAAAGCAATGAAAAAAATGACAATTCCATAATAATCTTCACTATAGCTAACTTTCTTAATTACATGCCAAAAAAAAAAAATTTACAAGTTGATACAAAATTTTTTCTTACTTGTTGTTTTTCTTTATTTTATTTTATTTTATTTGTTTTTGTTTAAGGAAATTATCAAGAAATAAAAAAATGAGTAAAAAAACTACACAATCAATAAAAGTTATCGTTTAATAAAGCTATAAATTTATTAACAATCACAAAATTCAACCTATACAATGGACTAAAATAAAAAATAAAAAAAAAACTCATAACTAATCTTTCTAAAAAAAAAAACTAAAATCTTATATCTATATGAGCCAACAAATCTTGCTAGTACGAGATTCATGGGGTTGATAGTGACTATCCATATCTATATTACATATAATATGAAACGGTGCGATTATTTACAATGAGATTGCTAAATTTACAACAAAGATAAATATGACATTAATAATTTTGTAGCTTTTTCAAAAATAATCTTAGAAATTACACAGCTTTTCACTCACCAATAAACGATAAAAATAAAACACATATAGTACAAGAAATAAAAACGATTGAATAGAAACAAGCATTGGCAAAATAAAATCAAATATATAAAAAGATGCAGTATGCTACACACGCATATAATCCAACAAGGGTTGGTAATTAATAAATTATAGGAAATATGATAAACCTGCAGTCTAAAAGTACCCTTATATATAAATAGGTCTAAAATAAGATTTTTTTTTTTTTTAAATGAAGTTCATAAATACTTATATATAAGGGTAACTAGTTTTTTTTTTTTTTAATTTTCCCTTTTTTAAAGAATAAAACCAAGTCGATGATGGATTGATCAAGCTTTTCCTATAATTTAAGAATAACTACCCCTTTTTAGAAAAGAATGATGCAAGAGGGTAGGGGTCTACAAGTCTTAAACTCTATAACTCTAAGACTTTCTGGAGAGAAGCCTAATGGGCTACATCAAAGCCTAAGTAGGCTAGCCTATCGCCACCAGGTAGGGGTAGTGACCGCAACGACCTGAGGATTACACAATGGTGACTTGTCTTAAATTCCTAAGATGGCCTAGGTCCAACCACATCTAAACACAAATAAATAATTACTAAAAAGAAAAAGAAACCCACTACCCCTCCTCCAAATTCCCTAAGAAGGCCCTATTGGGCCAAGCTTGTTTTTTTTAGGGTCTGCATCATTGAAAAACAATTAATACAACTATAATTCAATAAAAAAAATACAAAAGCTCATCAATTAATTATTAATTTTTATATGACTAGCTCACTAGGCGTCCCCAATGGAGTTGCTAATTTTGTTGAACCCTATTTCGATTTTCTTAATTTAACATATATTAAGTTCAGCCTGCTTAATATAAATTACTCAACATTAAATTAAGAGAAAAAAATTTTAATATAAAAATGGAGTCGCCAACTAGTTCAACTGGTAAAAAAATAAAATTAAGATTTTTGGGAAAATCCTAACTTGGCCACTAATCTACAAATTTTCTAAGAAAATAATTTTATTAAAAAAATTAGATAAAAAAATCAAGTTCGAGAGCTAACCTATTAAGACTAAATCACCATGTAAAAATTAAAGAAAAACTGATGGGTTTTTATTTTTAATTTTTCTAAAAATATTAAAAATATACCTAAATTTGCAAAAAGTAACTAAAAATGATTTATTATTAATTTTTATTATGAATTTATAAGAAAAGGGGAAAAAAAAGTTTTTTTATTTTTTAACAATTATTCCGAAGGTACCTACATATCTGCTAATCGAGGTCAAACCAGCTGTAGTTCCTTTTTTTTATAAAATTTTTAGTGAGTAAATCGTTTTTATATTGAAAACTAAGTCAGGTTTACGTATTTTATCAATTTATTATTTTAAGCAAACAAACCTAAAAAATCTAATTTTTCTAAGTTAAATAAAAAAACCCTAACTAATCGAATCTTTTAAAAAAAAAAAACTCAATTTAAGATTTTATTTTTCAAAACCATTATATGTCAAAAATATATATTTTTTATTAAAAAAACATGATTTTAAAAAAAATTAATTCAACTAAATTTTATTAGAAAATAAAAAATTTGCAATAAGAATAAATAATAAAAATAAAACTACACTTAAATACAAAAATAGTTAATAAAGGAAAAAAAAAAAGCATAACTAATAAAGTAAATTAATAAAAATTAATGAAATAAATAATTAAAAATTAATGACCATTTACTTAGCATCGGATCATATTGGTATTAGGCGATGGACTGGGCATTGCTGGGCGAGAGACTGGGCAACAGGCTGGGGGCTGCTGGGTGACAGGTTGGGCGCTAACTATGGTGGTTGTATGGTGGTGCTAGGGTAGTACTGTGTAGTGTTGCATAGTAGTTGTGTAGTGGCGTGATAATGTTGTGTATGGTGGCGCGTGGTAATTGTGTGGTGGTGTTAGGGTAGTATTGTGTGGTGTTGCATAGTGGTTGTGTAGTGGCGCAGTAGTGTTGCGTGTGGTGGTGCATGGTAGTTGTGTAGTGGCTTAGTGGTGTTTGTATGGTGTTTTAGGTAAGAGTGTGATTAAAAAAAAAAAATGGTCCCTGAAACCCTTGTCAATATGCTATTTATAAGCTCAAAATTGAATCTTTCATATCAAAGATATAGAAGATTCGATTGCAATTCTTTCAAGATTTACTCTAACTTCAAGAAACCCTAGTTATTTTGGGCCTTCTATTTCTTCCGAAGCACAATCCACTCCACTACAATTTAGCCCAATAATTTTCTAATCTGATTTAAGTCCTTAAATTAAATTTATTTTATTTTATATTGGTTTGGCCCAATATTAATTAAGCCCATATCGTCACCTAATCCGACAATCTAACTTAATTCAATCCAACACAACAGGACTCAACTTCGACTTGACTCAATATAATTCGACTTAACTCGATATGACATAACTTAATATGATTCTCTCTTTTTTTTCTTTTTCTTCTACTTTCCTTTTTTTTTTTTTGTTATTTTTAATTTTAGTTAATTTTATTTTTCTACTTTTCTGTTTATTTATTAACCTAACT
The DNA here is from genome assembly GCA_024138015.1 of Lumnitzera littorea. Lineage (NCBI taxonomy): Eukaryota > Viridiplantae > Streptophyta > Magnoliopsida > Myrtales > Combretaceae > Lumnitzera > Lumnitzera littorea. The sequence continues at coordinate 70,183,107 of JAMXBB010000007.1, forward strand.
CAATTAATAAAAAATTGGTAAAAATGAAATGTCCATATAAGCAAAGAGAACATTCTTGAAATGAAAGATGGGCTCAAAACAGTTTTTTAGTAAATAGTAAAAGAAGGCTAGTTCACCGTAAAAAATATGAGTAAAAATGTGAAGCTAAAGGATTATCAAGCTCCATACAGACACTCTAAGAAAGAAGAACCTCCTATTTCATGACAAGTAATATCAGAGCATATATTCCAACTTTATCAAGCCACCTAAATACTATCTAGTGTACTTAATGAGTGCATAGTTCTTATTGACAACAAGAAAGCCTCATATGAAAAAGCTTAGAGAAGTTACCACCAAAAGAAGTGATGTTTCAAGAGGGAAACTTTGTCACAAGTTATAACTCAAAAGAAGGAATAGCTACTAAAGAGAGGACCTCATTATTGGGGCAATTTATCGTGAGTTAGCTTATAGTAAGAATCTACTCGAACCTTTACACATAAACTTTAATAGGTAGAACTTACTATTGGGCTACTCAGCAAGAGATAATCTTGGAAAATAAGAGGAAGGGGGGAAGGCAAGAGGATGCAAATGGAAGCCTAGAGCTTCGGCAAAGATGATCTTATGTTAGAGTTGGGCAATGGTTGAAGGGGTTAGTCGTTTATTAGGTACAAGTAATAGTAAGGTGTTTATCAATGATAAAGGCATCATGAATTTAAATACGAGAGAGTGTCACAATTCATGAATTGAAAGGCAAGTAAGGGTTTAACTTAGACTTATAACGAAATCAATAGCATTAATAGGGTGGTTTGTTTATGGGTAAGGTATTATTTAAAAGCAATCTTGGCTTTTCATGAGTAAACTAGTTAAAAGGGTCATGGCAGGCCAAAAATGGTTTTAATAATTGAGCCTCCCAAATATATGATGTTGATGACTAAGCAAAGCAAACACTTTTGAAGAAAATGACAAGCTGAGAACAATCATGGTAAACAAGAAGGAAAGGTTAGCTTACCATCCAAAATATGAGTAACAATGTGAAGTTAAATGATAGTCGAGCACCACACGACATTCTAAAAGGGATGAACCTTTCGTCCCATGACGCACATGCATATATGTTGTCTTTTTGTTATCTTATTTTACCAAAATATGATATGAGGGGAAAAATGAGAGTCAAAAAGGCCCTTAATCATATTTCGGTAATGATATGTCTTATTTCATCCTAACTTCTATTATACAAAACTCTTCAAGAACAAATTAGCACACCTCCATCTTTTTTGTGTTATTCTAAGCATTTCAAAGGTTATAGAAGAAATTTGTTCATCTAGCTAAGAAAGCAAAAGTAAAAACTTCAACACACTAATACTCATAAACATGGGTACTAGGCTACAGCCTAACCCAACCCTACTAGCATTAGCCATCTTGGAGTTTTAAAAGAACAAACTCTAACTAGTCAACTCAAGACTCTTTTTCATGTTATGTTGCAAGACCCAACTGCTCATCTAGTATTGGTTCTCAAACCCTGCACCCACAAATCAACCTAAACTATTGTTTTATTTTAATTTCATATATTTTAAACATGAAAACTTAAGCCAAAAAACCATGCAATCTTAGCCATGTTTTAATGTTGTTAAAATGAATTCGCATTTCTATTTATACATAACAACACACATCTTATATTGTAATATTAGTAATATAGGAAAAAAAGAATTTTAAAACAAAAAATTTACTTTTTTAACAAAAGCTTATATATTATAAAATCTAGATTAAGCTAACACTAAAGGCAAGTCAAATTTATATGCTATTAATACTAGCACATTAAAATCTTGTATTGTTGATAACAAGATTAAATATTGTGTATAGAAAAAAAATAATAATAAAAAAAAGAAAATCCTTCCTAATTCACATAAAAACATAACTTAATTCTATGTTTTCCTTTTTTATTTTCTTTATATTTTACATCGAGGACTTGAGGACTTGCTTAGGACCAAATGAGTGTATAAGTCATAAAAGCTAAACCAATTCTGAACCATGGACCAATGTCCTAGGTGAATCAACAACCACCTATTAAGCCAAATCCAGCTTATGAACTCAAGGGGTAGTTTAATGATGGAACATGAGTTCGTGTAGTACAACTTGTAGTTTGATCAACTTTAACAATAACCAACCAAAAAAGCACCTACACTCAAGTTGCATAATTTGGTTTGAAACTTGTCACGATTTATAATCCTTTGACAATGAACACTCAAAACTCTTACATTGTTTGGGGTGATGGAAAAAGAAAGAAAACAATTAGGAAGGAAGAAAATTAAGAGAAAAGTAGTACAATTACTTTGTTTGTTTTAGGAAGGAAAATGAAAAAAAAGGAAATTAGAGCAAATTATTTCCACGAGTCTCATTAAATTTTTATCCCCTCTAATGTGGAGAGTAAGCAAAGGGAAAGAAAGGAAATGTTTTCTAATTACCAATTCATCCCTTCTTTTTACTTACTTTTTCTTCTTATTAGTATCTTTATGGATATATTAGTAATTTTTAACTTACATTCTATTTGTCTTTAATAATGATTAGAATTTCTTCCATATCCCAAATACATTAGAAGTAATCAATTACTTTTCTTCCAAATTCCATATGCCAAAGTGTTGGATGGATTCCTAAATTTTTACACAAAAGGAGAGTTGTGGTACTAACTTTTTGTGAAAATTTTATAATGGTCAAATATAAAAGCTATAAAAATTGTATAATAATCTAATATAAAAGCTAATTATCCAACGCCATGGGCTCAACGGACCAGAAGGCGGCAACTTTTCTATGTTGCGGCTGTTTGCACTTGTCCGACACAAGCCATATGCATACCCGTGATTATAATTGCAAAAATATATACGTATACGTAAATGTGTATGTAACAATATAATAACTAAATAACTCCTAAAATTGAGAGATGGGATAATTTTTATTTTGACAATTGGAAATACATGGTAAGAAAGTGAGCTAGTCATATTTAAAATCATAGTATTAATGTTAAAAATAATAAAAAATTATAAAGACACCAAAAATAGTACAATCTCTTTAATAATTTGGAAATATATATATATATATATATATATATCAACAAGCATTTCCCTTCTATTTATTTACTTTGAATTTACATATAAAATTTGGTCCTATTTAGTACGATATTTGATAACTTCAAGAAAATCAATCTAAGGTTCAAATAATGTTTTTAATTCTTACCCTAAATAATTAAAAAAAATCAATATTAAAGAAATAAACCATGCCCTTGGAAACGTACGAACCCCAATATCTTAATTCTATAGAAATCTTAAGCAATATCTATCAAACTCACTACCAAACAAAAAGCATGTTAAGTACAACAAAGGACTTTCGATCTCAACCAAGTCAGCACTCTTTTATCGCTAAACTAGGAACTACACTACAACATTAGCTACAGCGCGTTCAAACTTAAAATTGATCCGATTAATTAATTTGTAGTAATTAATAACCACTGACCTGGCCCCTGTAAACACCCATGCCTTACCAAATAAAACCAAACTTACAACAAGAGTCACAGTCAATAATGCAGAATGACGAAAACACCCATGCCCTACCAAAGGTTCCCCCTTCCCCACCACCATCTGTTGTTCTTTACCTTGCCCTACGTCTTATAGGTGCAGCGGAAACAAAGACAGTCTTTTTGTCATGTCTGGAATCTAGGACAGAACCACGATAATTTCCTGAAACGACGAAACTGCCCCCAAATTCATGGGATAAAATATCCAAATCTGCTGCCCATAAAATGGTAAAAGGAGGCATTTCACCTCGCTTTTTACCTCGAACTAGCCACGCCTCTGCTTAGCATTTCCTTGTAACGCAAAATGGAGTCCAGCCTTTGCAGCTTCAGTTGCTGCTTAAACCTGTTGATGAAGTCATCAGCTTTTGCATCAATTTCCTCTGCTTCTTGATCTTCTTCCTCTTCATGAAACGAGGTCGTTTTGGTAGCACCGCTTTTCTTGCGTTCCCTGGTTGTTTTGGGTCGTCGGTTCTCCAACTCGGGCTCACTCTCGAAGTGCCCAAACGTAGACTTCTCGCTCGCCGACTTCTTCATGTTCGCCGATAACTTCGAGAGAGGCTCGCCGCCGGACGGTTTCGTATCGGAGTTGACCCGCTTCACTTGTTGGGCGTACACCTGGTCCATATCCAGAAGACCCGAATTCGGATCCAGGAATGAATCCTCAGGTCCCGGATATACCACCGGCTCGGACTCATGATTTACGTATTCAGTTCGGCGGAAAGATGGGAACTTAATGGACTTGACCCGTTCTAGTAACGATGGAGCTCGATCGAGGTTGGTTGCGGATGCGGGTGAATCGACTTGGTGAGTCAACTCGGGCTCCTGCTCCGGCTGGGGCTCGAATTTGTGGAGTGAGAAGTTGATCGATTTGAGGCGCTCGAAGAGGGATGGTGCTCGGGCGAGTGGGGGTGGGTCGATACGATGAGTCGAGTCGGGCTCAGGGTAGTATTGGTGATGTTCGGACTCAGGTACAGGGTGTTCGAACTTGTACAGAGAGAAATTAATGGATCTAACTCGGTCGAGAAGGGATGGAGCTCGGGCGAGCTGGGGCAAGTAGGCCCGGCCGTCTTGGTGCTGGGTCAAGGGTTTTTTGGGGGTGAGCTTGGAAGTAAGGACTATAGTGCCTATCATGATGTTTAGGACGATAAATAAGGAGCTTGGAGTGAGCCAACTTGTCATATAAGCTACGAATTCCATGATTTCCTCTGGCTCGTGGAAACAGAGTTGGGAGATATTCTTATATTTTTGAGCTTGTTTAGATTGCAGTGGTATGGCTGTGGAAAGGACTGCGAAATGCGCAAATGGGAATGCAGATTTATGGGGTGAAATGAAAGGGGAGAGTGGGGAGTGGTGTATTTATGGCTGGGATGGGTTGTGAGAGAGAGAGAGAGAGAGAGTTACCCGGTTTCGCTTTGTCTGTTTTTGTGGAAAGGTTGATGATCGGAAATAAATTAAGGAAGAATTTTCTAGGTGGTAAAACAAAAAAAAAAACCTATAGTTTTGCTTATGGATTTTAAGATATCGATTTAATTCTTTATCTACTGTTAATATAATATTTAGTGAATTTAAATTATTATATTAATAATATTTTTAATTATTTATATTTAATAGATATTATATTAATGATTAGATGAAAGATTTGATCATTTTCATTACAAATATAGATGGGATCTTAGAATTGTTTAAAATAAAAGCCATAATTATTCCAAGTTGGACCAATAGTGTGGCCAATAGTATTTTTAACTTACCAAATCTGATATTTAATTGAAACTTTTTATATTTTTATTATTATCTACTATATATATATATATATATATATATATAACACGTAGTTCACTTTGATAGGTAATTATATTAAACAGGAAGTAACCATAACTTGAAAATTTTTGGTTAAGTGTTAATTGATATTTGAAGATTATCTTAGACTCGTTCATCTAGTATGGGCTTGGGTTCAATCCTGCAAAAGAAAAGAAAATACGTGAGCTAAAAAGACATCAGGGGTGGCTCTAACATGTATATTCCAACAACACTGAAGTGGTTTAGGTGACTTAAGAACGGTTGCTATTATTTAATATATATATATATATATATATATAAGAAAATAAAATTAATATATGCAATTTATGTAAGTTTTACTATTAGTAAAAACGGTTGCTACTGTTTACCAGTATTCTACACGGTAAGACCGAACGTCCGTAGTTAAGATTTGAACATCTGTTCAGGAGGGGGCCTCCATGAAAAGGACATAACAAAGATGAATTTTGAAGCGAAATGGGGAAAGTAATAGGACCTTGGAGAATGAAAATGACTTCACATGTGATTGATAGCTTATTCAAAGCTACTAGTTAATTTGCGTGACAAGTGATCCAGCTTTTTTATAGTTTTTTTTTTTTTTGTTTTTCTTACAGCTGGTCGAGACCATATTGACTAATCTAATGTGATCTTTCTGACTTTATGGTTTCCCTGTAAACAACACCTTTCTTATTTTTTATTGGGTATAATTATACGTAATAAAATTGCCTATGAAGGATCTTAAAAAGATAAAGTTACATTTTTATTTTTTATTTTTGTCCATCTTGGACTCGTTACTACTCAAGCAAAAGAGCTTATTGATGTAATTGTTAGTTATTATTTTTAGCTAGATGTAGTCATCAGTGTTAGGAAAAACAGAAAACTAATTGGATGATCGATATGCCCAATATTTATTAATAGAATATATTAGCAGGCTGTAAATGCATTTACTGTAAAAATATTTCATTGGAAAATAGAATTTAGATTATCTAGTTTTTCTATCTTTTCCTTTAATTTTAAGACAATCTTGTCTTGGATGGAGGCATTTTACGTTAAATTTTCGTATATCACATCACAAATTTTGTCAAACTGGCTCTAAAAATTTTTTTCACTAATTAATCATCTTCCCTACCGTCCCCTTCTTCTACAATGCTTGATTTTCTTCCTTTTAACTTGGCTACCGATTAAAAAAATATATTTATAAAGAATTCTTCAAATGTAAGAATTTCTTTTCTCTTTCTTTATTATATGGGATAAATGGATCCTATATATGAACTTTGCAATTATGTATTATACATTAGAGTAAAAAGGCTCCTCATGTCTGCCTATTGCGTACTAAGATTGCATTACATATACTTATGCATGATAGGTAGTAGTTTGTAATAAACTTCGAGTGCAAAAAAATAAGAAAGTAATCAATTGTGAATTTTTTTCTCGGAAGAGAACATCATCATAGAGAATATAAATAGTAAAAGGAGTTGAGAAAGTGAGAGCTTAAAAACTGGGTTTAGATATTTTGTTGTATAACGGTTAACAGTCTAACACGGTAGACATTAAAATTAAGAGGGATTCGATAATAGATTTACAATATTGAACTAGATCTATTAATATTTAATGCTCTTACTATGGCACATGAAGTAAGATCTTTAACCATGAAAGACAAGGTTGACAAGTTGTTAGGCTCACAATAAAATACCAAAAAGGAAGAATCAAGGAATTAACTCAAGTAAGGAATGTAATGAAGCTTCACATGTATGCTAAGGAAAAGAATCGAATTCTTCCTTCTAGAACTGCTAACTCAACAAATGCAATAGAATCATCATTTTCTCCGCACATAATCAAATTTTTAGTTTATCATTAAAGGCATTAATTGGAAGTGCCTAAATTAAATAGCAAGGGCTTTTAAGGTAGATAATCAAGACTAAACAATATTTTGACTTCCATCAAGTCAACAATGAATAGAAGATTGCCATAGTTACTTTTAAAATGGAGAGAGCTACATTACAATGATTTCAACAAATGCATCAAAACTATCGGGGAAGTTCATGGGAGAATTTTATTCACGCCTTGAAGATTCAACCCTCTAAGTATGAAGTTGTACACTCCATCCCAATTAAGTTAGATGAAAATTGTTAATGGATATCACACTCAACAAAAACTCTTCACATAATCTTCTAACTCTATCTCTATTTGAAAGTGGCTCAAATTGAGTGTGATATCCATTAACAACTTTCATCTAACTTAATTTGAAAATATTTCATTAGAAAATAGAATTTAGATTATGTTAAATGACTATTATAATCATTATGAGCCTTCTTTTTTTCTACTCTTTCTTTTTCCTTATCTACTGTTATATTAGTTTTCAAAACCTTATTGTCAAATTCCAATTTTCTAAGACATTTTGGTGTTTTTTCTTTTTTACTCAGTTAAAATGTCACTAACCTATTTAAATGTGATAAAAAATTAAAATTCAATCAAGTATATTTCAAGTGAGTCATCCAATTCTTTATATTTATGTGGTTCCACTAAGTCGTTCTTTTAGTTCCTTAAAACTATATATAGGGGACCTATATAATGACCAACCATTTACACAGCTAGCCAATTGGCAGGGTGACATATTTGACGAGGTTGTTCGGTGGTTGATTGAGAAGGTGCTGGGTTCTTTTGCCATTATGGTTTTTTGCTGCTTAAATTATTTATCATTTTTATATTAGATTTTCATTTTTCTAAATACTATATGTATTCTATTAAAAGATGTTGGGCAATGTAAATGAGAGAGAAAAAATCTTAAGGATTCGGTTAGAGAAAACTAATACTTAAAATAATGAGAGAACCAAGTCGTTTATACCAATGTATAGTTGGATGTTGCTTGTAATTGTTTATTTATTTATTTATTTTTCCATTCCTATTTTCCATTAAAATCCGTGTACTGTCCCCTAAAAGCGTGAGCGGCACACGCAATGGTGGTGAATTCGTTATTGTGGCAATTTTCATCGAGGATCGTAAATGTTCACTTTTAGAAAGCCCAAACTGTTAATTGTATATGCATAAAACGGTATAAATTAAGAAAATTGAAATAACTCTTTTCCTAAAATAAAATAATTTGAAAAGAAACGTCAGATGGAAATTATCTACCATAATATAATAACACGATATAATTGAACTAAAAAGAAAGTACTTGTTTCCAAATATATATTATTTCATTCTTTCCTAAAAGTTTTGGGATATGTCAGAATGGGAAAAAGAGAAAAGTAGAAAAATAGTACGAAGAAAATATTATTAAAGGCAGATGGATTTTAATCCTTTAATTTTTTTTTTTTTATAAATTTTCTGACGTTATCACATCAAGATAATTAGTAATTGAGATTAAAAATAATAAAGAATAAGATCACGTTATTGTGATTGCGATGTAATAAGATATTTAAAAATCTTAATAACTGTCTAAATTAACTTTGAGAATACATTGGATTAGGTCAATGTTCAATTCACACCGACTGCACCGACCTCTTTAATCGGTTTATCGTGTACGGCTCGAACTATAACAAATCAAGTTGGCCAAGTTTAACATGTTGTATTTAAGTCTACGAGTACGTGTAAACTGAAATTGCTGGTCACATGCAACGTTTGACCCATATTGGCCTGGCCGTCATTAATATCAAATCGCATAGCACATGTGCTTCATCGCTCGATTGCAAAATGGGCAAACAGTGTGAACGCAATACACAAACACACACACACGTATTTATATATTTTATTTTGCATTATCTTCTTTGCCATGTGATGGCTCCTCAACAGTTGTCAGGTGACCAAGTACATAATAAATGTTCCTTTATTACTTTAATATATGGACTTCCATACACTTTTCTGTTATTTATTATTTTTTCAGTAATTATAATAGAAATGGAGTATTTGAATTTAATCTATTAATTAGAAGATTAATTTTTATATTTTAGACAATTCATATTTGATATGCATGAATGATCTAGAATGGAATAAATTGAAATAGAATAAGGAACAAAATGATAAATCTTTTCTCATATTTAAAAGAAATGTTTATGAAATTGAATGGAATGAAATGAAATCATATATATATATATATAGCAGTAATTGTAAAAAATATCCTTAATTAATAAATGCAAAATGAGCAATTTAATTAATAATAATAAATACAAGAGGTATATAATTGCAATTGAAAGCGGAGTTGAATTTCTATTTAAAGTTGAAGTTGCCAATTCCATATAATTGTGATTTTAGCTTTTAAATATACATCTAAACATAGGAAAAGTGAATAGAATCCGAAATAGCGATTCCACTTTAATCCATTCCTATATACCAAACATAATATAAAAGACTTGGCATTGTTGAAATCGAATATTTAAACTCTTAAAGTTTAAAAAATATAATTTAGGATTTTTATATAACCATTTTACTTCGAATAGAACTAATAAAATAATTATAAAAATTAAAAAATATATCGTAAGGTCTCTAACCTAAAATAATGAACAACTAAGTTAACAAGTACTAATAAATCTATTTTAACCACTTTGTTCAAAAGTTATAACCATATATTAACAAATATTTATAATTATGATCTTATAAACTAATATTATAAAATTTTATAATTCATATAAAGTACTTAACCACCAAAACCTTTTATATATATATATATATATATATATATATAAAGCGATATCTTACTATTTAACTGTCCAAATACAAAATTGTAAAGACGAGGGAATAAGCCTATATAAAATGGAAGGGAAGATACTTATCTAATCTAACTTCTTCTTTTTTCCCGTCAAGGGCATAATAATTGAAGTGTGGGCTTTTTGTTAATATGTATTAAAAGATGAATATATATATGCATATATGTGTATGTGTGTGTCTAGATGTCATGTCGAATGGAGAAACAATTACTCAAATCTTTAATTTTTCAGAAGTTCCATAATAAAGCTGATAGAAATATGCGGTTGAGAGCCAGAGTCGTATGGTAACAAAATGTGAAATGAGATCTCTTGTGACCAAAAATTATGATGACTCGGTTGACTTTAATGTCGTAGCTAAAATTTCCTAATAAAAATACGTAGATTCTTCTAAACGAGGAAAGTGCCAAGATGAGGTTCGGTACATAGGACGTTTTCTTAAGAAACGTACAAATTTTCTGGAAAACCATTTGCCGATAATCACCGACTCACTGCTACATAAGTGTGAAATCATTGTTCTGTCCAGCACAATTTACACCGTGTTTGGAAAGAGAGAAACATTTGGGTGGGATCGTGGGAGGGAATAGCTTTGGTTTGGAAGGAAAGAAGTGGATAAAAGGGAGGAAATTAAAAGTAACGTTAGCGGTATTAATTTTTATTATGGTAGTTTTTAAAACAATGAAATTATTTTTATTATGGTAAAATGTTATAAAAATAGTTGTGGTTGGGATAATTGAAGTGGATGTAATCATAGCAAGTGTATTTGAACTTTCCATTGTCATTAACCTACTCTCTGCCTCTCCTAAAGAAAAGAAATTGCTTAGGTCTGATATCTTATCAGACTCATTCATCAAGATTCAATTATTTTAAGGTACAATGTGTTGTTACATCAAACAAATAAGAAATTAGTTACCTTTCTTTGACCTAGCAGTTCGTATCGTCGGGTTTCTAATTTATATATCTTATCACATGAGTGCGAAGAACAATAAATAGTATTCAAACTACTTTAAACTTCACCAATGTTCAATTTGTGCCTTAACACTTCTCCTCAGCTTGGATGGCGACTTATAAGAACGAGTCTTTTAGCTTAAAATGATTTAGATACTATCTACGCTCTTTGTGTATTCATATGATTTGTTTCTTATATACAGGTTCCTCATAAGAGACAAGTATAGAGTATACTTTAAATCTTGGAAGATAAATTAGGATACCTTGTAATTTTCTTTTTTTTTTTTAAGGTTTGGGAGAGAAGGAGAAGAAGATTAGAAAGCCATAAGAAAGGTCAACAACTTCCTATATATTTTATCTGGCTATGTTCAACCTTTCACAATACATGCTAATGCCTTATATAGGTATTTTGGGATACAAACAACAAAACGAGTTATTACTTGTAACCAACAAATTTTACTGTAGACTACAGTAATTAAGTACAATAATTGAGAACACGTATTACAAACGACAAAAATTATTAAATACTTCATCTAACGCATCTAAATATTTGTCTTATCTATAATAATTACATTATCTTGATAAGGTTTGCAGATCAATTAATATTGCCAGTCACTGGTTCATGTGAAGATAACATATTCATGTCATTAAGGTACTCTGGTTCTTGGCTATATCCTTCTAAGAAGGCTTCTTCTTCCATTCAATCAATCTCTTCATCTCGTTTTTTCAAAGCCTGCCTGATTGAAGTTACTGTAGACTGATAATCATTACTATGATCTTATGGTACTTCTATTTCAAATGGACTTAGCCATATTTTTTGTGGAATAGTCTGATTTATTGAGCATAACTTCTTTTAAATTTCTCAGTATTTTCTATCATCTTTTTGGATGTTTCCTTCAAATCCATCAGCAAAGTTGCAAATCCTTAATGGATAATACCTACCTGGCTGGTATTCTATCCACAGTTGTCTAAGCTCTATAATCATTTTGAACTGTAATGGATTTGATTTTAGAAACATCTAATTTAAATGATTGATCCATGATTCAATTCAATGATTTGTTCCCATACTGGTAAAGACCTGAACCATTCCATTAATTGAGTCAAATTAGTCAAATGATTTAAGCTTGGGTTTACTTTAATGATCCTCAGATGTTACAATGCCTCATAGGTTGGAATCTGGACAGCAATGATGTAATGATGCATGTGATATCAATAAAATCATTTTAATTTTACTAGAAATTTGGCTTCATGGAGTCTCCAAATATAGGGATGGATAAAAGGATATCGAAGATGTAATCCAAAAGGGTTTAGATTTAATCCTCCATATTTTCTGAAAATTTGAATCTGATAATCCTATATCTGAGTCTTGCTTTCTTCTTCAAAATTACCTCTTACAATCATTTGCCTTAACTCATGTGAACCATGAATAATGAAGGATTTTGAATTGTATCATCTTAGAGCTAACTAATTTGATCTTCATATCATGGAAATGCTCTTAGATGCATGAATATCACCCAAAAAAGGTGATGTTATAATTCCAATCTTGGCTTCTTCAATCTCTTTTTGAGGTTTAGATAAGAAGTCAACAACATAATTTTGTTTTCCAGAAATATGTTTGACTTCATAAGAGTACTTTGAAAACCATTCTTGCCACCTCAACAGTTGAGGATATGATATTGTCTTTTGCTTGAATTTGAGCATTTTGGGAAATGAACTTGTGTCCATTTCAAATTTGAAATGTGATCACATAAGATGATATTCAAATTTTTTAATACCATATTTTACAGCAAGGATCTCTTTGAATGTTGAATGGTAATGGATTTTTGAGTCTTTGAACCTCTCGCTTCTATATCTACACACATGTCTTCTTTTTTCTCCTCGTTCAAGGAGAATTGCTCCCTAATATTTGTCACTAGCATCGATTCATAGAATGAGCTGTCCTCCAAAAGGGATCTTTAGAGGTGGAAGTTTTTGCAATTCTTCTTTCAGGAACTTTATTGCTCTTGTTTGTTTATTTCCCCATAGGGCATGTTTCTTCTTGAGCATTTACAATAGAACAGAAGTGTGTTTATAGATTTGGAGAACGAAATCTCTAAGATAGTTTACAATTCCTAGAAATTGTTATATTTGCTTAGTGTTAAGATCTTCATTAGGGAATTTTAATAATTCTTAAGCAATATTGGATTCTGATTGGTAACAATCATCTTTGATTTTTATCCTTAAAAACTCCATTTCTATCTAAGTTATCTTCATTTTCTTTTCTGAGAGCATAACTCCATGTGATGTCACCAATTCATAAAATTATTGAAGGAGTTTAAAGTGAAATGTCTCATCTGAGCTGAAAAAATGGATATCATCTATGTAGATAATAGCAAATGATAGCATTATCCAGAATTGGTTGGAAAATCTTGATCATGGCCTTCTGAAATAATGATGGAGTGGTCTTCAGCCCAAATGGTAGGACTTTCCACTAGTAATGGTGATTTAGGATGCACAATCCCATTTTATCTATATCATCTGGATGAATTCCTAACTACTAAAAACCAGCTTGAAGATCAAATTTGGAAAAGATCTTAGCATAGGCAATGTTTTAGAATATTGCATTCCTATTAAGAATTGGGAATTGAGAATTTGTCATCTTAGACAAAATGATTAAGAGGCTGGTAATTGATGACAAGTCTGAGCTTTCCTCTAACTTGTTCAGCTCTCTTATTTACGTAAAATGCTTCACAAGCTCACTGCGAATCTGAAGGTTCTATCAATCCTTGACTTAGTAATATGTCGCATTCTTCTTCTACTAATTTCGCATGTTCAGGATTCATTCCTAAATGATTGGATTTAGTTGGATTGATATCTTCGTTTTTCTTAAAAGGGATCCTCACAAAGAGTTCTTGGTCTTGCCACAAAGGATGACTGCATTTTTTCAAGAACTCAGTGTGGTTCTCAGCACATGCATCTGTTTTAATCCTTTTGACTAATTATGGTATACCGATCTCCCTAATAGAGTAAAATCTTAGAAGTTCCGTATATGAATTGTGGTATTTCTTGAATCTTATTCCTTCAGGATGAATCTTCATTTGAGGCATCTTGGATAATATATCCTAACCAACAATAATATCCTTATTAGGTAATAGAGATCTAAGGATTGGAGTTATAATGCTACATCCAGGAAAAAATTGGATTTCTATTAGCTTACTTTTGAGGTGTTTGTGGAATTCTTCATTGGATGTAGTCACAAAGGTCTTTGAATATGGAATCCAAAGATCTTCAGGAAGTACTTGAGAATCTAAGATTCTTTCAGAAGCTCCAATGTTAATGAAAGCAATCACAAGAATTAGTTTAGCATATTTGCTAATAAGTATTTGGATTAGAACATGAGAAGTGCTAAAGCTCGTGAGTTCATTAGCAATGCTTAGTTATGTCTCTTGTATTGAGTAAGATTCATCTCCTGAATCTTCCTAATCAGATGCTTTAGTATATGTTTGTAGAGAAAACAAAGTTTTCTCTTACGGTTGATCTTCTTTTGAGAACAAGGATTCAAGGTCTTCATCTTTTTGTATCTAGACTATAATCCTTTCAACAATTGCTTGGATCATTTTTTGAGATCCCTTTTGAGGACATTGTTTAGCATAATGTCCAGATTTGTTGCACATGAAACAGCGACTAGATTTTTTCCCTTTCCTTCCTTTCTTCATATAATACTTCCATTTTTTATTTAGAAATCTTCTTCTTGTTTTTAGGAAGGATTTTCTACTTTTGACCTTAAAACATTTCTTTTTCTTTCTTGGATTACAAGCACACTCCTTTTCAGGATTTCTACATTTGATATAGAAATCTAGCTTATTGCACATTTCATCAAAGATACTGCTACCTTGAATGTAGTATTTGATGACTCTTCATTTATTACACATATGTTTAATAACCATGTGAAGTATTTGCTAAATTTCTCTAATTGAGACATAAATCACCTTTTGGTTCTTCAATTGAAGATATCGTCAATTCCTCTTGACAATGGCAAGGGAATGGAAGAGAGAAATACTTACTTCAAGTTAATGTCAGCTCTAAGTTAATAAAAGAGTTTGACCATTTTCTTGAAATGTCTGTCCAAGTCTTTCTTTTTATAAGAACATCATTTTATTTCATGAGACTCTTTCTTCTTTATTTCCTTCGAATCTTCTAGATTCCCTATGAGGAATTGGTAGATAATGTTGATGGCTTCATCAAAATTTGTCAAGCTTAAGAAATATATTCAGTCTTGTTCAAATGTAGAGTTCCACTAATCCATAAGTATTCTAGTGAATCTATTGACAAATTCAGTTAGAATTTCTCTATGGGAAAGAAGTGTTAAGAACTTTGTTAACATCCATGAATGAAATTCTTAGAGCTTGTCTACCCATCTAATATATGTTATATCATCTAGTGTAAAGGGACCACTAGATTTAAGTGCTTTTTAAGTGGAAGAGGAAACTCCTGTAGTCAGATCAGAGTCTGACTCATCATCATTATTACTTTAAACCATTTAGATTGGTTTTGATGGTAGTTCAGAAGTAACACTTTCTTCTCTAGAATCATCATACCCTTTTAGATAATCTTCAGATGTATTTGTTTCTTAGTCCGAGTTTAAATCACCTAATTCTTCTTTATCAGAGCTGCTTATGGCATTTTGCTCTTCTATTGGTGTGTCTTTAGAAGAGTTAGATATCTCTTCTTTAGATTCTTCAACCATAGCAATTTTTGGAATTGTTTGATGTTGATAGGCTTGTACGAAAGCCTTGATAAGATTATCATCCTAAGTTTTTACTATACATACTCTCGACTTGAAGATATCATCTTTAGGTTCTTCATCATCTCCTAAATTTTGAGTTTTGTAGAAATCTTCTGCAAAACTTGTTGAAGTCTCTTTTATCTTTCCCTTCCTTTTTCTAGAAGCCTTAATCTATTTGATTTGCTCTCTTAGTTCAAACAGAGTTTTCTTAGGTTACCGTTGAGGCTTTAAGAAAAATATTGATGTTTTTCTAAGTATGAGGGTATCAAAAAAGATATTTGACTCTACAGTAGGTGGAACATAAGAAGCTCCCTTTTGTTGAGCTTCAAGCATGGCAATTTGATTTTTCAACTTTCTAATTTCTAACTCCTTTTGCTCTACATAGTCTTGAAGACTCATACATGGTTATAGTATGGATTTTTTTTCACGTTTTCAAGTCTTTTTTCAAGGAGAGAAATTAGTTTTGAGCCATCGTCTATTTTTTTTTCAATAGTAGATGACCTTTGTTGGATATCTTCTACATTAAAGTCTATCCTTTTGATCACTTTGTTTTGTGCAATAGCATTTTTGGTATGCTAGTTGAGTACAGCTTCAACTGCGCTATTCTTCTTTTGATTTCCCAAAACATCACATTATGTGGGGTTTGTAACTTTTGAAGAGTGATGATAATTTTCTACGGTATATTCTTCACAAGGTGAGAACTCACTCTCATCCTTCTTAGGCTGTACCATGAAAGAAGTATCAAATGAGACTCTATTTGTATTTTTCTCAATTTGTTCTTCTGATTTGAGCTCATGATCATCGTCAGTTGTTGAATTATCAGAATCAGTTAGATTCTTCACAAGATAGTCGTTTAAGATCATTTGGTCAAAATCTAATGAGGTATTAGATTCTCCAATGCTAATCTTCAATTGTGAAGATGACTCTACTTCATCTCTCCTCTTCTTAAGTAAAAGTTGTTCCTTTGAAATCCACCTTAGAGATGTTTGGGTAGATCATTTCTCATACCTTCTCCAACTAAGTAGAAGTGAAGTTCATTTCTCTTTTTATGGGATCAAGCCTGATCTCTATCCTGTTGAGTCTTTGTACGTGCTATACATAGAGTCAGGATTTGGATCTACCTGAGGCATACCATATAAGGATTATGCTATATAGCTTTTTCTTGTGAGCTCTTGTCCTCTATATCTTGAACTAGGTTGGCATACTTGTGGTGTTTCTTTTAGCTAAAGTGATGGTCTATAATGAACTATATACTGTCATTTCTCATAATCTTCTCCAAGTGGTCCGATGGTAGGATCACCATCTTGATATCTCTTCTAGTAAGAGGATGATCTTCTTTTGCTCGATCTTGGAGGTTTATTAGGGAAATTTCTCTTAATGTGACAATCATCACACTGGCAGTCTTCATCAAAGTAACAATGGCCACTAAATGGGTGTTTGAAGAAATAAACTAGCCTTCCTTGATTGTCAAAGTACTTAACAATCTACTGCAGTTGCTTGTCTCATTTAGAAGCTTTATAAGCTTATGATGGTTGAATCATCATCATGGTTAGGAAAGTAGAGGAGCTAGTCCTCTGTTCATCTTGTGGCTTTTGAAACTGGATGGCTACAGAACCATCCTATTTTCTTACAAACATGGGATCAATTGATTGTATAGGGACAGTGTTGTGATGACGCTTCTCATAGTCCGTTACCCATGCTGTTGGTAAGATTTTTAAAAGATTTGTTTTAGATATCTGTCTTGGAGCATAGACTATTGTAGGAGTCTTGTTGGAATCCATCGAAATTATCAGGACTTCACTTGCTTTCCTTAGTAGAGATAAATCCAAGGAATGGTTTTGCACTTTATGTACCATTTGGTAATACAAAGTTGTAGTAATTGCCTTAAAATCCAAGGGAGCTCCAATGATCTGAACTTGCACTTACAATGCTTCCAAAAGCTTTAGGTTAGCCAAAGTTATATTATAATTTGGATACAGTGTTGCAAACACCATTCCAACATTTAAGGTTGTTTCAATAGTATCAACACAAGCCTATTGATATTTTAAAAACCTTGTGTCTAGTAATGCCAATCTAGCTACTACTGGTAACCCTTTTCTCCCATAAAGTGTTAGAGCAAGTTTGATTGCTCCATGGTATATGTGTGTATAACCTTGAGATAACCATAACTTGAGTAGTTTTGGTGGTATCTGCAAAGTTACAGATTGCTCTTCTTGGGAAGCTCCGATATGACATTGGTCAAATTTAGAGAGTTAGATGTATTCTTTGACTTGTTTTGAGTTTGGACTAATGAGTGATTTTAACAAAGATCTTTGTGGTATGGCGAAAACTGAGTATGGATTTACTAAGAGTAAAGACGTTTGATCTATTCTTTCTTGGTCATCAAGGTAAGATACCTCATAGAGGTAATTTATCTTATTTGAGTAGCTTTTATTCAAGGCAGCTATATGTAAATTGAAAGTACCTGTGATTAAGGTAATTGAAGTAGATGTGGTCATAGTAGGTATATCTGAGCTTTCTATTATCAATAACCTACTTTATATTTGAAGAGAATGATTCTTGTAAGTTCAAAGGAAAATTTCTTTTGCCATCCAACATAATTTAATGGTTAACTCGTGAAGGCAAAAAGGAAAACAATTTATTTATAATTCCATTCACCATCATCGATGAGAAGATATATAAAAATAAAATAAAAAGGGAGAAAAATATGACCAATGAAATACGTTATAATGATATGGATATGGGTACATACCTGTTTTAACTCGTATTCTAGCACTGGATTGAAATTTGTGTCTCTGAGATCTAAACTCTATTGAATGGCTAATTTGTAACTTGCTTGTCCATTTTTAAATAAAATAATCGCTATACTGTTTTAAAATAAATTAATAGTGAATCCAACATAAAATTGATATAATTTTAATTTTCAATCAATCAATCAATCTGATCCTATTAACCTTTTATTTACAAATAAAATAATCATTATATTATTTCAAAATAAAAATCAGTTGTAAATCTAAAATAAAATTGATATAGTTCTATTGTCAATCAACTTGTTCCTATCAACCATATTATTGTATGCAACCATCTAGCTTTTTTTTTTTTTTTCACAAAAGCAATATCTATGTAGACATAGACTAAGACAATCATCTAGCAACAATTATTAGTTATCATTATGAATCAATTACTAAGCTATTTGAATCTCTTCATATAATCTCATTTCAGTTAAATATTTTCTGTCATATCATCATGAACTAATTACTAAGCTATTTGAATCTCTTCATATAATCTTATCTCGGTTAAATATTTTATGTCATATCATCAATGTTCATTCATTTTAGGTGGTTTTTAAGATAAATTAGACTCAATCAAACTTATTGTAACCGATCATTTATGAGTCTTATCATAACCAAACGCCTCCCAAACTCCTTAATTCAAGATAGTAACGTCTAGCAAAAAAAAAAAAAAAAAAGAAAAAGAAAAGAAAAGAAATTCAAGATAGTAATCATTTTATATTTTAACTCATCATGGTTATTTCTATATTTTAAACCGAACCAAAACCCATATTATTTATAATATAAATGAAGATTGTGTTTAATGATATGAAAATGCAATGTTCTATATATGGTATTTATAAAAGACTCAAATATAGCAATTATCTACGCTCATTTATATAGAAGAAAGGTAGATGGCAATAATTGTGTGTATTTTTCTATTAATAAGTTATGTTAAGTGTACTCATTTAATTTTCATAGTCATATGTATAAATTGAATATCTTTTCCTTGATTAAGTGAGAATGACCTTGGTCATATAATATGTTAGTTTATATATCTATGTTTTTTTTAGCTATTTATCTAACTAAAAACAATTTTTATTTATTCTCAATATTAATAATATATCTTTATTATTATTCTAAACATATAAAAATTATTTATATATACATATTAAGCTAAAAATAACATAGATATATAAACTAACATATTATATGACCAAGGTCATTCTCACTTAATCAAGGAAAAGATATTCAATTTATACATATGACTATGAAAATTAAATGAGTACACTTAACATAACTTATTAATAGAAAAATACACACAATTATTGNATTATAAAATATATAAAGATTACTTAAGCATGTATTACATAGTAACATTTTAAAGTAGCTTTATGAGCATTTCCATGCTTTACTTTGGAAACTCCAATCAACAACTTCAGCTTACAGGCCTATTCCAACCAGTAGCCATGAGTTGGTCCTTGACCAACGCGTGTACTCTGCCCCCACATTAGAAGTATGCGCCTCGTTTAACGTGCAATCAATATCATATCAAAACCCGACACGCGTAGTATGGCTCTTACCAATTTGATTCCAAATATATTCATAAGGCCGGGGTACGTACATGAGTAGGAGCACAGCAGAAAACAAACAACCAAACAGCTTGACGGTGTTGGTCACTCATCTCAAACGCATTGAACATCCCTTAGAATCACCTCCAAACATCTACTTTACACAAAACATTTTTAATTAGGATCTTTGTTTCAAAAATAGGGGGTCTTGGTGATTCTAATTTGAACTTTGGTGAATTGAACTTCAATAAGAGAAGGGGTGCATCAAAATGCTAGTGCTGTCATAAGTGAATTTAATTAGAGGAAAAAATTATGAGTTTAGGATTTAATGATACTAATATAATATATGAATTAATGTATAATATATAAATATTAATAAAATTTTAATACGTAAATACATAATTGATACTTTTTTAAAATATATTTTTTTATTTTAAAATATTTTAAATATCATCGATATTTATATACTACTCATTAATTTATAACAATATTGTTATTATTGAATTTTTTTTTTAAAAAAGAACCTGATTGGCCAAACTCTCATTTAAACTTAAAAAACCCCCCTTGTACGTCCTTTACCCACTTCGATTAAACTTTCTATAGTTTTATCAACCATATTGTTTTTCAGCCGATTTTTCTGGGTTTTCAAAAGAAACCTCATCACACTAGAATCATCATTTGGATGCTTCGTAGGGAAGTGCTGTAGTTAACTATACTTATTCTCTATATATTTTATTGGCTTTGCTTATCTTTCTCTTGATGATGCCATGTTGTTCATCTGACGAAGCGGGAACATGCACTCAAGATAGGAAGGGTCCACAACCCAATAATAGTTGCTTTTCTTTTTTCTTTTTTCTTTTTTTTTCCCTCTAAAATATAGAAGGATGGTGTTGATGTTGATCGGCTTACTATCCTCTATCATTTTTTCATGAGACACACAATTAATATTTTTAAAAATTGCAGTTTCCCTTCCTAGATAAATTTAATAAATATCTAAGACCATACCGATTATATTATTCAACCGAGACGTAATTAGATACTACTGACTCCACTTCTTGAGCAGCAAATGGCTAAACATTTGTTTTAAGAGAAACAGATGTCAGATAATCATTTAGGTTTAGCACTGTCGTTGTCACTTCCAATCACCATCTAACACATGAAACATTTCATACAAGAAAATAAAGCATTAATGTCATTGTCTGAGCATTAGCGATCATCACGGACCTAACTTAGTAGTGCAGTTGATAAATCAAAATATGAGAAGATAAAATTGCATTAATACGTTGAATATTTGAATGAATAATGATGTATAAATTATAAATATTAATAATAGCATATATATTTTTAAAAATTTATTATTTATATTTTTATATGTTAAAATTTTATTAATATTTAAATATTATTAATTTATTTATACAATATATTAATATTATTGAATCTTTTTTAATCAAAACCTTACTAAATGATAAAAATTTTGATGGGGTTGATAATAAAATATATATTTATGAAAAAACTGTGAATATATAAAGAAATATATTAATATTATCTATAATTTAGCATATCAAGACATGAAAATTAACTTCTCTCAAATCCTCAACAAATCAATAAATAAAACAAGATGAAAGGAAAGCTAATGGGTCGCTTAAGAAAGAAACTTCTCCATCCCAAAAGAAAAGTCAATTTTGTCATGAAGCAGTTGGACCTCATGACGGCTAATTAGGCTGTCCTTTCAATCATTGCATATGCAAGGACAAACATCACGGTTTCACTAGTTATGGGTTTGTCTGTTACCAGGTCCGAAAAGTCTCTCTCCAGTGCCGATATCGCCATAAGACACCAACTTCCGGTTGTACGACACTTCAAGCATTGAACTGTAAACTCATCGACTAGGTAGAACTCAGTGTTGAGTTTGTGCTAAAATCGATTTAGATTTAAAACTTTGGGTTTGGGGTTGACTTCAAATAATACCCTCAACATGGTAAATGAAAGCTTAATTTGATTAAATTTATTTAAATTTAAGAAATGTATATTTTTTTGGTTAATATAAGATTGATATTCAAACTCAAACTAAAACATAAAATCAAACTTTATTAACATTTAATCTCAACTTAGACTAGATGAATTCGTGAGGTAATAAAGCAAATTAGCATGAATTTTAAGTTCAACTCCATTAACACTCAAGTAAATTAAATTTCATGTCAATTTAATTATTATCGAACTAAATTTGAATAGGTATAGAGTCAAGCTCTCCCTTTTTCCTTTTTCATAAGTTTGACAACATATTATTTACTAAAATTTTTATCTTGTGAAATTTGCAATGATTTGATAAGTATGTTATTATATAATATATATATATATATATTTATAGGTTGGGAATAAAACCAATAGAAGTATCCAAACTTTTATATTTTTTATTTTAATACGTAAATTATAAATTTATTTATTTTAGTACCTCAACATTTTAAATATGACAAATTAATATCTCTATTGTAACAGCCATCATTGTAAAATGATAGGATAACAATATAGGTATATCAACTTTCATTTTATTTTATTTTTAGTTCTCAAACATTTTTTTTTTCCATTTTAGTGTTTCAACTTTTTTAGTGAAACAAATAGGTATTCTTTATAATAATCTTTATAAAAGCATTATAAAAAATATAAAAAATAATAATTAATAAAAATATATTAAAAAAAGAATAGGTCTACTTCTTGAAATTTTATTTGCACGTAAAGTTTTTGCAGATAATATCCAACCTTTGCACATTATTATATCTTCAAATAAATTATGTCATTTATTATTATTACTATAAAAAGATAACAACAACAACTATAATACTAATACATAAATACATAAAAATGGATTAAAAATGGGCACATGCCTATTAAATTGATATCATGTTAATCCCTCTAGCTTCATCTTAATTGGTTTAACTCGATATCTCAATTCTTACTTAGTCTATACTAACTAAAGCAATATTTTGGTAATATTTTGTTAGCATGTGTAAAAGGGTAAATGTGAATTTAGACCTTGAGAAAATGGATTTAATTCTTTGAGTAAAGATGATATGACCTAAAGAGTTAAGCTTATAAAGAATCGGAATTATCAAGGGATATTTGGTATGATTAGTTTAGAGTAGAGTCTTTGGATTGATCCGTCCAATTTAATCTTTTTCGATTTGACTCGCAGTAAAATATAAAGCCCTTTATTTAGCCTAAATCTATGAAAAAAAAATCCATTTGAGATCTATTAATAAAAAACTTCGATCATCATCATTGATCATCATTACAATTTGAGTGATGAGATCAATGGCCAATCCCTATAAATACCTCATTCCTTTCCTTATTTGGACAAGAGAAATCTTTAATGAATACTGTTACTCTATCTAAATCTTACTTTGAAAGATCAAACTTTTAAATATTTCAAAAATTCATACACCATTCTTCATCGTTCTTAGAGTTTGATGCCATTAAGTCTCTTCACCTATTACTATATGTATTAGAGCTTTATTGAAATTGCTTACTCTTCATTTTTATCGTATCTTACTTGATTATCATCTATGTATAATTTAAGTTATTTCTTTAGTCATGTATAGCACGACTAAATACGCGGCATGTGTGTGATCATTACATTACCCTCACCCCCATAGCATGCATCCATTTTAATCCATTTTAGGTTTTTTATTATATTATTATTATTAATAAATAATGACAATAATGATATAATATATATCATATTTTATTTGGCAATGTAAAAACTTGCAAATTTTGGATATCTTTTATAGAAGTCACACCAAATAAAATTTCAATACTCGAGTGTCTTCTTTGTTATTGTTTTTTTATTAATTTGCTGTAATTATTTATTAATTTTTTATAATGCTTTTATAAAGGTTATTATAAATAATATCTATTTATTTTAATTTAAAAAATTGAAGTACCAAATGTTTTTTTCTAAAAAAAATAAAATGTGATTAGTAAAATGAGAATAAAATGAAAATTGATATACTTATATTATTATTTTATTTTTTTATAATAACAGTCGTTATAATAAAAATATCAATTTATCTCATTTAAAAAGTTAAAGTATTAAAATGAACAAGTTTAAAATTTAGGTAATAAAATGAAAAAATCTAAAAGTTTAAATACTTCTACTAGTTTTATCCCTTATAGATTGAGATAACAATAGCAAATTTTTTAGAGAGTAGGCGAAACTAATCACTAAATTGTCTTGGACTTGCTTTATCTAAGCTAGTCGATTTAGGTTTTAAGAGAATAATTAATAACTACTCCTAAAATTAGCACTAATATTAACTTAACAGTTTCTAGTAACCAAGCTAATGATGGGAATGCTCGATATCAAATGTGTAGGATTGTGTTTTGTCATCTTAAGGGTAGTTAATTTCATGCCTTTCAAATATATTATTTGGGGTTTAATGAGACCCTAAATTGCAAGGGTTGCATAAAATAAAAGTAATTTCTAGTGTTCTGTCCTAACCACAGATGGTGTTTTTGTCAAAATAGAAACACTTGGTCTCATTGTACTGCATACTTGTATAAAGCCCTTATGTATCGAATCTAATAAGTTTCTTTTTGACAATTAATTCTTCAAATTTGATGTTTATATATTGTTAGTCCTAAGTCATCCCTGTATTTTGTTTGTGATTTACTAATTCTTTTTACAGGTTAATAAACCAATCCATTTCATGTTTCTCTAACTCATCAATTTCAATTTCTTTTACAAAACCCAATTCTTGAATTATTATGATCTTCTTAGTCTACTAATTTATAATTCTATCACTCAAAAAAGAATTTAGATTTTAGACTTTTACTTATTTTGTATCTCATCATTATCTTTGTGCTTGTCGTAGCTAAAGAAAACTTTGTTAGAATAATTATGAGTAGAGAGTGAAGGCTTATTTACGAAAAGGGATTAGAGAACCATTTTTATGTTTTACCCGTCGTTCTATATTTATTTATTTTTCGTTTTATCTACTATGCCCTCGCTATCCCTTACTATATATCTTTCATTTGTGACATACTATTATTTTGTTTTATTATGCTTACCTTCGTTTTATTTCATATTTTTATTTACTTTATTCTATTTAGGGGAGCTTTTAACCGTTACCATCTTTTTTATTTGAGCCATTGACCTTTTTTCTTTTTCTATATGAGTTCCTAATTTTCAAACACTTAATAAGAAAAGATTTTTTTTTATCAAATCCATTACAATTTTTGTGCATCTTGTACATGTGTCAACTTTTAATTAGCTTTAAGATGGTTGGTTAAGATGGCTTAGTTTACACAATTGTTTCAAGCCCCCTTTTTTTTATATTAGATGATTTAATATTGTAATTTTATCGAATTAATTATTGCGCATCAATTTGAAATCAACAAGTGTTATGGATGAATGAAAATTTTAACCGATTCGAGATGAAAGTCCCCCTAAACCATGTGTCATTGATTAAGGTCCCTTTGTTTAAAAAAAAATTTCTCAAAACACTTTTCTCCATTTTTCTTTAATTGTAAAAACCCTTTAACTAGAAAATATTTTCCTTTGTCACAAAAAAATACCTTTTCATTAAAAAGAAAATTATGTCATATTTGGGACATTGGAATAGATCAGGATAAAATTGTGATTTCGGATTCCATTATCTTTTCCATGCTAATAAGCATTTATAATGGTTAGAATCACAATTCTTTGGAATAAGCGATTTTGATGTTAAGAGAAACTTTAGTTCGACATTTGAAGGAGTGAAATCATGATTTCAGTTCATCCTTATTAATTATATTAATTAAAAATCACTTATTTAATCTTTAATCAAATTATGATATGTAATAATTAAGTATATTTACATTTGATTTCATTCCATTTCTAGGCACTTGTAAACATAAAAAATGATTTACTTTTTAGTCCTCATTTATTCAATTCCAATCATTTCCATCCCACTCTAGTTTACATATTTCCTAGAGCCCAAATGTGACAGTATATTCTTCCTTATCCAATGTCATTTTCTAAAGTATTTGTATATAATCAAACTCTAGGAAAATAATATTTATCTTTTTTTTTTATGATGATAAACGTATAAATTATCTTCTAAACTAAAAGGAACTTGATGGAATATAATGGGCAAAAGAAAATTTTATGAACATTTTAAAAAATTATCAAAATCAACTAAGAGATTGTAATAATGCCTATTTAAAAATCAATTTACATCTGTATGGAGCTTCAATAGTTCACTTTCCCAATGCATCATGCTGCCTGGTAATTTTATGATGCAGCTTTTACTACTTGTCTTATTCTTTATAGAAAATTTTGTACAGCACAAGAGTGTAATAAATGAGGCTACACTTCAAGATGAATTTCTGAGCTACCTGTTAAATTTTGTGGCATCTTGGGTACGCTACAGACATCGGGAGAGCTAGCTTTTGCATCCTATGCCTGAAATTGTTAAAAGCAATTTTATGTCACCAGGAGAGCTAGCTGTTGCATCTTACATGCGAAAATATCAAAACAGTTTTATGTTCCAGCTAAATTCAAAATCCAAGAGGAAATAGTATAGATCAATTCCAGTTAAGAAAAAATTACATGTTTGGAAGTAACTTTCTGTTAATTTTCTTTTTTTTTTTTTTTCAACGATACATGGTGCAATTTACATATCGCATTGGTCAAATAAAACCACAAATTCCTTACAAGGGAAAAAAAAAAAAACCCTCAAATTACAACTTCCAAGCATGGATATTCTGTCGTATACATTCATTTATATATTATTTTTTGACTTTTTAATTATCATGCAACGAATTAAGACCTATAGTATGTTTGCTTCACTGAATGAAATAAAAAGAGGAATGGAATTGCGATTATTTAAGAATAGAATAGAGGTGTAATAAGTGGTAAAAGTTAAATGCAATTAAATTGTTATTATGTTGTTTACTTTGTAGAATTTAACAAGGAATAAGACATGAATAAAGAATAAAATACCTAAAATACCCTCTTGAAATGAATAATAAAATATAATACAAATCAAAATAAAATGAAACAAACAGAAATAAAACTTCATCATCTTCTCTCTCTGAAGGTGGCAAGATGGAACCCTAACCTTAATCTCATAAGACTTGGCTAATCAAAACCTAAATAAGAAGAAATCAAAGGAACACAGCGCAAAGATCATGACGAGGAAGCATCTTTTAGGTGCAAGTTCAAATCTTTCTACTCTTTCTCCTTCAATTTGCATTTGCAATTGTGAAAAAAACTAACCCTAGGATATAGTGTGAGGTTTATTTTGTTTTTTCATTGTTTATATGGTGGTGTGTGTTTTCAGCTAAGATCGATGGATGCATATGGGTTTTTATATGATGATATGGGTTGTTTGCATAAGGAGATGAGCAATACCACATCTTGCTAGCATTTGCACAGCAATACTACCAATACCTTCGATTCTATAGCAAATTATCTAACAAATAGATGATAAGGAAGGTAAAAATTATATGTACAGTAAACTATAGAAAGTGTAAAAAGACCTTAGGAAAATGCCTCATGATTTGAACTAATGAAAGCTAACAAGAATAAAAATTTTGGCTAACAAAATTATAAGAAGCTACTATATTAAAATTAGTATATCGGGTGTTGTTAAGGATTCTACTATGTGAAATGTATTATCAAATGCAAGGAGATTATAGGATGTGTTTTGAAGAAAAGGGAAATGATTGAAAAAATGAAACATGGACCCTCAATTCAAGATGGCGTAAGTGAAATTTGGAGCAGGAAAAGTGTAAATTGGATTATGCATTGAATTTGTATTTTTTATTAAGAATGTAATTATTATACTTGTATCTTTTTTCCCACATATGGGTAGGTCTTTATATGGTTTGTGATGATTTAACTTTAAGAATGAGAGGAGTATTATTGCCCTTTTCTTACATATTCTTTTCCTCTTTTTTCTTGGGTAACTCTTTTGGATATATAATTGTACTAATATATATCACCTTTTAGGCCCACCTATTTGTGCAATTGATATAGTAGTGTGTATTGACAAGAATTTTAGCTACATGAGTGTGATTTCGAGCAATAAGTAAACTAGAGAAAGTGTGTTTGAAAGATAAAGAAAATGATTGACAATATGAGTAAGGTTGCTTGGTGCGAGATAGATCCTTAAGGGTTAAAGCAAATAAAAAGAGAAATTGGGTAATGGCTATATTCTTTTTTTTTTTTGCTAAACATAATGGTTGTATTCAAATGACATTTTTTAATACTTGTATGTTAAATCTTATTAAGGTCTTTATTTGGTTTATGGTTGCTCCTTACATTTTTTCTTTTGCTTGAAACCTAAATAGGAGTGCATTAAGGTGGTTCTCTAATAAGTCAATTACTAAGAAATGGACACATGTTCCCACTAGTTATTAGAATTTTAAGTAATCAAAATATATGAAATCATACTTCTTGATCATGGTATATTTATGGTACTTATGACTTAGGGAGAGTCATCCTAAGGTAATGAAAAGTATCCAAAACTCTGTTTATAACAAACAAAGATTGACAATGTTGTTGATTGACCCATTACATGATATATTAATGGTACTTATATATTCATTTGTTTGTACAACAAAATGAAGCTGCTCGGTGATTTATTCAAGATGTATAAATTTGGTTTGTGTGGAATTTTATATCTTTTTTTATTATTCCATGTAGATTTATATATCTTCTTAGGAGAGGTAGGATCATTTGATATCAATGGCAATTATGCACATAGGACTTAAAATATGATCTTGACTTAAAGTTACTTGTTTACTTTTAATTAATTTCGTTAAAATGTTTGATTTCTTCCCAATATTAATACTTACAAGTTATATATTCTTGGATTTATAATGGACAGTCACTTCATGTGTGCTGATTGTGTAATTTCAATGCCCATTAACAAATTTTTTGTTTGCTTTGTAGTGGATAGTTGTGTATAATCACTTTACTACCTTTGTTCACATTATGTATTTCATTGGAGAATCTATGCAATGATGTTGCAAGTGGAACGTGTGCTTTATATTCATTGATTTGTAAACATGCAAAGGTAAGCCTACTACCCTATTGGCAGGTTTTAGATGAGTTGCTATCTTTGAGAACCCTCCAAAGAATAACGGAAGCATGAAAGTAAAGACGTTTCTTAAGAGGTGTAAGGGTTTGAGAACAGCTTTATTGATATTGGTTCTTTGGTAGAAACATGTATAGAATGGAGTATCAATGCTTAGCATGATATGTTTGTATTTGCTCGTGGTTATTAGAAGAAAATGAGAGTTGTGTGTATGTTACTTTGTAATTAGATAAAGTTCATTTTATGCTTTAGTTATAGTTGTAATGAGAAGTTGTTTTTTTGTTGTAATAAGAAGCTATTTATTCTTGCTGTTTGTTGTGTTTATGAGAGTCATGTATATGTCAATTATTAAGCTTTGCAATTTAGTACAACAAAGGGAAAAGGATGGAATGTCATTGTAATGAATGTAATTGATTTTGTATCAAGTAGAAGAAATTATATAGGGTGGAATATCCATGCTTAGCATGATCATTATAGTGTAACTTTTTGTTGTATTTGACCAATGCAATATCTAACAATGTATTGCAAATAAAATTAATTATCTAAATTTCAAAGTTCTTGCCGATGTAATTTGCATTCCTTTCTATATGGTAATTCTCTTCTCATATTGTGCAAATTATAATGATGGAGAGCTACTACAAAAAATGTGTGCTATTTGTGTAAAGTAGTTTCTATTAACAATCTTCTTTTGATATAAACCTTACATATAGCCTTTAGTATAACACCATATGATTAGCAAAGAGTGAAAAAGAAACAAAAAAGTTGCATTTAATAAAATTATGGTGTATATTTTCGGGATTGTACATTTAGATAAACACAATGGTATTCTTTACACTGTACATAATTCTTCTTACATATAAAAAGGCTATGATTAAAAGGAAGTTTATTCTGTAGACAAAACAACTCAACCTTCTTATGTATACAAAAGTTGTGAAATTAGTTTGCACATTAAGATAAAACATATTGATGGAAAAACCATAGTAAGAAACTGTGATTAAAAAACAACTCATTTTGTAGAGCAAAAAAAGAATGCCTGTTCTACATGATAAATAGCCAAATGAACCTACATAAAATAAGTTAGGATTACAAAATAGCTCAACCAGCCATTGATATTCATATTAATGGCAATGATGCATTTAGGATTATGTTTTCACTTACCAAAATAAACTTGCTTAAATAATTACTATTTCAACTCGAGTATAGGTATGCATTTCATTTGCCTTATGCTAAGTAATGCCTCATTGAGAAAAGCTATTAAAAAAAAAAATTGAATGGCTCAACAATATAACAATTCATTAACCAAATCATTATTTAACAAGACTAAGTAACCCTAAAACCATTTGGAGTATCTAACAAACCTACCACTGTAGATATGATTGAGATTCCAAAAAGCTTGCTAACACTACACGACTAAGAATATCTTACAAATGAAATGGATTCTTAATCTAAACCTAAGTACAAAAAATGGGATGATAATTTCAAAAAGATCATACAATAGAAAATCTAATCCAAGATACATAGAATTTTGAAGCTGTTTACAGATCAATTTCTTTGGCATAAACTTCAATTGATTATCCCAAAGCTACCATTTTCTAAGTTACATCTCTTGGCTTAATACTCTTATAGTACATGTAAACTGCTAACTTTAGAATGGCCATATCTTCAAACTGCAAATCCATGACTGTGCAACTGTAGCTAGAACACCAATGACTAAGCTAAAAAGTTGGAAGTTAGCAAGCATCTCTCCTAGACCTTACTCTCAAATGAATGACATAAGATTGTATTTCCAAAGGAAAACTGGTTGGTAGAAGCTCTAGCTATGATGGAAGCAACACATAAGCCGATGAGGAAAATGAGGAAGAGTTGGTACTAGTAATGCCATTCGAGGCCTTTATACATTGTTGAGTTGAAAATAAAATAGCCAATACATAGTAAAGAGTGTTGTTGCTTTAAACCAATATAAACCTCCTTTTGGCAATGGAAGAAAGTTGTAATGACAAAAGAGAAGTCATATGTAAGGCCCCAAAACTAGAGAGTGCTACAATCGACATGTGTTCCTTCTATTTAAGAATACGTTAAGGCTCTAAAACGAACTACATTGTCTAAAATCACCAGTAATAACCACTTATTAAGTACAAAACAACAATTGTCCAAATACATCAATTCGAGTGACTTACAGGCGAGTCACTTTAGCCCTAGACATACTAAATAACTAAGTCTTGATTTTTTACAACATACTGAGCTAACCACCTCTCTTTCCTAACTCAATGATAGTAATTTCTATAGTTATTGTAAATTTATTAAATTAACCTGCAATTATATAAATAGAAGAGAGATGAAGCCTAGTACAAGTACACAAACACACATAAATGCCAAGCTTAAAACATATACATACGTATAATGCAATTGTAATAACATATAAGAAAACAATAGTTTAATTATTTTTAATTTAAGCGAACATACAGTACAAAGGTACTCACGACCCCACCACACCTTGATCTATGTCCACATACATAAGTGAACATAATATAAGTTTTCCTTTAAGTCTCTTATGTTTAGAGTTCAAAGTCTAGAAACCTAATATTTTAGATATGTCATTCCATATGAAAGTCTATTGGGGAAACCTTGCATATAATCTATGGTTACCCTTATAGGGAAGTGCCATTGCAAGCCCTTAGAGTAAGCGGGTAAAGCACAAACAATAATTAAGGTCAATTAGGCCAAATATAGATTAGTCTGGTTATATTATTTCTAATCTAGCAAGTACAATCATACAAACAAGCATCGCGTACCTAGAATCACTCCATAATAGCTAAATGAACTCCAACTCACAAATCTCCAATCAACAGCTCAAACCTTAATAAGTAAGGAATTCAATAACCACTACGAATCTATTTGAAAAACAAGCATAAATGTTAATCCTTAGGTGCTCGGTAACTAAGTTCTACCTAAAAATTACTTATAAACTTGTAAACATATCCAATCAAAGGTTCTGAAAATAAATAATCAAATCCAATCATAAATCAAGAATGGAAATTGGAGATAATATGAATATGTAATACGATAGAACAAAAAGTTAACATATTTATATAATATTATTTAATTTCTCTAAGCCTAAGGTGTGATATGTATATATATATATAAAGAGGAAAATATAAGGTGGACACATAATGAAGATATCAAAATAGATAATTTTACTAATCGTTATAATAATATAATAATACATATTTAATGAGACAATAGTAGAGCTTATAGAAGAACGTAAGAAAAGATATATTAATAATACGAATCCAAATTATACATACTATACGATTAACATCATATGCTACATAACCATAAAATTAATGAAATAGAAATAATATAACAATAATAATATCATCAATAATAATAATAAATTAAGGTCGTAATCATAATAGAATAAAATTATCGTAATCAAATTGATACTTGATATTATACAAATATAATACGAGTATTAATGTAACTCCACACCCAAAAAATAGTGACTCAACTCCACATACAATAGAAAATAGGAATCAACCCATACATATGCATATACCCATACTTCGATATATGACCTAAATGATAACAGTAACTTCCATAAAAAGAATAATACTATTAATATGACAATAAATAGATTTATAGTAGGAATCAAATAATAACAAAATAATTATTTTTCACAATGAAAGGGGAAAATAAAAATAACATACGACATATGCGACACCAAAAAAGGATAGTCGAATTGACTTGCAAAGTAAAGTCGAGATGGAAACATCATATGAACACAAATCGATGTTGAATATGAATCTATTAGAAACAAAAATATATAAATTACAATTTGTTTAACAAAATACCTAAATAATTAACAAATACTAATTGTCGGAAAAGTTTAGAAAGTGTGGAATTTAATTGTAGTAAGTTGTCTGCAATTCAAAACAATGCCATCGAAGGAAAATTTTGGGGGTGGGAGTAGGTTCGCTGACTTCGGCTTAAGGA
Source organism: Lumnitzera littorea (assembly GCA_024138015.1). Lineage (NCBI taxonomy): Eukaryota > Viridiplantae > Streptophyta > Magnoliopsida > Myrtales > Combretaceae > Lumnitzera > Lumnitzera littorea. The sequence continues at coordinate 70,216,270 of JAMXBB010000007.1, forward strand.
GATGAAATTGGGAAAGGGCATAAAGGGAATTGGGGTTCCATGCGTGGGAGAGGCGAATGGAGTTAAGGAGATAGCATGAGGATGGGGACTTTAGGATTGGGGTCGACATCGAGGAAGAAGAAGGTAAGCAGGTGAGAATGATTGGTATGTATGGGGCTTGGAAGAAGGATTGAGAGTTGACAAGAGAAATGGGGAGGGAAATTGATGGTGAGGTCCAAGTGAGGGTTATCTAACAAGGAGAAAAGAAAAAGTCAAAGGCAAGGGAATTTAGGGTCAAAGCAAGAGAAGGAAAGAATTAAGGGTAAAGGCTTTGCTAACAAATAGAAAAGAGAATTAGAGGGGCAAGTGAGAGAAAGAATTTGTGAGTATAGGGAGAGAGAAATAGAAAGGGGAGTGTAGTGGGGAAATTTTAAGGTAGGATTTAGGATAGGGTTTAGAGTGTTCTAGAATGTTCTAGAATATAGAGTAAGTTTATAATTAGGATAGGAAAATAAAAAATTAGCTAAAATAGGAATAAATAGTATTCAGAAAAATAAGTCATATATAAAAAAATATTGTAATATATATAATACTAATAGAAAATATATACACCTTATATGTAAAATAAAATTAATTTATTTAATGCATACATAATATAAGAGTTATAGAAAAATAAATTATCAAAACCTTAAATCAAATATCTCTTCTATAGGATACACTTTAGAGTAAATTTAGAATTACTTGAAGGTTAATAAATTGAGAAAATTTTCTATTATAATATGGTTTCTAATAATATGATTCAAAAGAATTTTTACTACTTAAATAAATTATTAAACTAACTTGACTGGGTTGTTTCATCATATATCATGAAATTGGTGGTACCTTACATTCATATGAGTATATATTTTGAACCAATCAAAAGGAAAACAAAATATCAAGCTATAAGGTCTACAATAACAGAAACTAGATTATAACACACCACAATTAGATTAAAAGAGTTTAGAATTGAAACCTAAGAAATCAATACTCTTGTTTATATTTTGCAATAAGCTAAATCTGCTTCTTGCTAGGCAAAAAGGATAAAAAAGAACAATGGTAGAGTGGCATACAACTATTTCCAAATAAAAATGATATTTTTTCCCTCTTTGTATTTTTTGGTAGATTGTTGCATACAACTTTTTTCAACTAAGTGGGGCATTAATGTAATTGCAGAACCCAATCATCATTATTTTTTCACTGTTATTACATAGCTCTCGTTTCATTTATTCAAATTTCCAGATAGAAGTGATAGAGAACATAAAATTTCCAAATAGAAGCAATGTTCTTCAAAAGAGATAAATGAATTAGCATTGAAGGCAAAGTATATGTGATAGATTAATGATCAAAAGAGATGAACTTTGGTTATATTTTCAACACAATCTATATATGTAAATGTGGAACAAGAAGAATGCTTAGCACATTGATAGGAGAACCAATTCAAACCATAAAAAAACCTATACCTAGTCCAGCTAAGAGATGTGTAAAAATATTGTATGTAAACCGTGGAATTGTCAAAATCATCAGCATAAGTTTGACAAAACCAGTAGATGATATTTGACGTCAAGAATTGAAAGTTATTAATGGAAGAACACAATGCAGGGAACTTAAAAATATGATCTCACTCGTTTCACTTAATCATAACTTATATATTCAGTAGCATTTATAATTGCATTTCATGCTATATTTTGATGGGAATCTACTAAACTATTGACTAGCAACTGAGCTCGAGGACAAGAGGGATCGGCAAGGTGGATCCTCTTGTTCTAATTAACTCTTGCCGAAGCCGAGTATCTCTTTACCAAGCAACTCTACAAGCCAATCTACATGACTTCCCATCTTTCGGAGATTGTGTGTCGAATGCCAGAATGCTAAGATACCTGCTAAACCACACGTGCTTGCTCAGTCAAGCCCAAGCCAATCACTTATTTGGCATCACTCTTGCCGAGATACTGAGAGAGAGAGACTTTAGACTAACATAGCCACTCCTATTCGAACAAACCATTTGACTGTACTCTTTTGTTTGCATCCTCTAATGGTATCACCAATACATCTTCACCATGTATATAGGAGTCTACACAAAATCTGTTACATTAATGATTATTTTTCTTGAATATTCATTTTTACCCTTTTTTATTTTTGTACATTACTTGTTAGGGATAATACCCTTGTTTTCTTTTCCATTTTAGGTATGTTGCCCTAAATTCTCAGGTATAAATACCCCTTGTACTTGTAGCTGTAAATCAGATTGAACATTAATATACTAGACATTTCTCTCTTGTAAACACTATTTTGCTTTCATTCATCTTACTCTTATCTTAATTCTTAAGCAAGGCTAGGCGGTGAGTAACCTTATTGAACCATCGTATGCGTCATATCAAGTTATGTTATGAGTTCCTGAAAGTTCCATTAGTATGTCATATCCATTGAAGCTATTCATAGGTTTTTGCTTACTTTTCATTTGCATTTGCTCTTTCCACATTCCTCATTACTTCCTTTTTAAGCTTTCGGCAAGCTTAAACCTATTCAGCGACCGGCCTTGTCTGTTTTTGGTTATGGTTTGCAACATCTTGGTATCAAAGTGGAGGTTTTTGTTTGAGTTGTGATTTATGTTTGAAGTTCTATTTATATTCTATTTTGTATGTGTGAAATAGAGTAAGTTACTGCGTTTGCTTACTATGCTTATTAGTTATTACTTTTTCTGGTTTGTGGAAGTGTTTACTATATCACCTATTTGAAGAATTTAAGCTTTGAATATGTGGAGAATATGATTGACCCAAGTATAAACATTGGTATTGAAGATGACAACAGTGGAGTTGTCTACCATGGCTGACAGTTTCAGAAAACCCCTAGGACCACCGATGAGAGACTTGATGAGGTGGCTAACCTTTTAGTAGATTTAACTTGATCTATTTATGTGTTGGCTTGCTGACCGACGAAGGCCATGCAAAACACCCTACAAGCTGCTCAACCTGTTAGAGGTCAGAACCTAGCTCCACAAGTTCGAGGTATAGGAGTAGATGGACTAGTAAGACAAAGGATAGACCCGGGGGAACTAGATGAAGAGGATGAAGAAGAGGAAGAGGAAGAATATTTTGAAGAAGAGTGATCTCGAGTCCCCAAAGCATCTGACCATATGAAGCTTCGGATTCTAAGCTTCAATGGATCTGGGAATGCTGGTGAATATCTAAAATGGGAAGAAAAAGTAGAGAATGTTTTTCACTATTATCAATATGAGGATTATAAGAAAGTGAGAACTGCTATTATTGAGTTCCCTAGATATGCCGCCATTGGTGGAAGAATTTTCAGGCTATGAGGAGGCGAGAAGGCTACCAGGAGATTAATACTTGGTTTGAAATGAAAAGAATACTCACAAACAGGTCTGTGCCAGATACTTATTTGCAAGATACCTTTACTTAGCTTTAGGAGTTACGATAAGGAGGTCGAACAATTGACAAGTATGTTCAAGAATTCCAAATGCTGATGATCTAATGTGAAGTGGAGGAACCACTAGCATGAACAATATTTAGGTTCCTTATTGGGTTGCGAGATGATATTCGAGACACTATGGAACTCTAACGGTTTACTACGATGGATGAAGCCATTAGAATAGCTCAATGAGTAGAAAGGTAGAGAAGAAGCTGAGTACTAACCAAGTTGCTGCCTAGCCAACCCAGATAGGGAAGTCACCAAGCTTAGTTAAGTACTGAGTTGAGCCGAAAGGTGGATGTCTAAGCTAAGCCGAAAGGTGGATGTCTGAGCTGAGCTGAAAGGCCGACTTGACGATGAAGTACCGACCCAAAAATATGAGAAGGGCTAAAGATCTGGTAAGAAGATAAGCTAGATTAAGTACTTTAAGCGCTAAGGGTTTGGACATATGGCCACTCAATGCTCGAACTGAAGAACTATAATGATCAAAGGAGATGTCACGAAGTTAGAGGTAAAGAGTACAAATGAGGAACCTGAGGAGGAAGAGATCACTATTAAGAAAGGAAATGCCAAGAAAGAACTAATTGAAGAAGACATGTTTGCCTAGGACTTAGATCAGTTGGTCCTAGTTGTCTAATGCGCTATGAACTTAGACCCCTCACAAGCAAAGGAGCAGAAGGAGAATTTATTTCATACCACCTATAAGGTGAATGCTCAAGTGTATGCCCTCATTATAGATGGTGGAAGTTGCACCAATGTAGCATCAGCCGATCTCATCACAAAACTAAGGCTATTGACTATCGTACATCCAAGGCCGTACAAGTTGTACTATTTGAGTGAGAAAGGAGCACTACATGTCACTTGGCAAGTACTGCCAATCACTATCGGAAATTACTCTGACTAGATTCTTTATGACATGCTAGGTATACTATGGTTGTTTAACAGGAGAGTTATCCATGATGGATACCGGAATACATATACGTTCGAGAAAGATAGTACGAAGATCACGTTGAACTCGATGCTGCCGAGTGAAGTTAATAAATTGCAAGCTAAACTTACGTGTAGATTGAAGAAGGCTCTAGTGATAGGTAAAGTCGAGCTTCGAGAGACCCTTAAATCTAATACGCCGACCTTTATGTTAGTCAGACGCCTATTAGAGATGAAGGAGCAGGGTAAACTACCCTAGAAAATAAAAGAGTTGTTAGATGAATATGCTGACTTATTCCAAGAATAGTTACCCAAGGGGTTACCCCTAATTCAAGGTATAGAATATTGCGTTGACTTAAAACTCAATATTGTATTGCCAAATAAGCCTGCCTACCGAATGAGTCTTGAACAGACTTCCGAGCTCTAATGTCAAGTCAATGAGTTACTAGAGAGAGAGGTATATAAGGAAAGTCTCAACCCTTGTGATATGCTAATACTTCTAATGTCCAAAAAGGATGAAACCCAATAGATGTGTGTAGACAACCAAGCCATAAACAAGATTATGATCAAATACAGGTATCTTATTTTGAGGCTAAAAGACATGCTGGATGAATTGAGCGAAGCCAAGGTTTTCAGCAAGATTGATTTGAAATCTAGCTACCATCAAATCCGCATAAGGCCAAGAGATGAGTGGAAAACTGCATTCAAGACTTGACATGGACATAGACTTTATGAATGGATGGTCATGCCTTTTGGCTTGTCAAATGCCCCGAGAACTTTCATGAGATTGATGAATCATGTGCTGATATATTTAATAGGGAAGTGTGTTATAATGTACTTTGACGACATCATTATCTACAGTGCCAACATGCCGAGTCATCGTAAATATCTTTGAGCCGTATTAGATATTCTTTGTACCAAGAGATTATTCGGCAATCTCAAGAAGTGTTGCCTTTGCTAGGAGGAAGTAATATTCTTGGGTTATGTAGTAAGTGGAGGAGGCTTACAAGTGGATGACGAGAAAATCCAAGCAATCGTCAAGTGGCTGACTCCTACTACTTGTGTTGACATGAGAAGTTTTATGGACTAGCTTCATTCTATCGGTGTTCTTCTTTGTTAGCTCAATAAGTGGTGCGGCAAGGGTACTAGAAAAGTTTTGCTAAGATAAAAGAAAGATTAACCTCCACCTTAGTACTAAATTTACTTGACTTCAATAAAATATTTGAGCCAGAATGTGACATATCAAGCATTAGAATAGGTGCTGTCTTAATGTAGGAAGGTTGACCAATTGCCTTCTATTGCGAGAAGCTCAGAGGACCTCGGTTAAATTACTTTATGTATGATAAAGAACTCTTGGCTTTGATCCGAGCACTGCAAATATGGCAACACTATTTACTACCAAGAGAGTTTGTCATCTATACTGACCATACAATCTCCTGCAAGAATTCATTCAAAAGAATTCCACCACATTTATCTTCTAATTAATTCAATATCATTTCCACTTGTTGATTTAGTATTTTATACTTTTGTAGGAAAATAAAAAATAACGATCATTTCATATATATATCTTATCATTATCAGACTCCTTATTATTGTCATCATTTATCATCTCCTATATTGTATTCTCATTCTATATAAGATTTACTTCTGAATTAAGTTTTGATTATATCTCTAATATAGGTTCTGATTCATTTCTGAATTAGTTTCTAACTTTTCCCTCTCAATGTTTTATCTTCTTAGAATCCGCTTCTATACCATGCTTTATTTCATTTCAAATTATACTACCTCATATTTATATTAAGCACTAAGCTGAGATCATCTCAGAAATCCTATAAGTTTTGGATTTACCTTAATTTTCAATGCATATCACCATATCTCTCTTATTTTAAAACTCAAATTGATTTTCATTATTGTTCACGAGTCTCGTCACTTCATCACATCTCACCAATTATAACACAAATTCATTAACAAACTTCTTAGGAATTTCATCCACAATATTAACATATCCTACTAATAAGTTTTATCAATATTCTTTACGCCTTAAATCTATATTAACTCAAAGATTCTTCTTCATTCAATCTAAATCACTTCAATAAACCACCAATTCTTACATATATAAAGCATTTCCAAAATCGGTCACCTAAGACGCATCAAATCCCCTTTTACATTCTTACTCACAAGTGTATAATATACTATAGCATATGTACATATCTAAAGAATACACATCCATCAATGAGCACAACTATGTATATTAAAAGATCAATAGGATCTTAACTTATATGAATAACTAATCATATGATCAATTCTAACTCTGACAAAATATAACCAACTAATACATTGTATTCATCATTCAAATCACTAATAACAATTTTTTTTTTTTTAAAAGATTTCCACCACATTTATCTTCTCATTTATTGAGTATCATTTCCATTTGGTGATTTAGGACATTATACTTCAATAGGAAAATCAGAAATAGTAATCATCTTATATACCTTATCATTACCAAACTCCTCAATACTATTATCAACTATCACCTCATATACTGTATTCTCATGCTGTATATAATCTTAATCTACTCCTACTGATTCAAGAAAATGTGAAAACTATTTAATAAATCTTTGGGGTTAATCATCTAAAGATATATGATGTGCTAGTTACAATATAAGTCGTATTAGCATAATAGGGTATCTTTCTTCTATCGTTACTACATATATCTTACTAGCATCGCTTAAGTTATAATTCTTCACTTCCAAACCATCCTTATTCAACAAGACATGTCCCATGATCCCTATTATGCTAAACTCAGATTAATCTCTATTATTGTCCATAAGTCTCATCACTTCTCATTAATTACAACACAACTTCATTAACAAATTTCTCAGTAATACCGTCCATAATATTAACATATCCCAACTAACCAGTTATAATATTGTTCTCCACATCTCAATTCTGGATTAAATCAGGGATTCTCCTTCATTCCACTTGAATCATCTCAACTAATCACCAATTTCTCCATATAATCCTATTATTACAGTTAACTTCGATTAATGCCTATCTAAATTTAGCATTATAGTCACTACTTATCCTGTAATTTGTAGTACGATACTTTAATATTTTATTTATTTCTACCCACTCTCAATATACTCCTAAAATATCTAATTCTTTTAATTATTCATTTCAAAGTGAGTTCACTAGAACTTTGCTCTGATACTAATTTAAAATCGTTACGCCCCGAACCAGTAAAGTCATAACAGCCCCGCCGTATAAACCATTCTAAGATGAAAGTTGGCCTTACAACCGCTATCTTAGACTTAATCTACACAAGACATCTACGACTAACCTGCTTTGAAGTAAACAGTTTGTAATTTAAATAAATCATTTACCTAAGAAAGTGAGAAAATATATATATATATATATATACACTAAAATTCAGTTATTACAATTAACGTTTACAATATTTCTTCGTAATATATTTTCTAGTTATTACATTATTCAGAAATAAAGAATTTAAAAATAAAAGCTTAGACCTTAAAAATATATGTTTGTTCTTCAAATGTTTTTCCTTACTCCCCAAGATTTAACAGTTGCTAGCTTTAGAGTAGTTGTATGCCGCTTCTTAGCCAGCACCTGTATGACGTCTATAAGGATATGAGTAACCACAGCTCAGTAAGTTAGGATGGAGAACTTAAAACTATATCATAAACATAACAAGGTTATTAACCAACTTATTAGGTGCAATGCATGTTCAAGTAAATGTCATCGCACGACGTTGTCCGGCCCGTCGTGAGATTAGAGAAATTATGCTTGCTCTAATCCGTGTTGAAGAGTTACCGTTAATGCAACAGCTCACGACCAAACCCAGGCTTGTGCACTAGAGACACTACTCCTCCTGTGACTACTTTCGAACCATTGACTTCACCCTCGCAGCGACCTCCTCTCCTGTCACTTAGTTCAACTAAGGATAAAGAAGGGACCTTTATGCAATCTTGTGCTATCCCTTTCGAAGGGGTCGGTATTTGGCCGAAGAATCCTAGGTTTCCTCTAATGGGTTGTCATGCAAGTCCGATTATAATTACAAGTCGTATATTTGATTAGGTCCAGTTTAGGGTGATCAATTATTTCATACAAATCACACAATACAAGCTAGAACAACAACAGAATCATAGCATCACTAATAATCAAGCACATGTACACAACAGACTATTTAACAAGTACAACAAAGCATAATCTCAAGCCTTCAAAATACAGCATCGTATTAATCCCAACTTACCTCGACTTCTCGTTTACTCACTTGTGGTCCAACTTGCTCAGGCCATTGCAGATCATTCCTATAACACAAACGTGGTTTTAGTTTTTCATATAACTATTACAGGTTCGTTTTATCTTATAACGCTTATTGTTATGTTTTGTTTAGGGTATAATATACCTAATTATCTAAGTCTTAAGTCTTTTACAATTATTCTAGGTTTAAGGTTAGGTTCAAATTCGGTTTCTGCATCGATTTTTAAATTAGGTTCGAGTTGAATTTCTAAGTACTGTTTTATACCCAAACCCTAGAAATTCGTTTCAACTTATAATGTGAAATTAATCACATTACTTCCACATATCCTAAATATCATCATTACCCCTAGTCAATATTTTATTTCACCCGGTACACTTAAATCCTTATTAGTGTACCGAATTTACTCCTAATGTGAGAAATTTTTACATTTTTCATATAATTACATAAATTTAAGTTTTCCTATCAATTTTATTATATATCCCTATTATTTATATAATATCAATTTTTATCCTAATATTTTCTATTTATTATATTTCCAATAATTACATATTATGTATTATCACTTATTTTGTATATAATATACATCTAATATTTCTATCACTCTAATTACCATCTCCCAACATCAATTATCATTTCAAAGTGTTTAAATTCATCCTAAATCAGATTTTACATCTAATTACCCTAATTGACAAAATTAACTTAAAATTAATTTAAAATTTACTATTTTTCCCTATTACTCATTTATTACATAATTAACCTAATAATTACATCTAACACTCTAAATGCTACAAGTATCAGACTTCATCAGAGTTCAATATTCTAAAACATATAATTATTCACTAAATTAGTAATTAACCCTAAATTACCCATTTTATGCCTCATTTTAAAGCCTAAAAATTATCTAAAATTTTCAAAAATTAATTTTTGAAAACGGGTTTTATAGCACTGTTCTATATCATCTAAGTAGTCTACACAAAAATTGTAGGTTCAAAACTACGCTTCTAAGGTTATTTATTTCTAAACCAAAACATGCTCGGTTTTGCATGATTTCTTAAGGACCATATATCACGAGATATATTTTCATCAAAATAATATTTTTCCTAAAAACTACATACAAAAATTTTCCAGAATAACAAAATTCATAATTTTTTAAGAATATTTACTATTTTTACAAAATTACACAAAATCGGGCTAGAAATCGAATTCACTAGTCTGGGTGGCTCTAGCCACCGTGGCCTTGTTGGCCGATCCAAGCGTTGCCACCACCGTGTGGTGGTGGTGGTGGCTGTTCACTCCCAGGTGCTCGTCTGGTGTAGGTTCCCCTCTAAGGCCCTAATTACACAGTTTTCTTTTTTTTTTTAACCTTAATTTTCTCTCAATTTCACCTCTCTCTATCTTTCTCACTCTTCAAACTAACCAAATGTACTTCTAAAATTTTCTTGCTATTTATAGAGTTTTAGGAAAATTATTGTGTATTAATTTAATTAGACAACTACTTTATCTTCTTCCAATTTACCTTTTATGTTGTTCTAATTTAATTAGCTAATTTTTTTCTTATTTTCCCCAGTTGCCACAACCTAAATCTGGATCATTCCTTATTTTTTCTAATTTTTCTTTATTTTTCCTTAATTAATTATGAATTTTCTTTAATTATTTAATAAGCTTTTAGTTAATTAAAGAAATTTCGTATATTTTTATTTACACGTAAATACATATGGAGTACATGTAAACATTCCTAATTATTATTTAGGTCATTCTATAATTTTTAGTATACATATAATTTATCCCTAGTAATTTATTAGTTATTAGATTACACTTTTCTTCGCATTTTCAATAATTAACAATTATTATACTTAAAATTTGAAAATTTTATAGTTTTCTATTTTATTACTTATTTTTTTAAATTCAAGTTTACAGGATCATTTTTACTAATATTTCTAGCTTTACTTATAATTTAGGTTTGATTAGATCTTTCAGCCGATCGAAACCCTAAGTGATTGGTTGTGGGGCTTACAACCAGTACCAACATTTACATTTGGGTCTATCATTTTCCCTTACAGATTCAAAATTTAAATAAGCACTTTAGAAAGTGAACAACTAATAACATAGCGGTTAAATGAACACACTAGCTTGCTCTGCTTTATACACGCAAAACAAAGTATAACAGGGTTCAAGAAGAACTAACTACAGCTCGCACAAAACCTCCGCTCTGATATCAAGATGTTACAAATCGTGACCAAGAATAGATAAGGCTGGTTACAAGATTGGTCCAAGCTTGCAGAAAGCTCGAAAAGGGTTAATAGAGAAAGATACGAGAAAAGTGACAAAGACGAATGAAACAATAAACAAAAACTCATAAACAGCTCTAAAAGATATGACTTACTAAAAGAATTTTCGAGAACTCGTGGCACAATTCTATATGACGCACGAATCGGTTCAATGAGGTTACTCGTCGCCTAACCTTACTTAAGGGAAATGATAAAAGTGATGCCGAGAGTAAATAAGTAATGTTTACGCAAGAAAGAAAGTACTCAAGTATTAAAAGTAATTTGATAGGTTACAACTATAAGTACAAGTGTATTTATACCCATAAGTTACAGCAATTTACCCAAAAGGGAAAAAGACAATAAGGACATTTCCTAAAAAAGTAATGTACGTGATACAAAAAGGTAAAAATGAATATATAAGGAAAATAATTATTGGTGCTATAGATTCTACATACGATACTGTACATGTAGTAATATTGCATTGGTGAGGTTGTTAGGAGATACGAATAAAAAGTACGGATAGGTGGGCTTGTTAGAGCAGAAATGGTTTAGTCAGTCTGAATTCTCTATCTCTCGGTTTCTCGGCAAGGATGATGCCGAGTGATTGATTGGCTCAGCATTAAAGTAATCATCAACTCGGCATAATACAGCATAATGGGTAGTCATAAGGTATGGCATTAAAGGCGACCTGGCAAGGAAGTACTCGACCTCGGTAGGAAGTACTCAACCTCAACAGTAATTGGTTGGAACATAAAGATCGGTCATGTCAGCCCCTCTAATCTTCAGGCTCAGCTGTAAGTCAGAGATCCCGTAGTTTGATTCCCATCACGTCTTCACTACCCACTACTTGTAGATGTGTCCTCCACTAACTAACGACTCTCTAACCATTGATTTCACTTTTCTATAAATATCATATTATCACCCAACAGTAAACCATTCGATATTTTACATACTCGAGCTTTACTATACTCTCTAGCATACTTACTACTTCCCTCTTCGTATTACTATGGTTATGCCAAATAATCCCTCAATGCCTTTATTGGTTCTTGTTTTGCAAGCTCATTCAGTAACACAAAGTTTAAATCACTTCCAATCTTTATCAACCAAAATCCAAAGATGACATTTGACATCATTTGTGAGAATCAAAAGTATGAAATTAGTTAGTGCATTATTCACTCCATTTTTCTCGTGGATAAATTTTAATACGCATGGATGCAAAGAAAGAGACCAAGCTGTCCATGAATGTGCCTTGTTAATTTTAAAAATATGATGCCGTTGCACCCGTGTACCACTACATACAATGTCACTATGGCCAGCTAAGCGTGCGTGCTTCCAGAACTTGATACACATTCAAAAGGAGAAAAAAGAAAAAAAATCAAACCAGCCAAAAAAAAAAAAGGTGAAAAAGAGAAGATTTATATTTACCTGCATGTCCCTTATATTTCGGAAGAGTTTGGCCCCACTAACACCAGCTCCATCTCCTATCCCCCTACAAAACCGAACAGCCACTCTTCTGAGTTATATTTCATGCTCAACACGTGGAGATAAAAAAAGGGCGAGAGACGAACAAGAGCGGTGACCAGGACAACAGCGCCAGTCACGCGCGTTAGGAGCGCGTGTTACACGCGCATGGCCATTTCCTGATCAACCAGTTGCTCAGATGGTAATATCTACTACTGTTTTCTTGTTTCAAAGAAGTAGCTGCCAACAACTGACTGACCTTTCAAATGCACAGTACGCAGTCTGTTCCTTAATTGGTGACATCCCTACATTGGTAGTGAGTATGCAAATGATCATCGGTTAAGATTACCGATGGCATATCATGTAGCTTTAATTTGTGGAATATTAATTGATTTTGACGAATCATTATTGTAGAAGAGGGATTTTTTATCGAGCATCTTCGTCATATAGGTTATTTAGCATCCATATTCTCCTCTCTTGTCGGGCTTAAAATGTTTGCAAACATGTTCTTTTGTGCGTATTACTAAGAGGATTATGTATACATTCATTATATTTCTATTGGAAAGCAAAATAAAGTACCCTCCTTCCTGATTGCTTAACCCCTCTTTTGGTGTTTTGAAATGCTAACTTTCTTCCATGTCATATGTGAGAAATCCGTCTACTATGAAAAATGCCCAGTTAAAAACCAACAATATTTCTAGCGAATAGTGTACTTGCTTGCCGAGCCAGAGAATTAAGGAATAAAGCAGCAGCTCCACATGCCGAGCCGAGCTGTCCACAATTCGCTGAGCAGCACGTCCAAGCTCACAACATTAATTCAAGAAATTCCTGTCCAACCAAAAATAAAAAAGAAGCCCGCGACATAAGCCCTTTTTCACAAGCGGCGAATTGTCTAAGAGCTTCCCCACCGAGTCTACCCGCACGCTTCACTCATGAAGTTGAAATTTCTGAGCTGATTTGTTCCAAACTTGAACAACAACAGCAGCAACGAACATCGAGCTCCTTCTGGCCGAGCAGTCGTACAACATGGCGGAACTCCAAGAAGATGACTCGATCCGAGATGAACAGTCCGTCACACCCCAGCTGCTCATGGCCACGCTGAACTGAGCCCCATTCGCTAGACTTATGCGAGCTCTTCTCGAAAAGCATCTGCTACCAGCGGCGTGCCCAAGACCCAACAAAGATCCGCGAGCTGCCATGTGCATACACAATAGAGTGACTCTAATAAATGCGCCTCTGAGCCGTTCATCTAAGTATAGCCAAGCTACTCACCAAGCCATTACCGGGCCCCTACAAGTTTACAATTTGGGAAATAAAGAACTGGATGGAATTCAAGCATTTCTAATCTCCCAAATCAATTCTAACGGTTTGGAGACCTTGCAATCCTGTTTATTGCTTACTCTTTTTGCCGACCTATTAGTAATGGGAGTTAGGTGGGTGGGTAGGGTGTAAGAGGTGCTAAAGGGAGAACCCACTTGCTTCACCGCCCCATTCAACACATGTCAAGTCCAATTCGGATGATTTGCTGCTATATTCGCCTCTTTAGGCATTGTTAGTTGGAACACCACCAATTTGACCACATTAGGTAACCTTGTTGATAGAACACTGGTCCATACATTTGAGGAACTCCTCTCTCACCTCTTAAGGTATCGTCAGTTGAAATACCACAAATTCGACCACATCGAGTAACCTCATTGATAGGATACTAATCCATACATCCAAGAAATTTCCCTCTCTCCTTTCAGGCATTATCAATTAGAATGCCACCAACTTGATCACACTAGGTAACCATGTTGATAAGATACTAGTCTGTACATTCGAGAAACTCCCCTTTCACCTCTTTAGGCATTTGTTAGTTGAAACACCACCAACTCAACCACATTAGGTAATCTCATCAATAGAACATTAGTCTATACATCTAAAGAACCCCTCCTCTCACCTCTTTAGGCTCACCTCAACCTCCTTAAGCCACTTAGGCTAAGCATCCTCAAGCTTACCTCGACCTCGGCCTCGTTAGGTCTACTTCGGCCTCTCTAGGCCTTTACTTCTTTAGGCTTAACCTCAGCCTCTTTAAGCCTCACCTTAGCCTCCTTAAGCCTACCTCAACCTCGGTCTCATCAAGCCTACCTTGGCCTCTTTAAGCCTCACTTCAGCCTCCTTAAGCTTACCTAGGTCTCACCTCGACCTCTTTAGACCTTACATCGACCTCTTTAAGCCTTTGCCTCTTTAAGTCGGTGTTGGCTTCCTTAAGCCCAATGCGGTGTCCTCAGGGCTCACCTTGCCCTCTCCAAACCTCACCTCAATCTCTTCAAGCCTTCTCCCTTTCAAGCCTTTGTCTCTTTAAGCCACCTTGGCCTTCTTAAAGCCTACCTTAGCTTCGACCTTGGCCTCTCCAAGCCTCACAGTAGCCTCTTCAAGCCTTTGTCCCTTCAAGCCTCATCTTGGCCTCTTCAGGTCCATATCTACTTGGCCTCTTTAAGGCTACCTCGGCCTCCTCAAGGAATACCTTGCCTTAGCCTCTTCAGGCCTACTTTGCACTTGGCTTCCTTAAGCTCACCTTGAACTTGGTCTCCTCAAGCTTACCTTGGCCTCAGGCTCTTTAAGTCCAACATGGCCTCTTTAGGCCTTCCTTAAGCCTACCTTGACTTAGCTTCCTTAGGCCAACCTTAGCTTCGGCCTCTATAGGCCTTTATTGACCAGCCTCTTCATCTTACAATTGCTTGATTTGGAGCATTAAGAGCTTATTCATGTGCTTATTCTCTTTGTCGAACTCTTCAACAATGAGAGTTTTTTAGGGGGGAAAGCGAGGGTAGGGAAGGGGAGCATACGTATTAATAGACCTTTTTAGACATAGGCCCCATAAGCCCAAACCGACATGCTTATGATGAAAGTTTAGCTCTAATAGCCCAATTTAAATATAATTGATGAGGCCTCTAGGTATGGGGCTCTCTCTCTCTTTCTCTTTCTCTCTTTCTTTCCTAAACTCCTTAGAGTTTTCACCCATAACCATTATGTTGATATAGGGATCGGAGTAGCCGCATTGCGGCACCTTCTAATGTTGGCTCTTAACCCTTTTTCTTTGTCTTGCAGTAGCTATAGACGAAACAAATAACAACAATCTTGATATAGTATAAGAGACCAGACTAATCAATTTCTAAGCTTCAAGCTATGTTGGCGACTTGCTTATACATTCCTTATGTGCTAAAGACTTGTTTATTAGCTCTTCTTGGATAAATATGTTCAGCTCGAATGGCTTGCTTGATCAATTAAGCCTGTTTGGCTTGGCATGGCTTACTCGGTCCGGTTATGTCTATTCAACTCAACTCATCACCTCTTTACCTCGAATATCTTATTTGGTTACTTATTTTTGTTCATATTATTTAGACTCCCTATTTCTTGTATTATTTCTAATCTACCCTCATGTTTATTTTTGTGTCTATGGGGAATACCACTAAAGCATCCTTTTATTTACAATTTTACCGTTATGTATAAATAGAATATTTGTATAGGGTTTTAGATAGAATTCAACATTAATAAAAAACCTTTGAGTCTTTTCTCTTGGAAAGCTCTTCTCTACCCGCTCTTATCAATTCCTTTAGTAAGGATTGTGGCAAGCAACCTTAGGCATAGTGTTTGTGCGTCATATCAGGTACTAGTTTAGGTCTATGTGTGGTTCTATGGTGCATCATATTCATAGAGTTAATGCGTAGGATTACTAAACCATTGTAAGCCCCACGACCAGTCACTTAAGGTTTCGATCGGCTGAAAGATCCGATCAAGTTTAAATTATAAGTAAAGTTAAAAATATAAGTAAAAATGATCCCGTAAGTTTGAATTTAAGAAAATAAGCAATAAAATAAAAGACTATAAAAATTCCAAAATTTAAATATATAGCTCGTTATTTATCAAAAATACGTAAAATGCATTTCGATAATTAACAAATCGCTAGAGATAAATTATATGTATATTAAAAATCAGAAAATGATCTAAATAATATTTAGGAATATTTATTTGTACTATATATGAATTTACATGTATGTACAAATACTCGTAATTACTTAAAATACATGTAATGTGCTAAAAAAAACTAAATAATTAAAAAAAATTCATAATTAATTAAGGAAAAATAAATAAAAATTAGAAAAAATAAGGAATGATCTAGAATTGGGTCGTGGCAACTGGGAAAAATAAGAAAAAAATTAACCAATTAAATTAGAGTAACACAAAAGCAAAAAAATAAGAGATTTGGGCAATGTTTTGTCCAATTTAATGTACATTAATTACCACAAAGCTCTATAAATAGCGAAAAAAATTATAGAACTCATTTAGATAGTTAGAAATTAGAGAAAAATTAGGAGCATCGAAATTGGAAGAAAAAAATTCGAGTAAAAGAAAAAATAAGAAAACTGTGTAGTTGGGGCCTTAAAGGAGAACCCAGACCAGACGAGTAGCTGGGAGTGGACGGCCACCACCATCACACGGTGGTAGCAGTGCCCAGACCGGTCGACAAGGCCACAGTGGCCGAAGCCACCCAGACTGGTAAGTTCGATTTCCAACTCGATTTTGTGTAATTTTGTAAAAGTAGTAAATATTATTAGAAAATTATGAATTTTGTTATTTTGGAAGATTTTTGTATGTAGTTTTTAGGAAAAATATTATTTTGATGAAACTATGTCTCATGATATAGGATCCTTAAGAAATCATGCAAAACCGAGCATGTTTCGGTTTAGAAATAAATGACCTTAGGAGTATAGTTTTGAACCCAAAATTTTTGTGTAGACTACTTAGATGATACATAACAGTGCTATGA
Organism: Lumnitzera littorea; assembly: GCA_024138015.1. Taxonomy (NCBI): domain Eukaryota; kingdom Viridiplantae; phylum Streptophyta; class Magnoliopsida; order Myrtales; family Combretaceae; genus Lumnitzera; species Lumnitzera littorea. Next base: position 70,233,461 of record JAMXBB010000007.1, read on the forward strand.
AGCCCGTTTTCAAAAATTAATTTTTGAAATTTTTAGATAATTTTTAAGCCTTAAAATAAAGCATAAAATGGGTAATTTAGGGTTAGTAAAATAATTAAATGGCTAATTACTGATTTAGTGAATAAGTATATGTTTTAGGATGTTGAAATCTGATGGAGTATGATACTTATAGCATTTAGGGTGTTAGATGTAATTATTAGGTTAATTATGCAGTAAATGAGTAATAGGGAAAAATATAGTAATTTTAAGTTAATTTTCTAAATTAGGGTAATTGGTAGTAAAATTTTATTTAGGATGAATTTAAACATTTTGAAATGATAATTGATGTTGGGAGATAGTAATTAGAGTGATAAAAATATTAGATGTGTATTATGTACATAATAAGTAATAGCACATAATACACAATTATTAGATATATAATAAATAGAAAATATTAAAATAAAAATTGATATTATGATAATAATAAAAATATACAATAAATCTAATAGGAAACTTGAATTTATGTAATTATATGAAAAATATAAAAATTTCTCACATCAGGAGTAAATTCGGTACACTAATAAGGATTTAAGTGTACCGAGTGCAATAAAATATTAATTAAAGGTAATGATGGTATTTAGGAGATCAGGAAGTAATGTGATTAATTTCACATTATGAGTTGAAATGAAATTCAAGGGTTAGAATATAAAACAATACTTAAAAATCGAACTAGAATCTAATTTAGAAATCGATGCAAAAACCGAACTTGAACCTAACCCCAAACCTAGAATAATTGTAAAAAACTTAAGATCCAGATAATTAGGCATATTAAACCCTAAACAAAACATAACAATAAGCGTTATAGGATAAAACAAACCTATAATAGTTATATGAAAAACTAAAGCCACGTTTGTGTTATAGGGATGATTAACGATGGCCTGAGCACGTTGGACCTCGAGTGAGTGAGCGAGTGTCACGCCCCGAAGCGGTAGAGTCGTAACAGCCCCGCCGTATAAACTACCCTAAAATAGAAGTTGGCCTTACAACCGCTATCTTAGACCTGATCTATACAAGGCATCCACGACTAACCCGCTTTAAAGTAAACAATTTGTAATTTAGATAAAGCATTTACCTAAGAAAGTGAGAAAATTTATATATATATATACTATAAATTTAGTTATTACGTTATTCACAAATGAAAAATTCTAATTAAAACAAAACTTAGACCTTAAGAATATATAATCGTTCTTCAATATTTTTCCTCACTCCCCAGGATCCAACATTTGTTAGCTTCAGAGTAGTTGTTGCCGCTTCTTAGCCAGCACCTACACGACGTTTATAGGGATGTGAGCAACCACAGCTCAGTAAGTTAGGACGGAGGACTTAAAACTATACTATACATACAACAAGGTTTTCAATCACTTATTAGGTGCAATGCATGTGCAAGCAAATGCCATTGCACAACGTTGTCCGGCCCGTCGTAAGATTAGAGAAATTGCGCCCGCTCTAATCCGGGTTGAGGAGTTGCAGTTAATGCAACAGCTCACGACCAAACCCAAGCTTGTGTAATGGAGACCTTGCTCCTCCCGCGACTATCTTCGAACCACTGTCTTCACTCTCGCTGCGACCTCCTCTCCTGTCATTTAGTTCGACTGAGGATGAAGAATGGACCATTTTGCAATCCTCCGCTATCCCTTCCAAAGGGGTCGGTGTCACGCCCCGAATAAGAAGAGTCATAACAGTCCCGCCGTGTAAACTAATCTAAGATAGAAGCTGACCTCACAACTGCTATCGTAGACGTAGTTTACACAAGGCGCACAACTCAACCAGCTTGAAACATCTGTTCTGACATCTGTTAATATCCAAATCTATGGTAGAGCTTTTACAAAATACTTGTTCTATACAATCTGTTGTTTAGTACTACAACAGTAATTATACAAACATTTCACGTCCAAGGGTAAAGATTACAATCAGAGTTTATTAAAAACCACAGGTTTTACGATTTATATACAATAAGTTAGAAAACTAGTGGGCTCCCAGGGAATTCCCATTTAGTTTTCTTCAAAACTTAAAGACAAGACAAAAGCTCAGGTTCAGTTAAATTCCTCGATCCTCACTTTCCCACACAGCAGCACACTAACCTGAGAACGGTGGTACCTGAACATCTTTACCTTCACTCAGCACCTGCAAAAGAGTCTGTAGGGGTGTGAGCACAACTAACTCAGTAAGTGGGGCGGAGTCAGAAGAGTACTATACAATCACAAATAAGGTTAATAATTATGATGAAATGCAATACAATCACTCAAATGAAAACATCGCACAGTGTTAACCGGTCCACTGTGAGGTTAGAGAAATTTCATCCGCTCCAACCCGAATTGAGGAGTTTCATCGCGACTCAAGTCAGACCAAACCCGGGCTTGTGCAATGGAGAACACCCTCCTCCCAAGACCGCCTTCGAACTACGGCCCCCAACCTTGCCGCGACCTTCTCGTCTATCACTTAGTTCAATTAAGGATGGGGAAAGGACCATTTCAGCTATCCTCATCGAAGGAAGTCGGTGTTTGGCCTAACACTCTTAATCGTTTCCCCTAACGGGTGATTATGCATGACCAATTACACTTTAGTCGAATAATCATTAGTGATAATCAGGGGTGAACAATAAGTTCACACAATACAGAATCCATGCAAATATGCAGAGCAGCACACCAAGGAGTTGAACTCCTGTCACAACAGAGTATCATTCACACACATAGCATGCACATAATCATCTAACTATAAACATAACCAGAAGTACTCTTGGGTCTCCGGATACTTTAAATAGTACCCAAACAGCGGTGAAGCTACCATCCCAACTTACTTGTTTAGATGTTTGCTATTTCTGACTTGAATTGTCAACCGTCTTTAGAAAGTTATAATTACACAAAAGGTCCAAATTTAGTTTTCGTAATAATTACGAAAACATTAGGATTTAATCTAAAATGGTTATATATATATTATTTCCATAATATGCAGTCATGTTATTATTATATATCGAATTAAATTATTAATTATTGATACCGTACATCATCTATACTATTACGTATTATATATTGTTTTGATCGTATCGAAACGTACTTTTTATTTATTAATTCACGTTTTGATTCTGGTAAGGTTACCGAAATGTGTATATTCTTGAATATGTTATAGTTATAAGCTAGATTGCTTAAGGTTATCCGATTTCAACAAAACTAGTGTCATTGAGTTCGTATAGACTTAACGACACATTTTACGAGTCATGTTCCTAGAGATGGATTTTAACGGGTAGTTTGGATTTTTAATACAATTATACATAATTATATAAAAACGATCGTATTATGCGAAATTTACAGATTTAAATTATATTTTATCCAACTTGTCCCTATATTGTAACAATATAAGTATTATTCAATTCTAATACATCTAAAGTGCATCCCGATCAGAAAATATTAATAATTATAATAAAAATTTTCATTTAATCCAATTTGATCAGCAATCCTATGTATAGATTTTATTTAACTATTTAGTTCATTTTAGTCTATTAATGTTACAAATACACCCCGACTTGTAATTTAAGCTATTTTACTTAATAAATTTGTAATAAATAGTTTGGATTACCCAATAATTCCCCGAAAATTTCTATAGACTTCTAAAAATATAGGGAATTCAATTATCACTTGGTTTCAAGTTTTCGACCTATTGCCTATATTTTCATATTGACAATTTTACCCCTAAATTTGATAAATTATCCAATTATAATTCTCTTAGCATCCAATTAATTTCAATCTGACTCAATACTATTATTATTTATTATAGATTAGTACATGTCCATTTCATCAATTAATTTCATAATTTCCTATTAAATTCATAATTTCAGCCTATTTTCGAACCAATTTCAGGCCTAAAAATTCAATAAATATTAAAATTATTCAAATAAAAATTTGGGCTACGTAGCAATTACCTATATATCATATATATCCTACACAAAAATTTTCAGCTAGAAATAACATCATATAGTACATTTATTTCATAAATATATATTCGGATGAATTACAGATTTCTTAATAAAGTATATTAAATATTACGAATTTTTCAAAAATAAAAATATCACATGGAAGCATGTCTAAAATAACCTAAGTGTAATTTTTTTCATAATTTTCTGGGCGGATTTACTATTTTTTAGAAATTATTGAAAAATAGGGCAGAAATTTAACCTTGATGTTCTTGGGTGCTTTAGTGGCCGGCGGCGGCTGGGCGGTTGTCGGAACGCCTAGACGCTGGGGGTACTCCTTGGTGGTGGAGTGGCGTAACAGTAGATCAAAGGGAACCCTAAGAACTAGCCTTGCTCGATGATTGTCCTGTTTTTCTCTTCTTCTTTTTTATTTTCTACGATTTTTTCTTGATTTTTCTTTCTGTTGTTTTTGGTTCCAAACTGTCAAATGTTGTTATTCTGCTGCTGGGATAATTTTTATAGAGCTCTTTCACCGCCTATGATTTTTCTTTATTTTTTTCCTTTTGTTTTTTTCTACTTTATTAAGCATGTGGTGTCATTTTGTTGTAAATCCTACCTTTGATTCAGCAATCTTCTTTTCCATTCTCCTGCTACGCCTCCTTCCAGCAATCTCCAATGTTATTTGATTAATTTTCTTTTTCTTTTATTAAATAATTACTTAAATATAGATATTATATGTTAGAATTAATTATTTAATTAATATACAAGTTTATACCCTATATAAATAACATGTGAAATATATAACTTTACTCATATAATTAAGTTTCTAGCATATCTTTTATTTTTAGGATACATTCTAAGGTTAATTTCATGAATTCAACACAATAAATATATAATTACACAATTTTAAGTTAATTTACGAGTATAATTATTATTTGTACCGGGTATACTAAAAATTTATGTGTATTTTTTTATAGTAAATTATACTACATTATCTCATTTTATAGCTCATTTAACTTATCTCTAAGTTCTCGTTGCAATCTAAGTTCAATTTTTAGGAGTTCTGAACATTTTAGGGCTTTAGTAAATATTTTAATTTCTAAGGGCAAAATTGGAATTTCGGGTCATTATTACTAAAATATAACTTCATTGTAATATCTCGATTAACTTTTTCATTCTAGTTGCAAGGTTTGGGCTCAATTGGATAAGTTACCCTAAAAGCCTTAAATCTGAGCTCGGTTGTGCTAAACTCAATTTTGGGAGCTTACAGTCGGTATTTGGCCGGAGAGTCCTAAGTTCCCCTAACGGGTTGCCATGCATGTCCGATTATGATTACTGGTCGGATATTTAATTAAGTCCAGTTTAGGGTGATAAATCCTTTCATACAATTTATACAATACGTGCCAAAGCAACAAATAGAATCATAGCATCACTCATAATCAAGCGCATGCACACATTCAACTATCTAACAAGCACAACCAAGCATAATCTTAAGCCTCCAAAATACACAATCGTATTAATCCCAACTTACCTCGACTCCTCGCTCATTCACTCGAGGTCCGATTTGCTCAGGTCATCGCCAATCATCGCTATAACACAAACGTGGTTTCAGTTTTTCATATAACTATTATAGGTTCATTTTATCCTATAACGCTTATTGTTATGTTTGGTTTAGGGTTTAATATACCTAATTATCTAGGTCTTAAGTCTTTTATAATTATTTTAGGATTGGGGTTAGGTTCGGGTTCGGTTTCCGCATCAATTTCTAAATTAGGTTTTAGTTCGATTTCTAAGTCCTAAATATGCTCGAATCCTAATGTGAAATTAATCACATTAAGCTCAATTATTCAAATATCCTATTGGGTCTTAATTTAGTATTCTAAGCTATTCGGTATATGCTAGTCCTAATTAGGGTATCGGATTTATCCCCGATGTGAGAAAATCTTACTTTTTTTATATAATTACCCAAAATTCAATCTTAATTCATATTTAATATTATTCTGATTTTTACTCTAATATTATCTAAATAACCCTAATTTTTTTAGATTTATTAATTTACAATTTCACATATTACTAATTTCTTATATTAATTACCTAATTTCCTAAATTAACCATACTTAATACTCTAAAGGTTAGGATTAGGGTTCCACATCAGAGATTAACATCCCTAAACATCTAATTACTATCTAAATCAGTAATTAATATCTTAATCACTTAATTAACCCTAAATTACCCAATTTTTCCATCATTTTAGGGCTAAAAATTAACTTAAAAATTTCAAAAATTAATTTTAAAAAAATGGCTTCATAGCACTGTTCTATATCACATGAGCATCCTACAGAAAAAAATTGAGCTCCAAACTACACTCCTAAGCCTATTTATTTTCCGTTTTAATCATGCTTGGTTTTGTACGATTTTTTAAGGACCCTATATTACGAGACATATTTTCATGAAAATAATATTTTTCCTACAAACTACATACAAAAATATTCTAGAATAACAAAATTCATAATTTTCTAATAATATTTACTATTTTTACAAAATTACACAAGAATCGGGCTGGAAATTGGACTCATCGATTTGGGTGGCTCCGGCCACCGCCGGCCGCCGTGGCTTTGTCGGCCAGCCTGGGCGCTGCCACCACCGTGTGGTGGTGGTGGCCGTCCACTCCCAGCTGCTCGTTTGGTGTGGGTTCCCTTTGAAAGCCCTAATTGCACAGTTTTTTCTAATTTTTTTCTAAACTGAATTTTTCTCTCAATTTTCGCCTCTCCCTAATTTTTTCTGATTTGTATCTGTCCAAATGAGCTTTTGAATTTTTCTTGCTATTTATAGAGCTTTAGTGTAATTATTGTACATTAAATTGGATAAGACAATTGCCTTATCCCTTGATTTTTGGCTTTTATGTTGTCTTAATTTAATTGGCCGAATTTTTTCTTATTTTTCCCAGCTACCACGACCCAATTCTGGATCATTCATGATTTTTCCTGATTTTTCTTGATTTTTCCTTATTTAATTATGAATTTTATTTAAGTATTTTGTATTATTTTAGCACATTTCGCGTATTTTAAGAAATTACGCGTATTTATACTTACATTTAAATTCATATATAGTACAAATAAATATTCTTAAGTATTATTTAGGTCATTCTATTATTTTTAGTATACATATAATCTATCTCTAGTAATTTATTAGTTATTAGATTACACTTTTTGTCTTTTCAGTAATTAGCAATTATTATGTTTAAAATTTGAAAATTTTATAGTCTCCTATTTTATTACTTATTTTTTTAAATTCACATTTACGGGATCATTTTTACTAATATTTCTCTCAATAGTTCATAATTTAGGTTTGATCGGATCTTTTAGCCGATCAAAACCTTAAGTGATTGGTTGTGGGGCTTACAGCGAGGAGTTGAGGTAAGTTGGGATTAATACGATGCTGTATTTTGGAGACTTAAGATTATGCTTGGTTGTGCTTGTTAGATAGTTGGATGTGTGTATGTGCGTGATTATAAGTGATGCTATGATTCTGTTTGTTGTTCTAGCTTATATTGTGTGATTTGTATGAAATGATTGATCATCTTAAATTGGACTTAATCGAATATACGACTTGTAATCATAATCAAACCTGCATGGCAACCTATTAGGGGAAATCTAGGATTCTCCAACCAAATATCGACCCCTTCGAAAGGGATAGCGCAGGATTGCAAGGGGTTCTTTGTTCATCCTTAGTCAAACTAAGTGACAGGTTGGGAGCTCGCGGCAAAGGTGAAGTCAATGATTCAAAGGTAGTCATGGGAGGAGCAAGGTCTCCATTGCACAAGCCTAGGTTTGGTCGTGAGCTGTTGCATTAATGGCAACTCCTCAACTCGGATTAGAGTGAGCATAATTTCTCTAATCTCACGACGGGCCGGACAACATCGTACGATGGCATTTGCTTGAACATGCATTGCACCTAATAAGTTGATTGATAACCTTGTTGTGTTTATGGTATAGTTTTAAGTCCTCCGTCCTAATTTACTGAGCTGTAGTTGCTCACATCCCTATAGACGTCGTGCAGGTGCTGGTTATGAAGCGGCAAACAACTACTCTGAAGTTAGCAACTGTTGGATCTTGGGGAGTGAAGAAAAACATTTGAAGAATAAACACATATTTTTAAGGTTTAAGCTTTTACTTTAGAATTTTTCATTTCTAAATAATGTAATAACTAAGAAATATATTACGGAGAAATATTGTAAATGATAATTGTAATTACTAAATTATAGCGTATATATGTATTTCCTCACTTTCTTAGGTAAATGATTTATTTAAATTACAAACTGTTTACTTCAAAACGGGTTAATCGTGGATGCCTTGTGTAGATCAGGTTTAGGATAGCGGTTATAAGGCCAACTTCTATCTTAGAATGGTTTACACGGCGGGGTTGTTACTACTCTGCTGTTTCGAGGCGTAACAACCATCGACTATCATTTACTTTTTAAGCCATTTCGTAGCCCGAACCTACCCCTTGGTTATGTGTGATATTTGATCTGTGTACTCATCCAAGAATTTGTATAATCTTGGTATCAGAGCTCCAGGGTTCATCCTTTAGGATTTCTTGCATTTTGAGACAGTATTGCTTTGAATGTGAACAAAAGGGAGGTGTCTGACTCAAGCATTTTCAACTAACACTTGATATCCTTGTTTCTGGACATATCAATTTTGAATCGAGTTGTAGGCTTGCAATGACTTGTCCGCTAGACTTATTAATGAAACCAAATTGCTTTTTTGGGTTTATTTTATTAAATATATATCTCTATTTCAGTTTAGGATTACTTGAAACTTGCTATAGGTACTACCTGTATTGTGTGTTGGTCCATTTCTTACAAATAGGTTTTTGGGTATGCCCAAATTAATCATTAGAGTTGTAATTGTTCCTTAAATAAGAAGAAGGTTTCACAAGAACTAAGCCATATGGCTATAGGATTGTTGTGTGAGTTGTGACTGATTTTTTATGATTAAGGTTCTTATGTTTTTATAATAAACCCCTATTGCAAATAGAGGAAAGTGGAGCATTGCGTGTGTTGCTAATCTCAAGAGTATAGTGGTTATGATAGTGGCATTGTTGTGAGCACAGTTGTCTTTGGGACATCCGGGTGTGTATAAGCGACTTGTGCTTGCATTGTATAGATGGTGCTTGAAGCAGTTGCATACCCTACTGTATGAAGTTGTGGAATTAATCTCGTGGGCCGTGTATTAATGTGTAAAGTGAATATTACAGTGACTATATGTGTAGGGTTACTATGTGTTGCCTTTCCTTGGTATGGTGGTAGACGATTTATGGTTGTAATTGTTTTGATTTGGTGAGGGACTGTTGGGACAGTAGGTTATAGCCGTAATAAGCGATGGCCATAGTTATGTTAGTGGGATTGTGTCGTTGCCTTAGAGATTAAAGTATGTTATTGTGACGGTAGTGGTTGGTGCACGAGTGGGTTTGTGCATTTGGGTGTAGTGGTTACTAGAGTTAAATTAGTAGTAAAGGTATTATGTTCAAAGTGTGCTAGAGTGGTGATGCCTTATGTAAGCGTTATTGAGACATGATTTACGTAAGAATTGAAGTTTCGAGCTACCACTGTACCTCTTCGAACTGCTACAGTTTGACTTGCCAATCTATCAAACTAAGTTGTGCCAAGTGTAGTACACTATTGTAACGGACTGCTACTCCTAAGTGTTCAAGCTGATTTGTTGAGAATAGCTATTGTGCCGAATTTGAACTTTGTCGAGCTATTTATTGTACCAACCCCTATATAATTCCTTGCCAAGTTAGACTGCTTATGTATATGTCAAGAGTTTGGTTAGTGTTGAGTTAAATTGAGTTGATTAGCTGTTCAGGTGTTGAACTTTCATAAGTTGAATTGTTATTGTGATCGAACTGATCTATTGAGTTGTATGGAGTAAGCCAAGCTACTGTATACGTGATTAGAGTTGGTGTTGATCAGTGCCGAGTTGTCATGTGTGCGTGTGCTGTAGTATTGCTGAATTGAAGTGTTTGTGCTATGCCTATGCTATACTATTGTGTCGAAGTGTTCGAGCTCAAAGCTATTGAAGTTTGAAGTGTATATCAAGTTGTTTTGAGTAAAAGCGCAATGCCGAACTAGCTGCTATCCAAGAGTAGGCTGTTATATCTTGTACTAAGCTAATTGTGTTCGTACTGATCTTTTCTATCGTTAAGAAACGACCGAGCTAAATTAGATATATAAGGAACTGAGCTAAATTGAAGAATAGGAGTGGCGCTGAGCTGTTTTACTCTTTTTAAGGAAGATTATCGAGTTGAACTTGAGAATTCTTAGGTGAGCTACTGATCTGAGCTATCAATAGATAAGGACTAAGGCTGCTACCCACTTATGAAGAGCTGTATATCCGAACTAATATTGATCGAGCTGAGCAAATATGGTCCACTAAACTGTCATTGACCAGAGGTGAAGTAGGGTATCGAACTGACATGTGTATGCAACTGCGTTTGTCGAATAGAAGTTTCGATGACAAGAATTGTCCAAGTTGATTAAATTGTTTGAGCTGCTTTGTATTGGGCAAAGAGTGTTGATGCTAAGTTGTTGTAATCTTTAGCCGAGCTACTTTGCTCTTAACCGTTGCCGAGTGTAAATACTTAATTTTTGCCTTCTTTATATTTATTTTTATTATTTTTCTTTTTTTTTTTCTCAATAGGCCTTAAATTAGGAAAAGTATAAAAAATAGAAAAATAAGAAAACCCCCAAAATATGAAGTTTAGGAAAAAATACAAAAAATTTCAAAAAATAAGAAAAGCATAAAAAAATATGAAATTTGGATAAAAAACGCAAAAATTAAGAAATTTTGAAAATAGAAAAATCTGGAAAAAAGTTAGAAAATTGAAAAATTAGAAAAATTGAAAAAAATAGAAGATTTTAGAAAATAACTTTTTATTAGGATAAATTTTTTACTTTTTAATTAGGTTTAGAAATTGGGCTGTTGAACTCAGGCTTAGATTTAAATTTAGCCTAAATTGATTGAGCCTATATGTGTAATTTAGTTGCACAAATGAACAAAGTATAGGTCAACGACTTAATGATTAAGCAAATGGACTTGATTTAGATATTAAGTGTGAGATTTTGAGTTCAAATTTTAGCAAAGGCAAAGAGGTCTTTTTTATTTTTTGTTAACTAACACGCTGCTACGTATTGGGGTCTTGCTATGCTACGTATCCTGATATGTGGCATTGTTAGATTAGACAACTTTGCTGACGTGGTGTGCCACATATCACGTGTTGTCACATGGCAAGTTGTGATAGGTCAGGTCGGCTGACGTGGGCTAACATGGCGCTATGTTAGCACTTTTCTTCTCTTTCTCTCGATTTTCCCTCCTTTTCCCTTAATTTCCTCCACTTTCCCTAGTTAAGAACAAACCCAACCCCCTTGCTTTGGCCCTTGATTTCATACATTTTCCTTATTGCAACACACCAATTAATGGTGTGATTTCATTTCCCATGTAGCCTACTATGAATTAATACCAATAACAAGTCTAAATTTACTAAAAAACGAATTCAATTTGAGCTCTAAAAATTAGAAAAAAACTAATTTTCTAGGCATTCTTCATTAAATCCAATTTGAACTTTCCTTTTTTTTAGGATCGATTCGTGTATAAAAGGGGCTTTGGAGGGCACACATAATCACATAGAACGATTCACGAGCAACTCCTAAGCTTTCTCTCTCTCTCTTAGCTATTTCTCTCTCTAACTTGCACTCTCTCTCTCTTCGATTCTCTCTCTCCACTCTAACCCGAGCCCAACCACCACTACGGCCGAGCTCCCCTTAGCTTAAGCTCTCTAACTTGACCTCTTTTAATCATCACCGTAACCCCTAGTAGCTTCTTCAAGCCAACTTCCATCAAACCCTAATCACCGCCCCCCTCTCTCCTTGAACTACCACTCTTAGCCATCTTCAACCTAAACTGGCCACACAATCGAACTCCCTACACTCCAAAATCCCTACCCCAACCAATCACACATACCCAGCAACAACCCTTAGAGTTCCCTAAGAACCATCGCCATCATTCCTCTCCGATGACCACCCAAACAGCTCCAAGACGCCATGACATTGAACCTACCCCATTTATTCCCAATCCAAAACTCACAAAAAAACCTTCACCCATTTCATTTTAGTGGTTGAAACAAGATGAATCGAGCCTTGCTGCTGCTGCCATTTGTGATCGGCGTGACCTGACCTAAAGACCCATGATTCGACCCGAAATCCAACCCAAGTTTGACCTGCATGTGCCCACTGCATTTGATCCTTTTTTCTTTTTATTTATTTATTTATTTCTTTTTACTTTATTATTTAGTTATTGTTTATATATATATAATTGTAAATGTAATACAAAAAAAAGAAGAAAAGAAAAAGAAAAACGAAAGAAAAGAAAGAAAGAAAGAAAAAAAAGTAAAAGAAAGGTATTTTATTTAGCCGTTTATTTTTTGTTTAATAAAAATAAATAAATAGATAGAAATGAAAAAATATAAAAATAAAAGTAAGTAAATAAGGAGATAAATAATTTTTTTTCTTTTAGCACTTAGAAAATTTTTTCAAAAATAATAAAAATAAATATACCCTTTACAATTTAAGGCATTCTAGAATTTTTCAAAAATAAAGGGAAAACCAATTTAGGACCTTCTTAGAAATTTTCTTAAACGAACCCAATTGAACTAAGAACATAAATTTGACATGTTTTCACAATTAAAATTAATTTAACCCACTAAAGTTTTCATTAAAAGAACTACGTATATCTGATCCCAAATAGTAAGTACATAAGCATCTACAGGGCGGCGATAAAAGTAAAAAAAAAAAACTAATTTCCCTTTTTCTTTAGTTTAGATTATTTCATTTATCAAATTAGAGCAACCAATAATCAAATTTTGTCTTTCAAAATTAAATGTAATTTTTAAGTTTAATTTTAATTTTGGAAAGTTAATGGTACTCGTAAAGGTTTAAAATTCCTAATTCCCAGACCTAAATCTCTGCTTTTCAAAAACCGTTATAACAAAATTGGTTTTAATCGTTAAACTAGTGATTAAATTATAACTAATTCACCTAATTGGTTATAACTTAATTGTTTTTCCTAACTTCAGTCGGATGGCGACTCCAGACTTGTTTTTAAAATCAAAAGAAACAGTATTTTTTAAACTTTAGTTGAGGGCAAGTATTAAATAGGTAGGGTTTAATATTGGTCGGTTTAAAGAAGATCTAATTTTATAAAAAAATAAACAGGAGGGTGAAAAATTAGGCTTAACATTGAGCTCTCAAGTTGTTAACGTTCAAATTGCTAAACTAAAGTTGTGCCGTACTGTGCTATTATGTACGAGTCAATTCCTAAGCTGATTCGCACCAGAACTAAAATTTATTGAGCTGCTGTTGAAGTAGTGAGCTATCAAGGAAAACCATTACTGAGCTTGTGATTACTATGTTGTTAAATCATACTTATGTTGATTTAACTAGTTGAAGTTTGATCGAGCTAGGTTGTTCGTATGTCTGAACTGAGCTAATACGTATGTATGCTATTGGGTGTGTTTGAAGTGTAGATCTAAGCTCCTAAACCAATTTTACTGAGCTCGTCAGAGTCGTTGGAGATTAAGATGATGACTTCTATTTGATCGAACTAAGTTAGGAGATTGACGAACACGTGCTAAACTAATTTTTCTTGAAGGAAACATCTGTCAATTCTAAGCTACAAGTGTAATATTGGGATACTACAATTCAAAGGCTATTGACTACACATGAATGCTTTCTGAGTATTTTAAGAATTATAGCTGCTATCCATATCAAGAGTTATCGAGTTGAGATTGTATCAACTGAGCTTGTTGATGCGTGCTCCTTACAAGCTTATGTGTCGTGCCTTTGGGGTTAATTGGACAAGCAAGTAGTGAGCTAAGCTTACTTCACTGTAGTTGACATCTTAAATGCAGTAGATGAATTGAAGTCTTAAACTGTAGAGTGTTGCTGAAAATCAAAGTACTGTGTTTTTGATTTTATTTCAATAGTGTTGAATTTGAATTTATTTGAAATGGCTACTAAAGCTTAATATAGGCATCATAATGCACGAGGCTTGAGGACAAAATCTTATTACCAAGCCCTAAATCCTGTTTCCCCTTATGTGTTGGAATGATTAAAGAATATACTTGTTGAGCTCAAAGAGATTAGGGATGAAGTAAAACAGCAAAAGGACACTCAACTAGAGGATATTGAAGAGGAGAGCTAAGAAAAGAAGTAAGAGTTGAAGATGAGGAGGAGGTTGATAAAGAAGAGCAAGATGAGTTGCAACTTAGCACATATGTTCTTGATGTGATCTCATTGTTATTGAAACTTAGTGCTATTGATGAACACAAGTACTACTATATTAGCCATCCACATGTTAGATGCTTTTATTTTGATCTATTGATGGGGTTGTATAGAGATGATGTGTATTGTAGCAATATTGTGCCTGTAAGGTGTTATAGGTTATTTATTGATGTTTTTCGAGGTCATGGTAGTAGATATTTCTATTTAGGTTATGTTGCTCTTATCCTTAATGCTTTTACATTAGAAAAGTTTGCAGTGTATAAATGAGAGGAGAAAGAACTGAGTTGTGGGGAAATAGAAGAAGTAAAAGCTATTAAGCATGAAGTTGTAAGGCCAACAATGAGAAAGCGTGAAGCTTTTAAGGATTCTTGAGGTAGAAAAGGAGTATATGATCATACATGTTCAAATTTCCCAAGCTCATGACATGAAGTTTGGGCCTAAAGTGTTATTCCCCTTGATTGATAATTGTCGAGGCTACCTAAGTGAAGTTGACTAGATACATGATGAATGGAAGGAATGGTCCTTAAAGAAGAGTTTGGTCGATTGGGTTTATGATGAATAGAAGGAGCACTTGTTGATGATAACATTGGTAGGGAAGTTGGAGTACTTTTCTATGTTTATATTTTATTTCTACAGGTTGGTATTTGATCTTTGTGGGATTTAGAGCTATCCCTTACCAAGTTTTGGGTTGAAACTTCTCCAAGGGGGAGGGAATGATATGGTATAGAAGACTAAGTTAATCAATTTTTGAGCTTTGGGTTATGTTGGCGACTTGCTCATACATTCCCTATATGCTAAAGACCTATTTATATGTTATTCTCAAATAGACATGTTTGGCTCGAATGGCTTATTCTATTAGCTAAGCTCGTTTGGCTCGACCATGTTTGTTTGGCCCAATTCATCATCTCTTCACCTCAAATATCTCATTTAGTTACTTATTTTTGTTCATGTTATTTAAACTCCCTATTTCTTGTATTACGTCTAATCTAACCTCATGTTTATTTTTGTATCTATGGGGAATACCACTAGAGTATTCTTTTAGCCCTTTTATTTACAATTTTACCAATATGTATAAATAGAATACTTCTATAGGGTTTTAGATAGGATTTAACATTAATGAAAATCCTTTAAGTCTTTTTTCTTGGAAAGCTCTTATCTACCCGCTCTTATTAACCATTTTAGCAAAGATTGTGGCTAACAACTCTAAGCATAGTGTTTGTGTGTCATATCAAGTACTAGCTTAAGTTTATGTGTAGTTTTATGGTTTGTCATATCTGTAAAGCTAGTGCATAAGATTGCTAAACCATTGATTATCATTTACTTTTTGAGTCATCTCATAGTTTGGACTTACCCCTTGGTTATATATAATATTAGGTTTATGTGTTTATCTACAGATTCGTATCAAATTTCTACTGGCAAAATATAAAGATGACAAGTTTATATATCAAATTGAGACTCTTAGATAGTGTTTAGTTGTAAAGACTGAACTGGACTAGATAAAGAAAACTAGATATGATAAGTATAAAGAGTATTGAATAGTATAAGTTTATTATATCATATTTGATTTGTATGATATTGGACATAAAATTTATATTAAAAAATTAATTATTTATATTATAAAATAAATTTTTTTATAATATTTAATAAAAATAATATTATTTAACTCAATATTATAATATAGAGGAGTATTTTTAAGAATGCAAAATATTTTTTTTGATCTAGTAAATTTTATTTTTGTAATATGATGTAGATACGACAAAATTTATGTCTTTTGTTTAGTTAATTAACTCAATTTTTTGTTTAGTTATTAAGTAAAGCTACAAAATAGAAAAAAATTATTTATTTAATTAAATATTATAAAAATTATGTAACCAAACGCTAATTAATTATAAAAATGGCTAGATATTATGTTGTAGCAAACGGGCCTAAATTCGGAACAAAAGCATTAATGCATTTAAAAGTAACCAATTACAGACCCATATATTACAACCAGGCCTGACTTTTCAAGAGCCCATTACACCTTCTCCTTTATCATTCTCCTGGCCTGGCGTACATATAACCTCTCTCTCAATCTCTCTCTCTCCCTTTCCCTCCCTCTCCACGTGAAGCTCCAGGTCCGATGGCTCCTCCTAGATTACTCCTCTGCGGCGACGTTTTAGGCCGTCTGAACCAGCTCTTCAAGCGCGTATCCTCGGTACATCTCTCTCTCTCTCTCTCTCTTTCCCCTCAGCAAACGTACACAACTAGGGTTTTGTCAGGGTTTATAATTTGTCTCCATTTTTTCTTCACTGTTGCTTTCTCAATGTAAATTAGGTCAACAAATCAACTGGTCCCTTCGACGCGCTGCTTTGCGTAGGGCAGTTCTTTCCTGACTCTCCGGAACTTCTTGAGGAGTTCATGTATTTCGTCGAAGGTCGATCTCAAGTTCCGATCCCTACCTACTTTATAGGTGATTACGGTATTGGCTCCTCGAAGATATTACTCGCCACCTCGAAGAATCATGCGAATTTAGGATTCAAGATGGATGGGCTGAAGATATGTGAGAATTTGTATTGGTTGAAAGGCAGTGGCAGGTTCACATTGCATGGTATGGTGCGTGTTATTTAATGTTTTATTCTGGCTTTTTGCTTATGATTTTGAAGAAAGCTCCATCTTTTCCGGTTGAGGTAACTGTAATTTATAAATGGTCCCGGCAGCAGGAGTGAGCACTGGTTAAGGGCCTTAAAAAATGTTTTTTACACTTTCCATCATTATTTATGAAAGTGTGAGCATATAGAAGAGTGAAAAGTTTCTTTATTTGACACCGTGCTCCGTTAACATTTTGCATTCATAAATAGTGGTAACACAATTACATTAGCAATGTATGCACTGGCAAATATCTTTAGGTTGAAATTTTTACTTTGTTGAAATGCAAGACTCTTTTTTATTATTACGCTTTAATCATGAGTATCTATAGTAACAAAATCAGGACATATTTGAAGAATCCTTTAGGTTGTTTTAATATAGAAAGTCTTGCATTTTTGTCTAAAATTATTATATGGATATGTGTTCCTGCATTTCTGTGCTCTACAACAGAATTAGACTGAAGTACCAAGATAGAATATTGATAATTGTTTCGATACTTAAAATAGTTTGAGGACATAGGTGAAATTGAAATGTACAAGTTGGATAGAATGGTATTCTGTTTCTTACACCAGCTATCTCAGTTACATGAGGTAGTTAGACTTGTAATTTATTTTGTGATGTGTGGAGGTACTGGTTTTAATGTTATCCCAGAACTTGGAACTGTAAATTTATTTATTTTTTATTTATATAGTTAACCAGAATTTCTAGGCCAAAATTCTCAAGTTAACCGTAAGCTTTCTTTTCTTTTTAATATTTAACTGTAATTTCTAATCGTAAATTATTTAACCAAACAAAATGGTAAAATTGAGGTTATGAGAAGCATTTAGATTGGTTGGTTGGAATTTTATGTAGTGAGTAATGAGTGATGTTTGATTTATGCCAGCTGTTAAATAGGGTAAGGATGAGATGTGAAAAAACTGAAACCTCAGCTTGTAGGTTTTCAAGCCTCTTGTTGGTTGAAATTGGTTATGTTAAATGGCTGTATTTGGTGGGCTTGTTCTTGTTTAGTGTGTTTTTTGTACTGCTTTCAAATGTTGCATGTGCTCAAATATAGAAAAAAATTATAAATATGTCCTTACTTAATTAAAAAAACTCTATGCATCCCTCTTGAACATTTATATATATTCTCACTCCCAACATCCATTACTTAATTAAATACCAATTTCACATGGCCCAAATTGGTTCATAATGTAGAAGAGTTTTCTAAGTTGCTGATGAGTTCCTGTTTTCTAGTTTGAATGATCTGGAATTTTATCAATTCAGTTGTCCAAAAATTTTAATAGTCACCTGTACCGATTTTCCCTCCATATTCTCACAGGCAGAGTAAGGCTTTTTAGGGATAAAATGTCATTGTATGTGGAGAAAAGATTTTTTAACTAGCTTTCTGGTGGCCTTTGTCACTTCAGCAAGTGGATTGTTTATTTCTTGTTATTTCCAAAACGTGTGCAATTGACAGCAAAATTCTGTCATTTAAATGTTGATGGGGTTTCTTCTATGCACTTGGTGATGGCAGGATTGTTAGGATAGTTTATGTATCACAAACAATAAATTCTATGATAAGTTGGGCTGTGAAGCACCATCTAGCATGGCCTGACCAAATAACCAGCATTTCTTCAGGTTTTTAAGTGTTCATGTAAATCTAGCCTGATCCATCCTTAATTGAGTCCTAGGTCTATACCTAATCCACTACCGAGAAACATCTAGCATTGGGTTGAAGTACTTACCAAAGATATCTTGCATGGCTTGAGGGGAATTTAAGTGCTCATGTCAATCTAGTGTGACCCATCCTTAGTACTGAATCATAGGTCTATTGTTCAATGTGGCAACCTTTTATAAGGAGCTTGTTCACCATGTATTATTTATGTCATGCCAATTTTACTGTCTCAGTGTTGTAAGTTGGATTAATCGGGCTTGTTTTGGATTGGTGTATCTCAGAACCATACTTTGCGGACACTATTTCTTAATCTGTTCTTTTTTTGTGAAATCATTTTATGGTAGATTCTTTTTAGGTTTTGTAATAGATTCATGTGAGATTGTTTTATAGTAGATTCTGTTTTTGGTTTTATAATAGATTCATCTGGAAGTAATCTGGTCAATGATGGCTTTTGTATCTATTTTCAGTTGAACTGAGACTATGTCCATAAAAAAATTAAGGATTCAAGATTTTAAAGCTACTATAAGGATTTAACTTCCAAGTACTGCCCTATTCTAATTCTTCATGAGTCTCGAAGACTTTGGTGGTTGATATGATTAATTGCTGCTTTGGTCATTCAGGAACTTGATTTTGCTTAAGTAGATTAGATAGCCAGCTTTTACTAGTATAATAAGGTCCAGTCATTCCTTTTCTTTTTCTTTTATTTTTTTTAAATTGATGGAGTAGTCACATGAACCATTCTAAAGGGCCCATGTACTTAAATACAGCTTGTTATGTAGGTAGCTAAAAAGTGCTAGTGGTGGCATATGCACCCAAACCTTATCACGAGAGTTCTTGGGTCTTATTCACCAGCCCAACCCCTTTGATTGGGGCTTAGTTGATGTTTTTTATTCACTTAGTACATCATATTTTGCTAGTTTTCCATGTCTTCAAGTGATAAAACAGTCAAATCTGTTTATTTTAAGGTGCAAACTGATGTGTAGTGCAACATCAGATATATCACATTTGTGCTTTTAGGGTTATGTGTGATGTACCTGTCTGGTAGGCGCTCTATGGATGGACAACAATTTGGGACATACAAACAAGACGATGTTGATGCTTTGCGAGCATTAGCTGAGGAATCTGGGATAGTTGACTTGTTCTTAACATATCCTTCTGATGTATTGGTTATAATTTTTCAACGTTGTTCAATATTCTCTTTTTCATATACCATCTGGCCTCCTTAATTTTATTGATACTAATGAATGGCCAAGTGGGGTTACAAATGGAGTTGCTGTAGCTGATATACCTCCCGAAGCATCTGATCAATCAGGCAGTGATTCTACAATTGTGGAGTTAGTAGCTGAGATCAAGCCACGGTGAGTGCTGCTATTATGCTGAAAATCCATCATTTAAAAGGATTAACCAAGTTTTCACCTATGAAAAGCCGGTTTTCTAGTTGATACGGTCTTCCAATAGAAAAAGAGCAGTTAGCCAGGTATCTTGTTCATACAGTCATGAAGCTTTCTTTTTTTTTTGGGCGCAGATATCACGTTACTGGTACTAAGGGTGTATTCTATGCACGTGAGCCTTATTCAAATGTTAATGCTGTGCATGTCACTCGCTTTCTTGGTCTGGCCTCGGTTGGTAATAAAGCTAAGCAGGTATGCATGGCTTCCAATCTATATTTTGCACTTATTTGCATTTCAACAAGGCCAAGCAATATATTCATTTTTCTTCTTTTCTCTTTTTTTCCATTATGAATTTCATTTTGCATTTTCAGAAATTTATACATGCAATATCACCTACTCCAGCATCAACCATGTCTGCTTCTGAGATTAGCATGAGACCTCCCAATACCACAGTATCTCCTTACACAATAGTTGAGCAAACTGGTCATGTAAAGCAAGCAGAAAAAAGAACTGATGATGGTGTTGGTGACTCTCAGTATTGGAGATATGATGTTTCTAGAAAACGATCCAAATATGCAGCTCGAGAAATTGACAAGCTATGTTTCAAATTTTTATCATCTGGCACTTGCCCACGTGGTGATAAATGTGGCTTTCTACATGACACGGAGGCAAGGGAACAATATCAAAGAGGTGTTTGCTTTGACTTTCTCAACAAGGGACAGTGTGAAAGGGGTCCTGATTGCAACTTTAAGCATAGTTTGCAGGAACTGACTGAAAGCCATACACATAAGAGACCTAGAACTGAAAATTCCCGGTGCGTTTGCATCATGTTTTTTCTTTTCTGTGGTTGTTTTCTATTTGTGTAAGGTTTCATGCATCTATCTGCAGTTTACTGATCCCTATGCGTATGCAAATGTTCTATTTTGTTTTGTTTTGTCCTTTTTTTTTTGTTGCTTTTTTTTGGGGATGGGGAGGCGGTTTTAGGTGAGTTGTGGATGTCATTGTTTAGTTTATATGGAAGACTGACAACAAGCTTCTGGTATACAGATCCAAAGAATGCTGGTTTTGTTTGTCGAGCCCCAATGTGGAGTCCCACTTAATTGTTAGCATTGGGGAGAACTTCTACTGTGCATTACCTAAGGGCCCCCTTGTCCAGGATCATGTGTTGATAATACCAGTGGAGCATTTACCTAATACTCTTTCTCTACCTCCACACTTTGAAACAGAACTAAGTCGACTGCAAAGTAGTCTCAAGTTGTATAACAAGGACCACAATAAGGAAGTAGTGTTCTTTGAGTGGGTTTCAAAACGAGGGACTCATGCCAATATCCAGGTAGAGAAAGATTTATTTATTTGGATCTCTCTTAATGCTCTTTATAGATTTAACATATTGTTTAATCTTTTAGTATCTTGTATATTTGTTAATCATTGGATTGTTGTTCGGGTTCAGTGTTTATGAGACCCTTTGCTCATATGATTTGTCCACAATGAATTTGGAAAACAAGACCTTCTGTGTTCAAAGTTTCAGATCCAATTTCAGAGTAGCAGCAGTAGCTCGTTATTTTTGTTTAATGCCAAAGATTGATATGCAGGGATAGTTAAATTATCACTGCTTGGTTTTTTACATTCCTCCACTCCAGTCCTTTATATGCATTCTTTTCTGACTCTTAAAGCAAATAATTTCTTGTATTATTTATGATGAAATAAAGAATAATAATTCTTTTATATGCGTATTAATTGTTGCATCTGCCAGGCCCATGTAATAGCCTAAAAGTTTTTTGCTTGCCTGGTTTATTCTTAGTTCCATCCTTAAAAGTGCATTTTGCTTTTCAGTTTCCAACTTTTAGCATGTTGTAGAATATTTTTTTACCAATTCTCACCCCAATGAACTTGTCTTATTTTGCAACCTTTGATAAGTAAAAAACTATGAGTAAGTTGTATGTCTTCAACTGATGCTGGTCATATTTTTGCAGGCAATTCCAATTCCATCTTCTAGAGCAAATGCTCTTCAAAGTATATTTAGTTTAGCTGCTGAAAAGCTTGGTTTTAAATTTTTATCCATCAAGGGTGAGTTTATCCCTTTCCTTTATTTTCCTTTTGATCATGTTTCACTGCTTTGCAATTTCTAGTTTAGACATTGTCCTTGGGCCGGAATTGATTTTTACTTTTTTGGTCTAAATTTCTTAAATAATTTCTGATTTGAGGATGTAAGATTTTTAGATTTTCTATAGCTCATGGAAGAACAAACTTGCAAGATTAGTGAAGTTATGTTGCATTTGCCAGTCTCTGCTTCATCTCTGATCTGCTCTCTCTTCTATAGGTACTAGCAGCTCTGATGGGAGAAAAACATTGAGGGCGCAACATGATCGGAACTCTAGTCTCTTCTATGTGGAACTTCCTGATGGTACTATACTTAGACATGCAGTGAATGACAATGAGAGATTTCCAGCTCAGTTTGGACGTGAGGTACTTTGTAGCATTTTTCCTTTCTAATATATTTTGAATTTATGTTAATGCACCCATATTTGATACTTCATTTTTCTTTTATTATTCAAGTGAGGTGTATGTTCTCTGTTGCTTCTGAATAGACTGAATGATCTCATAAGCCTCTTGATGTTCTGAAAATGCAATGGTTCCTTGGAGAGTTTTTGTTTTCCAATGGACCCCTTGACTTTCGAATTTATGCATTGTGGTCCCGTAATTGAAAATCTATCATTTTTTGCACATCAACCCCCTAATGTAGAGGTTTTATCCAGCCATCATTGTTGTGCTTAATGTGTATTTGATCATTTCGAAGTGGACTCAAATTTGCTTTTTAAGACAAGCTGTTATAAAATAGGCTAAAACTTCCAATTTAAAAAGTAGTGGGTCTATATTGCAAGACAGTTAATTAGCTTGTCTGAAGTGACAAGTAGTTTGGGTTATGATTGTTAGTATCAAGGAATTTTGTGTACAATGTTATGCTCCAGGGCTTTCTCTAGCACATAAAAGGATTGTGCGGCACTTATTGTTTTGTCTTTGCAGTAGTAAACAAGCTCAACTCGTACATAATGCTGGCTAATAAAGTCTAAACCTGTAAGAAACACAAATAAGATAGAAAGTTAATAGAAAATATAAAGGACATAGGCAATAATCGTAAAATGAATAGCGTACTTTTATTAATTTCGACGGTATTACAAAGCTACAATGTGTGTGTACGGAGGTGTGAGTATTGTTAGTCAGTGTTGCGTGTGAATTAGGATTGCTTATTACTGCAAAAGTAGAATAGTAAGCGTTGTATGGTCCTTTTATGAGATAGAGAAAGTCTTGGACCGTGATATACAATATATCTCTATTCTTTGCTTACTGCAGTTGGAGCATTGAGATTTTGACTGGTATCTTTGAGGACAATTTAATTGAATGTTTGGTGCAAACACAAGTTGAAGAACATATTTATTCATAAAGGTGGAGAGAATTGTAGAATGTGGCATCAACGTATAGTCTTTTTGTAGTAGACTTTATAGTTAATCCTCTATAAAGACGTAGCTAATTTTGAACTGGTCCTCTTATTTCTCCTGGGCCATTGGTATAAGATATCCTGAGTGCACTATTTGAGCACAACATGAAGCTAGCAATCTCTGCATTAACAATGGAAAAATTTAGTGAACTACAGGATCAGTGAGGGCGCGAGTGACAATTTGTAATATTTCTGTTTGTACTGAACCACATATTTTCCATGGGGTTGAAAGATTGATGACAAGGCTGATAACACTGACATCCAGCGTAATTGGAAATGTTGCAGGTGGTAGCTGGTTTACTGAATATGGCAGATAAGGCTGATTGGAGAAATTGTTCACTTAACAAGGAAGAAGAGACAAAAATGGCAGAAGAGTTTAAACAGCATTTCCAAGAATTTGATCCATTTAAATAGGGCTCCCCCGCTATGCATGTTGCAACTATGGTACCACAACATGTGATTGCCAATCGATTTTATTACTTGGGAGTCCTTCAACTATGTGGTTGACTTTGGAGGAAGCTAGTCAATGCAATTAAAGTTATTGGTGCCCCCTGGTGCTATAAAGCTGATTTTGTTGGTCTGAAGGATGCCAAGCGATTGGGAGATCTCAAATGGAAATATTGTCTTGTGTTCTTTTCAGATGTTTAATCCCTTGAGGCCTCTATCCTGTTAATTAATGGCCATGATACCACCCACATTTTCCAAGTGCCTGCTTAAGATTTTGTGCGAGGGCAAGCCTTAGCACAACTACCTAATTTGCTCCCTGGGTGGGTGAAAGGTCGGTCATGGGTTCAAGCTGGAAAACATGCTCTTAGCAAAATGCAAAGGTGAGGTGGCATACACATGTAACCATTCTCTCCCCTGCCTGCACCTGGCTAGGGAAGTGCTTCGCCCCAATGGTGTATGCCTTTTTCTTATGGTCAAAATTTCGTGTAAATCATCAAAAGATTGTTGGGTGGGGTGTTGTTCCATTGGCATGTAAAATAGTACTTACGGAGGATTTATTACTCGTGCTTCAATTTTGTCGTGCCATCTCAAGTTGTGCTTGAGATGTCTTATCTATGTTGGGCTGGCCCCTGTGCTTGAGCTACGTCTCATCTATCTGAAATCTCCTGAGGCTTTTAGTATACTCTGGATTTTGAGGATGAAAGATCTTGTTTGGGACTTGGGCAGTTGGGTTCAGTCAACGTACATTTTGTGTATATGATTCTTCTTCACCTAATGGCTCTTGTTATGAGAAAAATAAAATATAAAAGATGAAAATAAAAGTAAAAGAGGGGCTGTTCTAACCACTCAGTCGGCGACCTAGTGTCATTTTTATTATAAGTTGTGTTTTTCAGCGAAATTACCGGTGCAAGCTAAATTCGTCCATGCATTGACTATTATATCCTAAATTTTAACGTCAACACTGTTTCAATGCTTCTCCTTTCTTGTTTTAGGATTTGCTTGGATATATTGAGCGGCAAGACTGCCGTTTCTTTGTCGATGATTCCAAATGAAAATGTTTATGAAATAAAACATGGGTAAGTTAAAATAAAAATAATGATTTACGTGTATCTTTGTTTTAAAACGAGACCTAGCGTATCTATGTAGTAGATCTATTTGTGCTATTTTTATGTTAATTTTCGTGTGTGGATATATATTTATTGCTTTTGTGAAATCGAATGCACCAAAAAGAAAAGCTCTCTCTTCTAATGGGACAAATTCTTCTTCCTAGGCCGTTCATTATCCCCTCTTCCCAAGCATCCATCTATTTACCGTTGTAATTATAGTCCTTTTTGCTATCTTTCTTTCTGGCCTTTCATCATGTCTAATCTCTAGGCATTAAACTATGCTAAAATAGTTTATCCAAATGTTTATTTGCGGCTAAAATAGATCATATAGTTTATGAATATCAAATCTCAAAATAATCATGGATTGGGCATAAACAAACACAACTAAAATAAAAGAGGAAACGAGAATAAGTGAACTGGAAAACTTTCCAATCTTTTATAACACGTCAAGAAACTTAAGCACGATGTTGTCTTTTAGAATCTTTTTTCAGTGAGTTTCCTCTTGAGCATTTTAGAGGAAAGAGTGACCTAGCTTCTTGACAATGGTCAAGGAAAGTTTTAAGGGGGTATCCAACGAAACTTTCAATCTGAGATTGAGGAAAGAATGTTCCAAACTTTGATGCTAAGTACGATGGGTGCTTTGTAACTACTTACTCAGCTCAAGCATTAGGGGCTCAAGGACAGTCTTGTAAGAGCGGGGCATTCATGGATCTTGGGGTACTTGGGTAGAATAACATCATGGATTATGTTCAAGTAGTGAAGAATAGCATGGGTAAGCTTGAGGTGGAGTTACCAATGGAGATGCTATCAACATTGGACTAGTTAGTGGTGATGAATCTCTAAAAGGAAGACGATACAATTAGGAGACGGTTAATTAATTGAGGAAGGAGATGAAGGAGTTGAGGGCTTAGTCGTAGCAATAGATTGAGGTTGGATATGAGGTAGCTTTAGACCCAGATAAAGGACCAAACTGGCTTTGAACCATTGATTGACATGTTGGGAACACGATGAACTGTGATCGGCCTGTGAGTTAACTGTTTCGAGCTGATTTAATAGGTCTGGTGGTTCAAAGACTGATTCGAGATCCTTGAATGGCTTATTATTATTATTATTATTTTTTATTTTTCTTTTCTTTCCATAATTTTTTTTCCTTTCCCCTTGTTAAGCCTTTAACCTTTATTTTTTCTTTTCTCCTTCCATAAAGTATACATTACAAATGGACAAAAATTAAAATATAGAGAAGTCTTTTACAGTATGAAGAATTAATCTGATTGAGTAGATTGAAGTGGTTAAAGGGAAAATATTTTTTACTATATTTTATGGTCACTTGAAAGATGTCTATATATCTATTAATCAGAATTAGATTGCTGTAGTTCAGTTTGGTTTTTTAGAAAACCTTCAGTTTGTTGATCAATTTTATATTTTGTGAAAAAAATCTAGGTGTACGTAAGTATTCAATTTAAATTTTTTGAAAGAAAATAATTTCACTTGATCATAATTTGAAAAACCCTAATGCTAGATCACCATTTTTGGGAAAACTATACCATGTACTTTTTTTGAATAATTGGGAAAAATGATTTTTCTTCATGATAAAACATTTTCAACCAGGATAACAAGAAAACTTATTATGTCTCCTCCTGAGGTAATTATTCATGCTCATGGTTAAGAGTAGAACCTACGATTGAGCTTGGGCTTCCATAAGATCTATTTCAGTCATTGAAGTAATCATCTTCCTTACTTGATGTCTTATATGGTTCTCGTCGTCTATAGATCACTTTATACCAATCATTTGTGTAAGCACTTATCTCAACGTTAACAATAGATGGGGAGGCTTAGCATTCATTGACGATCGGGCTTGCTGTATTAAACGCTTGCTCAATGGTGACCGTTGAAGCTGGAGCATCGAGTACTTCATGAGTGATGCGAGATAAGAGTAGGTAGTTCTTTGTGTGCTTTTGTCACAACTCTAAAATATTAAAGTCCTTGATGGAGACATTCTTAGAAAACTTGAAATTCGAATTGGTGTAGTGCTACATTTCAGACATTGGACCATTAGACTGTTGCCTCTTTAATTTTTCGCTAATAACTGCTCACCTATAAATAAATAATGCTGCTTCTTGGTGGATGGTGAAAGAGAGACTGATGATTGGCCATCGTACTGATTTTAGTAATGATTGAGCAGATCTTCTATGTCGGCCATCATTGTCGAAACTTCCTATTGTGCTTTTGAGCTGTATACGTCTTAGGAATCCGTTGGATTTTGAATGTAACCGTAATAAGTTTTCAAATATATTAGTAATAATTCCACTTTATAATGGAGATCTAGAATAGTTACTATAAGATAAATATGAAGAATATCTTTATAATAAGTTGACTACTTTAATGTTATATCGTACATCCATATGTGCAAGTGTGGGTCCTCATGGGCTTAAAAATAACATGTTAAGTATACTGACGATTGACATAACAAACAAGTGTATATTGAGCTTATAAACTTGGGAGAAAGTTTTAGTAGTATCATGAAAAACTTTCAAAACTTTTAGCAACTGGATATATATATCCTAGTTACTACAGAGAATGTCAGCTTCTTGTATGTTGTACATTGCAAAGTCATACAACAGTTTGCTGTAAGGAATTGTACTATGCAATAACTCGTAAGTTGAGTTCCAGCAATGTTGCACATTCATCTTAAACTTCCAAGCCCCTCTTCTTGCCCTTTGTGCTGAAGTTTCTCTACTTTTTATGAAGGGACGACTTCTCTATTATTGTCTTAACGATATTTTTGATTGGAGCTATACTATCTTGCAAAGCCATAATGCCATCCTCGACACATAAGTTAAGAATATGACATGCACAACGTATGTAGAAAGCCTCCCTTAAACATTGGTTGATAGTAATTTTGCAGATAAAAAATTGAGATAGTATTAACACTTGTATTATCAAAACTAATAGAAAAAATTTTCCTTACTAATCCGTATTCGTTTAGGATTTCTTTAATAATTTTATACATATTTTGGGTCGTGTATCAATCGTTACATATCCTTAAAGCTAATAATCGTTTATTAAGTTATTAATTATTTTTTATCTAGTGAACGTGAACAGTAATACTCATATAAGAATTATTATGAAAAGGATTTGTCCATATGTCTGTACATATGGACATATATGTATCGAGGGAAGCGAACTTGCCTACAAGCTCACTCTTACTTACGTGGTAGAGCTCCTACGTGGCTCGAGTTAATGTTCTGTGGCTAAGCTATTGTGAGCTGTGGTTGAATGTCTTTTGCTTATATCGACTCTGTCACTTTGATGCACTAGCGTTGAATGACAAGTACATGTTCATCAGGTACTGTGCCAAGTTGTACTTGTGTCTCTCTTTTTCATACCTCATCAATAGTTGATCAGATGAACCACCGTCTCGAGCAATCTATTGCTGCGTACTACCTATTCCCATCTCTTTGGGATGCTTCAACTACAAGTGCCTATTAAGGGTACCATATTTCTCTCTTATTTTTCATAAGTAATTCGCATTGTAGTAGTTGTAGAATATTCTCGAGTTCTTCTTTTCGTCTATACCTTTACGGAAATGCCTTGTAAAAATATTAGACTTAACAGGTTTAAGGGGCTTACTTGATCTTGAGGTCTTGAACTACCGGGTCCAATTATTCCATATGTTGCTATTCTGTTTTAGGAATAATTTTTATCTCGTCCTCCTTATCCTCGAACATGCTTATGGGGCAACTCATTTGTAGGGTTTCAAATCCTGCAAGTTGTGTAGGGATACTCATATGAGGAGGTTTAAATCTAGTAAGATGTTTATGGACACTCATGCGTGAAGGTTTGAAACTGAGAGGTGGTATGTCTCGATAACTCATGCATTGAGATTCAATGTTAAAGTTAAGAGGTAGTGTGCTATGATTACTCATACGATGTGATTCTAGATCGAACCTAGGAGGTGGTGTAACTTGTTTTTCTATATTCTCAATTATATCGTATGCCCTCTGCTCATTCAGGTCATACTTGTCATCCGAGTATACCTAAACATCGTTGAACCATTGTGGTTCGGATGACGTACCAATTCTAGTACTCTTGCCCTTACTTTTACTTTTCCTGGTAAATGAGGAACTATGCTTCTTACAAAAGAAGGTACGACATAAAAATCTTTCCATGGATGCTAATTTTTTTTTTCTCTTATTTACTACAATAAATATTTATGAATGAAAGATATAAATAATATGCAAGATAAAACAAAGCGGGTATGTATATGTTAATGTTATTTGCTAATGCAAATGGTTTAGTGTAGTGGAATAAAGAATTATGCTCGGATATTGGTAGTTAGTGGAAGGAATTGTTTCTATGATAATGTTTCATAATTGAAAAAATTCGAAAGTAGAATTGTTGGAGTTGGAGTGTTTTAATTAGTTTGTAAAGTAATAACTATTACATATTAGCACCATTCAATTTATAAATACCGAGGAATGTGTGAACGGGTTGTTCGAATTTTGAAAATTCGAATTTTTAAACATTTCGGTGCCACAATTTTTGAATTTTTTAATTCTAATCTCAAACTACATATACTGAAAATAATAGGACATTTGAAATTACTAGATTATTTGAATTCTAAAGCTAGGAAAGCAGGGGGTAAGGGTGGCGATGGGGGAGGGCGGGTGAGTGTAGGGTGGTGATCAAAAGAACCAGCCCACTTTTTTGCTTTTTTTTTTTTTTTTGTGGTAGTCCTTGAACTGTCGGTTCAAGCGGTTTCGCCCGAGCGAACCATCTAGGCTTTTAAGGCCTAGTGGTTCCTCAGGGTGTTTAGCTCGGCTACTTTCAGCTTGGGTTGGTTTGAGGCTCGCTCGAGTTAGTTTCGAGCTTGTTCATGGTTCAGAACCGACCATTGGCCAGGTCTAGATGGCTTGGATATTGGCCAATAATAAGAGTAGATATGCTAAGATTGAAGAACTTCTATAGATTTAGGAATGTTAGGGAAATTAGTAACTTCTTTTGTAGCATATAGTAGTACTTTGAAGTAGTTTCAGTGCGAAATAATGCATTGAGGCTACATGAAGTGATATGTGTAGAAAATTGTATATTTATCTTGATTTTATATTGTAAAATGTATGCTTTGTTGTGTTATTCATAATTAAAATGCTTGAAATTAAATTCATTCAAATGCTAACTTCAAGTGTTCAAATAAAGTCTTGGTGGATGACTTGTTGAAACTAGTTTTACTTGAATGCCTTTTCTTCTTCTTCTTTTTTCACTAGGGGAAGGGGTGTATCATTTGAGCAAAGTTGAGTTTGGAAATAAGGGAGAGCTATTGATTGACTTCATTTGAACAAAGCTTAGAGCCATTCAATAAGTTACTTTGTTTGATGTTTGATGGAGAGGCATGTCATTCAAATGAAACCTCAAATGTTGAAGCTCTTGAAATGTATATTGTGAGATGGAGCTTTATTTTCAAAAAACAAACTTTATATGGTAACCATATCTAACTTTTGTAGCTTTGTTATAAAGTTCAAACCAGTGAAAATGTTTTTCGAAAGTCTTAAATATAATAGCTGAGAAAATTCAGGATACCACACATTTACATTAGATGATGGTAATGATGTGAATTTTTTTTTACCATTGTGACTAGAGGAGTGAGTGGACATAAGTTAACTTGGGTATGGTTTATTGTCAAACCATTTAGGGACCAATCCTTGTGCAATCATTGTTGAGGATTGGATAAATTTGTTGGAAAAATGGCATTTACAATCCACGACGTAATAGGGGATAATAAATTTTAGTTTATGACTATCTCGATGACCTAATGCTTAGTGGAAATCCTAGCAACATCTTGTGGAAGAACCAGTCACCAAGGATGTGTTTAAGGTGGTTTATTTTTGGAGTACCACTTCCTTGAATGCATGAAATTGAATCTATAAGAAAAATTACATTGTAATGTAAAGGGGAAGACCAATAGTACGAGAGTTTAGGTAAGAGTTAAATATGTTACTGATATTTGTCCTGGAGGGAGTGTAGAACAATAAGATGTGAGGAAGGTGTATGCTATTATACCATTATGGGGCACATAGCTAAGCATTGCCAAGACCTTAAAGATGTATGCTACTATGTTATTATTGAACATTTGTATAAACTACTACTAACAACTATAATAACAATCAAGAAAGGGCAAAACATATACCCATGGTTTAAGGAGTATGTTTGTATATATCTAGAATATAGTTGCTTTTAAGAACTGAATTGTGGAGTAGAATGTGAAATCCTTAGGTTTTGTACTTAGAGAATTTTTTTGCAAAACAAGCTAGTACTCGAAAAACTGAGCTTGGAAATTCAAGAAAAGCCTTAAGAGAGCAATACCTTTAACTTTCAATAGAAGTTTCAAGAATTTACTTAAGCTCCAAGATAGTTTGATAAACATTCATAAAGCTCAGGAAATGTCAATTTAAGCTACAGAAAGGTTATGGTAGGAGATACTTATATGGAAGTTAAAGAGAAATAGAATTGGTAAAAAGAAAAGTAAATAAATAAAAAAGTCGCTAAAATCTTGGAAAAAATATGGCAAAAAAGTTGTACCAACCCCAATGTCTACTTGGAACTTGCTTGGTAATGTTTTGAGCTAACTTCTAAGGAAAGTTACTTGCTACCCGTTGGACATCAAATACCATATGATCCACTTAGGATCCCACTACCCATTCTTAGTTACTTTTGAAACTCGTCATGATGACTATATTGATTTGTTTTCCCATTGGGCATATGCTACATCTTTATTCTTGCGAGCTTTGCCATTGTTGTTGTTTCTGTTTTGTTGTAGTGTAGATGACGGATGAGAAAGAATAAGAAACTATCTTTCTGGTTGTAAGAAAAGTAAAGATTACAAGTCTGTAAAATTGAATTGGAAAGTTATAGTATCTCTTCTGATCTTCTACATATATATAGTACCCTATATGCTTAGCTATACAATTAGTTATCTACCACAACCAATTGTACTGTTAGTTAACAAACTTAACTACTTGCTGATAACGAACATAACCACATCTTGCTGACTCATCAGTAGTTAAATAACAACCGCCCTCTCTTCTACCTCTCTCTCTCATTCTTGCTGTATAATAGATTAATTATATACAATCACATCCCCTCCTCAAGTTGGGGTTGCTTTAAGACCCAACTTGGCAAGTAAGAACTAAAGAGTGGTGGAAGGAACAACTTTAGTAAGTAAATCGACAAGTTGAAGCCTCGAGGACACATGGATGATCTTCAGTTTTCCATCCTGAACTTGATCATGTATAAAATTTATATTGATAGATATATGCTTGGTACGATTGTGAAGACAAGGATTGTAAGCAAGCAAATGTGCAAATGGGTTGTCATGACAAAGAGAAAGTGGCAAGGAAACATCGATCGCAAGATCATGCAAGACATAAGATACCTAAAGCAACTCTTTTGTAGTAGAAGTGAGACTTTGGTACTCAACTTCAGCACTAGAAGTAGCAATGGTATGTTGTTTCTTTCTCTTCCAAGAGATAAGGGTAGTTCCAAGAAAAATGTAGTAGTCACTCATAGACTTTTGATCAATTGGACAAGAAGCCTAATCACTATCAGAGTAACCTAAAAGTGATAAAGAGTTAGTGGTTGAATAGTATAAGCCAAGTGAAGAAGTACCCTTGAGATATTTGAGGAGATGAAACATGCCTTGCAAGTGAGTGGAACGAGGAGTAGCAAGAAATTGACTAAGTTGATGAACAGCAAATGCTATGTTCGGTCTTATGATTGTAAGGTAAAGTAATTTACCTACTAACCTTCGATAGAAAGAAGGATGGTCAAAGAGTGTACTGGAAGTGTTATCAAACTTAGTACCAGAGGGCAATGGAGTAGAAATTGGTTTACCACCAGTAAGACCTATATTGGTGAGAACATTAAGCAGATATTTGCGTTGATTAAGAAGCAAACCAACATCCATTCAGCAAATCTCCAGTCCAAAAAAAAAAAAAAAGGTGCAAAACCAAGATCTTTGATAGTGAAGGAAGAATGCAAAGCTTGCTTAAGAGTTGTAATGGCAGAATCATTAGTGCCACCGATTATCATGTCATCAATGTATAATAAAACAGCAAGAAAACCATGTTCATTGTGATGCACAAATAAGCAATAATCACATTTTGACTGCTTGAAAGCCATGTTTAACCAAAAATTATGAAATTTCAATATTCCATTAGCGAGAAGCTTGCTTTAAACCATAAAGTGAGCGTTTGAGTTTGCAAACCTAATTGGATTGTATATTAGAGTAGCCTAAAGGAGGATACATATAAATTTCTTCATCCAAATACCCATGAAGAAAAGCATTGTTGATGTCTATTTGATACAAGGGCCAACCATTAGTTACAGCCACAATAATAAAAATTCGAACTAATCTAAGCTTGGACATAGGTGAAAAGGTTTTTGTATAATCCTCACTAACAATTTGAGTAAACTCTTTTGCAACTAACCTAGCCTTATAACGCTCCACTAACCCATCAGGCTGATACTTAACCTTATAAACTCACTTGTTGCCTATTGCTTTCTTTCCCTTAGGCAAATAACTAAGTTCCCAAATTCCATTTCATTCTAAAGCATCTAGTTCTCGATTCATGGCTATTATCCATTCACTATGTTGAATAGCTTCTGAATAAGAACTTGGTTCTAGAACAGTAAGAACATTGGTTAAAGCTACGACAAACTTAAATGGATAATTTTGAAACTGTTGACTAGTAAACAAAGGGTGATAAGCAGTAAAATTAGAAGAAGGTGAAAAATCTGATGTTGTATGAGATAAATGAACAGTATGAACAAAATCATTTAGCCACTTAGGAGACTGTCGCAGTGTCGAAGGTTTGGCTGAGAATTAGTTTGAGATAATGAAGAGGCTCTTGAATTAGCTTCTGAAATAGTGGAAGAACTAGGAATAGAAAATTCATCTATCGTCATCAAAACTGGCGAAGGAACAACAAGAGTAATGGGGGATGTGGACACAGGGAACTCAATGACTTATTTAGACGAAAAATCTCTCTAAGGAAAAATGTGTTCATAAAATTTCACATCTTGACTTCCAAAAATCCTTTTTGTATGTAGATAAAAAACTCTATATCCTTTTTGGTCTTGCAAATAACCTAAAAGAACACATTGGATCCCTTATGCTTCAAATTTATCTGATGGAATTGGTTAAGCAACAACATAACAGAGATAACTGATTGTCCTCAAATGATCATATTTTGGTTTTTGATAAAACAAACATTCAAAAGTAGTTTTCCAATGCAAATGGACATAGGCATCCTATTAATAATGTAAGTAGCAGCCAAAATACATTCACTCCACAAGTCCTTAGGAAGATTAACATGCAACCGTATAGCCTAGCAGTGTC
Source organism: Lumnitzera littorea (assembly GCA_024138015.1). Lineage (NCBI taxonomy): Eukaryota > Viridiplantae > Streptophyta > Magnoliopsida > Myrtales > Combretaceae > Lumnitzera > Lumnitzera littorea. Next base: position 70,267,862 of record JAMXBB010000007.1, read on the forward strand.
AAGAAGATGCTTATGCTTTCTCTCAACTCTACCATTCTGTTGAGGAGAATATGTTAAGGTTTTTTGATGAACTATCCCTAAGTTGTCAAATAAACTCTTGCAAGTAGATGAAACAAACTCAGTACCATTATCAGTTCTAATTGTCTTAGGAACCAAATGAAACTGAGTTTGTACATATTTGAAAAACTTGGTTAATGCTGAACAAACTTGCGATTTATCAGCGAGCATAAAAGTTCAAGTACAATGGTTGAAATAATCTAAAATAGTTAGGAAATACATTGCTCCTCTAATCTGTATGGTCCCCAAAAGTCTACGTATACAAGATCAAAAATAGATTGAGCATGAGAATCACTTCGAACAAAAGTTAGTCTATGAATTTTCAAAATATTGTAGATGTGACAACAAAGGTCTTGTAAATGTGGAATAGAATAGATTCCAAAATGTTTAAGCTTGTCCAAAGAGATATGACCTAACCTTGTATGAAGCAATTGATAAGTAGCTACTTCATCCTTATTACTTTCAGAAACAACATTTATAGAAGAAAAACTATCATCAGCTTTATTACTATCTAAAACATACAAACCACTAATAATCCTGGCTGTTGCAATTGTTTTATTCTTCTAGTCTTGTAAAAGACAACCTTTATTAGTAAACATTGCTGTTAAACCATGATCCTTAGTGAGTTTATTTATTGATAGCAAATTTTGTGTAAATCCAAGCACAAATGGAACATTACACAATTCTAGATTAAACGACAACCTAACAATGCCTACTACATTAATAGTCTTAAAACTACCATATGGGAGTTTCACATAAATTGGATTAGGTAAATAATGTGATTGTGATAGAAGATTCACATGAGGAGTTATATGATCAATGGCTTATGTATCTAAAATCCATGAATTAGATCTTACTTGTGCATCATTAAAACATTGTTTATGTGAAGAAACTATGCCTGATGCTTGTATCATGTTAATAGCTGAATTATACTGATCTTCCATGATTCCTTTACCTTTGAACATCTTCATCATTTCTTGGCACACCTTTTGGACTGAAGTTGAATGCACATTGTTACTTGAACTACTATCAAGAGAGCTAATGTTAGTTAAAGACTAAACAAAAGGAGTCTTGAGATTTGTATCCGTTCTTTTATCCTTCAAGGAAACATGTGCTGCACTACTAACTTTGCTCTTGTTCATGACCTTTTTCCCTTTATATCAATCTAGATATCCAATTACTTGGAAGCATGTTTCAATTGTATGTCCTTTTGACTTATAATGTTTACAAAAGACTACCATTCATGGCTTTAGATCTCCTTTTCTTAGTTGAATCCTTGTTGACATAACATGCCACAACCTCCATATTTAACCTTAAACCATATGTGATATGCCTTTGTGTTTCTATTAGTTGCATTAGATAAAAAGCTTTACATACCGAAGGTAGTGGATCCATTCCAAGGATTTGATTCCTTACAAGTTCGGAAATGGACTAGTTTATTTTCAGACTTGAATTCAGCAATCTTAACTCTAACATCACATGTACAGTATTCCATACGTCTACAAGTACAATCAAGATGTAGTTGAAGCACTTGTAATTCATCACAAATTTTCTTCAATTTATTGTAATATGATGACATAGACTTATTTCCTTGTTTCAAGTTGCTAATTTCTTGTTGCAATTGATACACTAAAGGTCCATTTGTGTGACCATACTGTTCCTCAATTTCCTTTCACAATTGATGAGCTGACACAACATACAAATAATTTGGTGACAATTTAAGACTCACTCAATTAATCATCCAAGATTTAACCATATAGTCGCATCTTAACCACTTCACTAATTATGGAGCATCATCTCTAGGTTTAACAATTGATTCATTGATAAAGCCTAATTTTAATTTAGCTCCTAAACTGAGCTTGATAAATCTACTCTATGCAATGAAGTTTTTCCCATTGAATACAACTTTTCCTAACATCATGTTTAGGTTATCCGAACCAAAAACAAAATATGGATCTAAAACGTTTTGTTCTACCACCGCCATGAATGAAAAGAATTAAACAGCTCATAGAAACTTACAAGATCACAATTTAGATTTGAAACTTTGAAAATCTATTGCGGTTTCCATCTACATCAAATCCTACACAGCCTGCTCTGATACCATGTGAGCCTTGCCATTGTTGTTGTTTCTGTTTTGTTGTAGTGTAGATGACGAATGAGAAGGAATAAGAAACTGTCTCTCTAGTTGCAAGAAAAGTAGAGATTTCAAGTTTGTAAAATTGAATTGGAAAGTTATAGTGTCTCTTCCGATCTTCTACATATATATAGTACCCTATATGCTTAGTTATACAGTTAGTTATCAACCACAACCAGTTGTACTGTTAGTTAACAAACTTAACTACTTGCTGATAACAAATGTAATTACTTCTTGCTGACTCATCAGTAGTTAAATAACAACTACCCTCTCCTTTACCTCTCTCTTTCATTCTTGCTGTAAAATAGATTAACTATATACAGTCACAATTCTGCCCCATAGCTTTCTCATAATGTAATTGATGGATCTTGGATTCCTTGTATTGTATCCGAATAAAACACAACAAAATAAGGAATCTAGACCATGATGGTACATACATATAGAGTTATACTTATCATAGTTATCACAAAGAGAACATAATTATAAAAAAAAAAAAAAACATTATCATAAAATAAAAAATGATATAAATTGATTTAAAAGTGAGTCGTTTGATTATAAGAATCTCCCTACACACAAATATGTCGTGGTATGGTTCATTACAACTATGTTTCAATAGAGGATTGCACCCAAACGAGAATTTTTGTTCTTTACATTACGGATTTATGTGAACATTGAAAGTTAGGACCCAATATTACAATATTTCTGAGGGGCCACTAAACATTTATATCCCATTCTTCATTATTTTTGTAAGCCCAAAATGTAAGCCCTATAACCATAGGATTGGATTTAATATGTAAAGTTTAAGGCGATTGGTTAAAGGATCCAATCAAGTCTAAATTATAAAATAAAACTAGAAATATTAATAAAAGTAATTCTGTAAGTTTAAATTTAGAAAAACTAAGAAACAAAATAATAGAATATTATAATATCAAATTTTGAGTATATTATTTGTTATTTATCGGAAATGTGTAAAATGAATTTTGATAATTAACCAGTCACTAGAGATAAATTATATGCATACTAAAAATCATAGAATAACATAAATAATATTTAGGAGTATTTACTTATACTCGATATGTATTTACGTATAGGTAAAAAAATGAGAAATTACCTAAAATGCTAAATAATTAAAGAAAATTATAAAAAATTAAGGAAAAAAAATAAGAGAAGTGGGAAATGATCCATATTTGAGTCGTGGTAGGTCTGGGAGGAAAGAAAAAAAATTGACCAATTAAATTAACACAATTAAAAAGTCAAATTAGAAGAGGATAAAGCAAATGTCAACTCCAATTAATACACTAAAATTCCCTAAGAGCTCTATAAATAGCCAAACACCACCAGAAGCTCATTTGGTTTGTTTAGAGTCTTAGAAAATTAGGGAGAACCCAAAAAAAAAAAAGAGAGAATTAGAGTATTTCAAAAAATTTGTGTAATAGGGGTAATTAGACCAAACCCACGAACCACCATCAATTGGAATTGAATTGCTGCCACCACCACACCCTACACCCACTTCTTGGATTGACTAACACCCCTTGGACTGCCACTGGTGACTGGAAATCCAACAGTTAGTTGAGTCTAAAATTTAGCTCGATTTTATGTAATTTATTAAAATTATTAATTTTATCTAGAAAATTATAAATTTCATTATTATGATGTTTTATTGTATGTAGATTTAGGGAAAAATATTAGTTAGATTTAATTATACTTGAAAATATATGATGTTTAAGAAATCGTATAAAACCAAACATGTTTTGATTGGAATTAAATAGCTTTAGGAGTGTAATTTTGAGCTTAATTTTTTTGTTTAGACTACTTAAGTGATATAAAACAGTGTTACAAAGTCCTTTTTCAAAAATTAATTTTTGAAATTTTTAAGCAATTTTTAGGCCCTTAAAATATTTATATAATTAGGGATTTTTGGGGTTAATTAATGATTAATTGAATAATTACTGATTTAGTATATAATTATGGATTTTAAGATGTTCATATTTGATGTGCTATGATCATTATGGTATTTAAGGTGTTAGATGTGATTATTAGGTTATTATGTAATAAATATATGTAATTTTGATAATATGTAGAATTAGAATTATGGTAAAGATAAAATATTAAGTTAAAATGGATAACATAGTAATAATATTAATATGTATTAAATTTGGTACGAAACTTAAATTTAGGTAGTTATAGGAAAAATATAAAATTTTTTCACATTGAGAATAATTTGTTACACTAATAAGGATTAGAGTGTACCAAGTAGACTAGAATACTGATTCAGGATCGAAAATGATACTTCGGATACTTGAGCCTGATATGATTAATTTCACATTAGGGTTTGGAATGTATTTTTTTAGAATTTACGTATAATATTTGTAGTTATAACTGATATAGAACCTAAATCAGAATCTGATAAGAATCAACCCCTTAAACTGATCACACGTAGCTGAGCTACAGGACTCTAAGGACTCGTTCAAAGAATACTAGCTCTAGGCCCTAGTTGAGACGGGGACTTCTATCCCGAGTTGGTCTCTTGCCGACCTGATTATTAGATCCTTACTTGTATAAGATCTGCCTTTATTCAACAACTATGCTTTATCCTAAAAGACAGCTTAAGAATAGTTGAGGTGAGCTCCTAATTTGACCATAAACATCCGACCTTGAATCGAGTTGACCCCACTTCAAAAGAATTGATTGGTCATTGACTTGATCTAGATTAGGTCGGCTCTTAACTGCAATAGTCTCTTGCTTCTGCCTATTTTGTATCATACTCCTAATGTCTATCTAACAAGCGACACGTGTCTTTTGACATAATGTTCCAGAATGATTCTTTTCTCTTTCATATTGAATATTCTTTGCTTCTTTTACTGCTTTTTAGTATGTTTCATGTAACCTAATTGTAGAATACTCCTTTTATCTTTTCATACATATAAAGTAACCTTAGTGGACAGTTATATAAACTTCCATTTTTTGTATGCAGGCAGATTGATCAATATCAGATTATTTGAGTATACCTTAAGTAACCTTAGTGTTCTCATTACTTTTCAAACTCTTATCTATTCCCTTTAATAAGGAGTAGTGGTGAGTGACTCTTCAGTTTGGATCAGTGTGTCATATCTGGCGAATTGTAGGCCAAGTAGGATCGAGTGGTGCATCTTATCCATTCAGTAGCTGCTCGAGTTTGCTAGCCTTTCTTCTATTTCGCTAGCCTTTCTTCTATTTCTTTTTGGTTCGTTTTCATTATGCTGCTTTTCTATGTGTTTAACCTTAAAGATGCATCAGAACCAGATTCGAAAATCGATTCCAAAACTAACTTAAAATGAATCGATAGTAAATAATATGTATATGTGAAGAATTGAGCTAAATCATAACCTAGAGTATATATATATATATATAATCAAGATATAAATACTAAAAACATATTTATGTTATATATTATAGGATATAGAGATGAGTCAACTTGCAACAAGTGATTAAGTAAACTAGGAGTACCAAGTAAGTTGGGTTTAATACTTCATTATATCTTAAAATACTATTTGACAGTACTCAGAGACTTAGGATTATATTTGACTATGTTTGTAAGTAGTTATGTATGCATGTACTTAGGTATTTGATTTTGTGTTGAATTCTATGTTGTGTTTGGTGATTGATGGTGTGAAATTATTTGATCATTCTAAACCATACTTAATCATGACCAACCAACATACTTTAATTAAACATGTATTGCAACCCTTTAGGAGATCATTAGGATTCTTTAACCAAACACTGATACCTTTGAAAAAGATAGTATTGGATAGCAAACTAGTCTTTTTCTCATCCTTAGTTGAACTAATTGATATGAGAAGAGATTGCAATGAGGATGAGAGCATTGGTTCGAAGGTTAGTCTTAGGAAAGTGGTGTCTTTATTGTATAAACTTAGGTTTGGTTGTGAGCTGTTTCATTAACGGAAACTCTTTAACCCGAATTAGAGTGGGTGAAATTACTCTGATTTCACAACCGGATTACATTGTGTGATGGCATTTGATTGTTGCATTACATATAATTAATTGCTTGATAACCCCGTTTGTGTTTGTTATACTTTCATAAGTCTCTTAACTTAACTTACTGAGTTGTGGTTGCTCATACCCATATGGATTCTCTTGTAGGTTCTAACTTTTGACTGATATGTTAAGATACAATTATCCTGAGATTAGTTTTATTTTGAAGTTATGGGGAGTGAGGATCAAATGACTATATGATCAAGTCTTTTCAATGTCTTAATAGTACTTTAGGTATGTAAACTGATGTGTGAGATGTAAGTTAGCCAACTACTATAGTGTGTGTAATTTCTTGGGATTTTAAGACAATATGGATGTAAATATATATATATATATATAGTACCTATCATAGATATGATTTACATAAAGCGTTCATAACTCTTCACTTTAAAGTAAAAGTTCAATTAAAATTTAAGCTAAAATTTATATAAAAAGTTATAAACAAATTTTAGCTTAAATTTTAATTGAACTTTTACTTTAAAGTGAGGAGTTATGAACGCTTTATGTAAATCATATCTATGATAGGTACTATAAGGTTAATTGCTATCATAGGTTAGTTTACATGACGAGACTGTTGTGACTCTATGGCTTTGAGGTGTAACCATTTTCATACAGTTAGTTTGCAACTAGCACTATTAGGTTCATCATGCTAACCAAGAGCAAGAGAGAAATCTATATAGTAACACATTGCGAATCAAAGCAAATTAAATCTTTCTACAAATTATATTTAGTTTATATAAGAATACATTTGTGATAACTATCTAAAGGGGGTGCTTAGGATGCCATATTAATATTCTAAGTAACTCTTCGTTTTATAAAAGAATGGTTAAGCAAAATTATTTGTCAATTTTTAAAATATTTTGTGAGTCTCATGTTATTACAATTTTTCAAGTAATATATAAAAGTGTTTTAAAGATTTTTAAAGTGTAAAAAATTAATTTATTAATACTATATATTATAATAGTAACTCATTTTTATTATAGAAAAGTTAAAAAAAAAAGGATGAAATTAAAAAGTGAAAAATTAATTGGTGTTGAAAAATTGCAGGATGTTCAAGTTTAGTAGCTTAAAAGCTTTAAGAGGGTTTCTACGGTAATATTAGTAAAATAGCATTACTGTAATGCTGACTAATTTAAACATTAATTTGTAGAAACTTAATTTACATCGTTTGTCCTATCAAAATAACTTAACTTAGTACTTGGACAATAGGTCAATTAATTAATTAATTAGAAAATGGGAAGAAAGAAAGTAACCTGCTAACCTTTTATAATAAGTTATTTTGACCAGCATTACAATAACGTTATATTACTATTGTTAACGTAGAAAAATCTAAGCTTTAAAAGAAAAAAAGAAAGAAAGTGATGGTTGTAAATTGGCCAAATGACCAATTGGTATGACATTTGTCAGATAAGACATAGAAAAAAGATGCAATAAATAGTGCTTAAATCAACACCTGCCCCTTTTAAACATCGAATAGTGCTTTTAAAATATAAAGGAAAGTAAGGTGTTTGGTATGAAAATTTGTGTCAACTATCATATATATACTTATAAATTTAAGTATTAGGTACATAATCTCATGCCATGCACTTATATACACTTATAAACCCAAATGCTAGGTGCTTCTAAATCCTGCTTATAAGTACTTGGTCACTTAACTGTACTTTATATGTATTCTTTAGCTAGACAATTATCAAGCATATTCTCCTTTCCTCAGCCAATGGTTATTGGACACAATACGGGTATTTGGTTATTTATCGCAATTTTTTATAGAAATTTTTGTTGTTAAAAAGTATATAATTTATGCTTTATTTTTTTATACAATCATAATATTTATTATAATATATAATAATAATTTCTTTTTTACATTTGAAGAATCTTTTAAAAATGTCTCAATATTAGGTTGAAAAGTAATAATATGGGATCCATAAAAATTTTAAAAATTTGATAGGTAACCTTAGTTAAGTATCCGTCCATAAAGTGGAAAGTTATTTAAAAAAAAAAATTACTTAGAATGTTGACGTGAAACTCTAAACACTTCCTTTAGATAACCATTGATGAATATAGTTGAATAACCTTGGGAGAGGATGCTTATTACCAAAATTAAATTAAGGTTTTTTACTCCATACATGTTTTATTACCAATGACATATTGTAAGTGGCCTTCGTACTTTCATTAATCCATATTCTTGTTTATGGCTTATTTACGAGTGAACTTGGAATACAATAAAAGGAATTGAATTTTGTGCAGTCTAATATGGTTGGATCTAGTTTCTATTTTGTGCACTTGGTTTTAAATAGCGTATGAATTGTTATAAATAATATTTCTTGATATTGATGCAGCGTTTTGATTAAAAAAATGTAACATTTATTATATGCTATATTATCTTGAAGAGATTGTGTACTTATGTTGATCTTAATGGACATAATCTTTTATATAGCCCTTTTTTTAGATAAATCTGGATAATTAACTTGTAATTTTTTTTAAAGAATCCACGTTAAATAGGCTTTCATTTCGTAAATCGCTTGTAGATGTAATTTTTTTTTTTGTCATGGCTATTTGACTATATGCATGCTTGAATGATCTATTCAATAACTTTGTTAGAGATTTCACTGTCAATATTATTATTTTATCCTTTTTGAAATCTTAATCTTTCATTATTTCTACGAAGTCGAAACTTTGAATATCTACTAATACGAGTTAATTTATTGTCCAGAGAAATGGATATGTTGCCATTGTAAGATGTTGTTGTTGTTGTTTTTTTTTTGAGAATGTTGGTTTATACTGTATAATAAAGGTTTTGTCCTTTTATTAAAAACATTAATTATGTATATGTCATTGTTGCTGGGAGAGCTCATTGGCTTATATGGTGTTTATATTTACATTTTAGAATATAAGTATTATCGATAGATTTAGGGATTTATGGCTATTTAACCAATATATAGTTTGTATTAACAGTTAAATATTATACATTTGATTATGAAGTAATTCATTGAATATCTTAAGAATCTATCTATTTACGTATTGGTAGCAATATAATTATTTACTTATTGATATGTATCTTTATTTCCTTTTGTGAATTTTATAGCCATATCAGTATATATATGAGTATATATATATATATTAATAGTAACAGAAAATGGTTTTGCTTTCCTTTTAGTTTTTATAATCATATAAGTTCTTATATTATAAGTAATAAAATTATTTTGCTTGTTGATATGGATTGAATAATAATATCAATTTTGATTTGCTTTGTAATTTTACAAATACTATATTTTGCATGTGAATCTTAAATTTTGGTAACAACACAATTAAATTAGAGAGTTCATATGTGTATAAAGGCACCATAGGTGATTATATTTTCAGTGCATATATGTTACTAAATGCACTATAAAATTTATACAAGTAGTTGCCATATAATAATTTATTCATTTAAACTTATATATATATATATATATATATACACACACACACATACACACACATAAATGTTACCTACCTATATATATACGCACACATACATAAATATTACCTACCTAAAGGGGGCATTTATGTATTTGATTTTTGGAACAAAGTGAAGCATATATGGGTCTTAAAAAATTTATCTCCCAAAGGAAAATTTTTCAAAAGTTTGTGTCTTATTAGTTCGTTTCATGCAATGAAATCCTAATGCATGTTGAATTTTGCTTAAAGGGGTTTGTATGTGATGTATTAGACCCTAGAAATAATTAAAACCATTTGAGTTTTTATTTAAAGGAAAATTAATTATTTTCCCAATTTATTAATCTTTTGAATTCTTATTGTGATTTATAGTTAATTGTAGTATGAATGATAAATATTGCCACCATTAAGACTTTAAAAGGTGATAATTACAAGAAGTGGAAAGCGGACATTGAGTTTACTTTAGCATATTGAAACTCGTAACAAAATCCTTTCTTTTAAGGATAGAAAAATCCTTTTAGATTGTATTCATTCACTTTGCTTGATTCACTAAATATTTTAGTACCAAAAATAAGAAAAATCCTCATTGACCTTTTTTTTTTTTAAGTTTTTGGAGGATTACAGTTCAATATTATCTATTAAAATGAAAATATTATTTGGTACTTCCTACCAATCGACAATGTTAACTAGGCTAAAATATATTGTAGGGTAGTTGAATTATCACGACCCCATATTCTTAGTTCTTGTTATTTTGATTAATTTCGTACTATACTTAAGTAATTAATCTGGTTTAATGCCCTACTATACATGATATAAGTTATCATATTCTATTGGGTATGATTATTAGTATTTTATATGATTGTAAGTTCACCTAGCATGTGTATAATTATGCAAAATTTTGTGTGAATTAAGTAATTCAATTGTTTAATTATAATTTATACTACATTAATAATTATATCACATTAGTATGCCATTATTAATGTGATTTGTTGTTGATACAATGTACCATCAATTTTATTCTTATATCAATTTTGTTTCAAGTATTCAATCGATATTGGAATTTTGGTGACAAGAGATTTGTGTATTGTATCATTATATTTTTTCTTTATTATGATTTGGGACCCTTAGATGGGGTCACAATAAGTAAAAAATGTTTTGAATATGGAATAATTTAATTCTCTAATTGCATGATGATAATGTGCGTATTAAATATTTCCTTTGTTGACTTAATGCTAGCCTCTTTACCTATACAACTAACTTTTGTCAAAATGGGACCATCATTGAGGACTAAACAATAGAGGGAGCAATTTTAGAATTTTTTTCTTATATGTCAATAATAATTTCTTGCTAATAGCTATGTTGAAATTCTGGCAGAGATAAGAAAGATTTTGATTAGCCACTTTGATATTGATCTTGGTGATGCTTCAGTTGTTCTAGGCATCCAAATTTATTACGATAGGTTATGTGGCATTATTGGCTTATCTTAGAGTGTATAAGTTGTTAGGCAGTTTAACATACATTTTTACTCCCATGTGCTACACCTATTCAAAAGAGTAATATGTTTTCTAAATTTCAATGTCCTAAAAAAAAAAAAAAAAGAAAATTGAAGAAAGTCCCATACGCTTCCGCTATTGGCAAATTGATGTATGCTCAAGTTTGTATTTATCTTGACATTGCTTTTGTTATTAATGCTTTAGGGATATACTTGAGCAACTTTGATGTGGGTCATTAGAAAACCATAAAAAGGTTGTGAGATATTTGTAGGGCATTAAGAATCACATGCTGACCTATAAGAATTCCAGTTAACTTGAGGTCATTAGCTATTTTGATTATGATTTGTTTTTTGCCCTAACGACCAAAAGTCTATTTTTGGTTTTAATTTTATAATGGCAAAAGGAGCTATTTTGTGGAAAAGTGTCAAACAAACACTTATAGCTACTTCTACCATGAAAGCAGAGTATGTTGCTTGCTATGAGGTTACTTATCAAGCCATGTGGCTTTTTTAGCTTTCATATTGTTAAAAGTATATTTAAGCCACTTGTGATATATTGTGACAATATTGTTGTTGTACATTTCTCTAAGAACAACAAAAGCTCTTTTCACTCAAAGTATTTTTATATAAAATATATGTTTATTAGAAAAAAATTTCTAGAGTTTAAGACTCAAATTGAGCATCTTGCTATAAAGAATATGTTAGTAGATCTACTTACTTAAGGCTTATCTATTCGAGTTTTTTAGATCATATGACTCATATGAGTTTGTTTAAGTCTTTTGATATTTTGGATCTGTATGAGATAACGTCACTTTTATAAACATATCTCTTATAACATTATTAAAATGCTTGGAGCATTCTATCATATGGCACATTTGTCTTATTTAATTGTAATTTTCTTATCCATTATTCTTTTGTATTAAGTATAAACATATTAACATGAATGACATATATATCCCTATCAGATATTATATCTATAATGTTAAGCTATATATTTCTTAAATTGTTGGTTGATGTGCTTTAACCATAATTGATATTCTTGTCTTAATAATTCATATATTTATGATAATTGACTAATGCTATCCAAGTGGAAGGATGTTAGATTATTTGATTATGTGGATTAGTTTTAGTCAATTATTTAGAATTTATTCTTTTGAATTATTAATAAATCAATTATGGAATTATTATTTAATTATAATACTTGATCAATATGGATATTGTAATAGGAATTTTAATGTAGATAGCTTGTCATGGGTAGGATTACTCATTTTGTTGCCTAAGAAGAGGTCCATACTCTCATCTGATAAGGATATAAAAACTACTCGCCCATTAAACTGTTTTAACCTAACATAATTTCCTATAAGGAAGAGAATAATATTCTCTCAGACTTTTTACAATTCCATATAATAAATACTGATATAGGATGGATCTCTCTCTAATTCTAGGTACACAAATCTTAGTTTGACTTTATGGATATATCATGATTTACATGTTATAAATCTTATATCTACATGCAATTTGATTCGGATTTATATATATATATATATATGTATGTATGTTGTAATTCAAGTATATAGTGATAGTGTAAATGTAAATAATCAATAGATAATTGTATAATTTTATAGAAATTGGTACTTTTTACTTGTAATAGTAATTTTAATAGTTGTAATAGTAATTGTATTAGGAAGGAAAGTTGGTTACTTGTAATCAATTAGTAAATCGAGATGTATTTCTATAAATAAAATAATGTCAATAAGAATAGATAAATAACTTTTAATTTAGAAAAGTGGTCTTACACCCTTTGGAGAGTGGTCCTCCCGAATTAACCAAAATCAAATTTTATTTCTATTTTCATCACATTTATTCTTTCATCTTTTTTCCATTGATTTACTAGTGCCATATTTCATTCCAATATCCATATTATTATTCACAATAGAATAGGAATTATGGGTGCTAATAATATATATATATATAAATTTCCAACAATTGAAACTAGAACATATCTAAAAAATGCTTGGTTGTAGTGGTATCCAATGCATTGGGCGAGATACTAAAGGGAAAAGAAAACAAAAAGTAGCACCAAGAAATCCATGAGAAATTATTGGTGAAATAGCTCCATCAAGTTTAGAGGCAAAGTGACGAACTTTTGAAAGATTAACTTGCTATTATGTGCATAATTTGGGCATGAGTTTCTAAGTAATCTTAAGAAATAGGTAATGCATGTGCTTAGTAAGTGGTTGAGATTGTTCTTTTGGTTTCTTGGTTATCAAGAAGGCATTATGATAGAAAATAGAAGATAGCCAGGGATAAACAGAAGACGTCTGAGGTATTTGAATGAGTACGTTTGAAGACTTAAGCATACCATAACAATAGCATGAGGAGTTGTACATACAATCAGTTTTACAAGTAGTTGTATCAATAGTTAGAGTTTGTAAAACTATCAACTAAAGAAACAAACATATTCATTTCTCAGTTAAATAAACTACTAGTACTGAGATGCATATAAATAGGGAAAGAAAAAACAGTTACATATCGAAAACCTAACAATTGAACCTTCTTGTATGTAGAGTTTCTCTAGCGCTTAAAGTCTAGGGTTTATCATTTGAAGTTGTTTCTTTCCTTTCCTTGATTCTTTTTGAGACTTTCTTTCATTTCATACCTCACAAAATAACACAATTGAGTTAAAGCTCATGGAAACTATCACGACATTTAATAATATTGGTATTATAAAATAGATCGAGAACTCTATTGTTTAGATCTATAATTCTTACTTCTGGATCATCATTGTAGAGCAAGATTTTTCAAACCCTAGAATTCGAGAGTAGAGAGAACATAAACAGTATGAGATAAGAAGAAAAGAAAGGAGAGAGTCGTACCAGTCAAGTTTGAGGGAAGAATTTAGAGAGAAGATATTTAAGTTTGGCTTCTTGATTAGCTAATCTTCAAAAGCTACGTTTTGGACTTCTAAAAGAGGCAAAGAGAGAGTAGGCCTAGGTTGTCCCTTAGTTGGCCTAACAATTAGTGCTTTCATTGATCATTGATTGTTAGTCAAGATTGTAGTGAAGTCATGACAAATAGTACAAGATGAATAACAAGTTTACAAGAAGACATTCAGAAACATGATGCTAAGTTTGTAACAATAGAGTCAAGAATTGATAATATGGAGCATATGATGGTAGAAATGATGGAAAGTTACAAGAACTTTGTCAGGACTTTTTGACCTTCAAAAAAGAATAAGAAAATCTAAGAGCAAATGAGGATTCTTCATCATTTTCATCCCATAATGATCAGGAGTCACATCATTATTGTAGATCTATAGAATTATATTTACCAAAGTATTTAGGACAAGATCAATAATCATGGCTTTTTAAGGTAAATCAATTTTTTGAATTTCATAAAGTGCCACCATCATAGAGGTTGAAAATGGCTTCTTTTGCTATGGAAAATGAAGCTTTACAATGGTTTCAGTGGTTAACAAAGAATGATTTATTGACTACCTAGTTATCATTTGAGAAGGTAGTTAAAACAAGATTTGGTCCCTCAATTTTTGAAGATTACCAAGGAAAATTATCCAAATTAGTATAGAAAAGATCAATTCTAGAGTATCAGAATGAATTTGAGAACTTACTCAATCACATTTTGGGTTGTCAGAAAGTTTCATTCAAAGTTGCTTTCTATCAAGTCTTAAGGCAAATATATAGGTAGAAATTATTTCAGGCAGACCATCGTCCTATTTAGAAGCAATTCATTTAGCCAAATTGCATGAGTCTAAGCTATAAAGACTTATCAATAGATCATTTTTTTTCTCAAGAAATCTCAATACCAACCATCTTTTTCAAACCTACCTTTTTCAAATAAAAATTCGAACCCATCTTTTATTCAAAGCCATACTATTGACCATCTTTTCAAAATCTTACCATTTCTAATGCATCATCACAAGCCTCAAATACACCAAACAACCAAAACATTTATAATAGAATCAATATCAAAATTCCAACTGTAAATCCTTACCTATAAAGAAAATGATAGCAGCTAAATTGACTTTAAGAAGGGAAAAAGGCCTTTACTATAATTGTGATGAGAAATATCATAAAGGCCATGTGTGTAAAGCAAAGTTTTTTATGGTAATTCAACTAGAAGAAGATTAGTTTGAATAAGAGGATGACTTGGAATTGCAAGAGGATGAGAAAAATGGTGAAGAAGTAGAATATAATGAGGAAAATGAGGAAACAGTGGAGATTAGTTACCATGCCATTTTTGGATCCATGGCCCTTTAAACATTGAGGTTAGAAGGAACAATAAAAGGTAAACATATTTTAATACTAGTACATTTTAGAAGTACGCATAATTTCATGCATCTTAACATGGTAAAAATGTTGGACTTACTAATAATTGTGGTTCCTAAATTCTTTGTAATGATTGGAAATTGGGATTATCTCACTTGTTCAAGCATGTGTAAGCAAGTGCCATTAATTCTAAATGGAATCAAACTTTGGGTAGATTTTTACATTTTGCATATTGAAGGAGTTGAGTTGGTATTACGAATATAGTAATTAGTAACATTAGGACCTATTACTATAGACTATGCTTTGCTAAGCATGAAATTTATGTAGTAAGGAAAAATAGTGGAATTTTGGGGAAATAAGGATCTAATTCCAAATCAAATTAAATGATCAGAGTTTAGGAAACTGATAAAATCAAACAATGTGACTTGTTTCTTTAATTTAGTGGCTTAGAAGGAAATATAACTTCATGATACTACCGGCAATAATGAACTTGAGTCATTATTGAGAAAATTTCAAGTTATTTTTATGAGTTCTGCATCATTGCCACCAATGAGTGATATCTAACATTATATCCATTTAAAGGATAGGACAAAAGCCATAAATGTTAGACTATATCGTTATCCTTACTTCCAAAAAGGAGAGATAGAGAAGTTAGTCAAGGAAATCATGGAGAGTGGAGTTATTTAGCCAGGTATTAGTCCTCTTTCATCACTAGTATTACTGGTTAAGAAAAAAGATGGATCATGGAGGTTTTGTGTGGATTATAGGGTATTGAATCAGGTGACTATCCTTGAAAAATTTCCAATATCAACAAATGATGAACTAGGGGGAGCTATAATTTTTTAAAGAATGGATTTACATGCAGGATATCATCAGATAAGGATGAATCCAATCGATGTACACAAAATGGCTTTTAGGATGCATGAGGGACACTGTGAATTTTTGGTAATACCTTTTGGTTTGTTCAATACACCAGCAACATTTCAACTAATAATGAAGAACATATTTAGGTCATATCTTAGAAAATTCATTATAGTATTCTTTGATGATATTTTGTTATATAATACAAATTTATATGAACACATGGTGCATTTAGAAAAAGATTTTAAATGTTTGAAGAAACATGTTTTTTTACCTCAAAAGGAGTAAGTGTTCTTTTGCCAAGGATAGTATTGACTATCCTGGACATATAGTTTCAAAGGATGGAGTACAATTAGATCTGGATAAGGTAGTAGCCATAAAGAGTTGGCCTTAGCCTACATCAGTAAAGTAATTGAGAGGATTTTTGGGCATTATTGGTTATTACAAACGCTTTGTGAAAGATTATGCTAAGATAGCATTTCCTTTAACAAATTTGTTAAGGAAAAAATGCTTTTGAATAGAGTACTAAAGCTATAGATGCATTTTACAGGTTAAATGAGTCATTGATGTCTACACCAATATTAGCTTTTCTAGATTTTTCAAAAATATTCATTATAGAAACATATGCATCAGGATTGAGATTGGGAGTAGTTTTACATTAGGGCAAAAATCCTATTGCATATTTCAGCAAGAAATTTAGCCTAAAGATGCAAAAGGCAAGTGCTTATGTTAAGGGTTATTGGTTGTGGTGGAAGCAGTTTGCAAATGGCTACAATATCTCTTAAGGAGATATTTTATCATTAAAACAGATCAGAAGAATCTCAAAAAATTACTCACTCAAGTAATTTAGACTTTGGAGCAACAACAATATTTGGTGAAACTAATGGGATATGATTATGAGATCCAATATAAAATAGGCCTAGATAATAAGGTAGAGGATGCTTTATCCAGGAGGTTTGAAGAACAATTCTAGCTTTTGGCTTTATCCATTTCTTCTTTTGATTTAATTAATATACTAAAGAAGGAATTAGAGCATAATCAAGAATGGATAACATTGAGAGATAAATGTTGTAGGGGGGAGTCATTAGAGTTCCTTTATCATATCAAGAGGGTTACTTTATTTAGGCAACAAAATTTTCATTCCCTTAAAATTATCAATTGTGCCTACTTTATTGTTGGAATTTCATGTTACACTAATGGGAGGACATGCAGGAGTATTAAAAGCTTTTAAGAGTTTAAGTGTTGCTTTCTATTAGAAGGGAATGAGAAGAGATGTGGAAAGATTTGCAAATTATCGTCATGTTTGCCAACAAATCAAGTATCTAACATCTCCAGCAAGGTTATTACCACTACTTCCTATACCACAACAAATTTTTGATGATATTTTAGTAGATTTTGTTTCTGGTCTACCATTATCAAAAGGGTATTTAGTAATAATTGATGATGTGGATAAACTTACTAAATATTGCCATTTGGGTCCCTTAACTACTAATTACACATCCACATTAATAGCTAATTTATTGGTTGAATTGGTAGTTAAACTTCATGGATTTTCGAAGATAATTATATATAATAGAAATAGTGTATTTTTGAGTAAATTTTGGAGGGACCTTTTTAAGCTTAGTAGAACATAGTTGAAGATGAGCTTAGCATACCATCCTCAAACGAATGGTCAAACTGAAGTATTGAATAGGACTTTGGAGCATTACTTGAGGGCCTTTGTAATGGAGTCACTAAAGGAGTGGCCTAAATATTTAGCTTTAGTAGAGTTCTCATTTAATATTAGATATCATACTAATTGTTGCGAATCGTGACTAAGAACAGACAAGGCTGGTTGCTGGATAAGTTCGAGCTTACAGAAAGCTCGAAAAAGGATTAATGGGGAAAGTGCGAAAAGGGAAAAAATGAGGAATGAAATAGTAAGCAAAACCTATGAATAGCTCCAGAGGATATGACGTATCAATGGAACTTCCGAGGACTTACGGTACAATTCAATATGATACACGAATCGGTCCGGTAAGGTTACTTGCCACTTAACCTTGCTTAAGAGAAAGGATAAGAGTGATGCTGAGAGTAAATAAACAGTGTTTACGCAAGGAAGAAAAAGTACTCAAAGAGTGTATATTAAGAATTGATTTAATGTTCACTATAAGTATAAGGGTATTTATATCAATAAGTTAGGAAAACTTGCCTAAAAAGGAAAAGACAAAAAAGGTATCATCTAAGGAAGTAATACATAGGATATAAAAGGGTAAAAATGAATATACAAGAAAAACAATCATTGGTGCAATGGATTCGGCACATGATATTGTATACGTGGCGATGCTACATTGGCGAGGTCGTTAGAAGATATGGAGAAAAAGTACGGACATATGAGCTTGTTCAAGTAGGGATGGCTTAGTTAGTCCAGACTCTCTCTTTCAGCTTCTTGGTAAGGAAGATGCTCAGTAATTGGTTGGCTTGACACTAGAGAGTAATCATCAACTCGACATACTATAGAAAAATGAGTGGTCATACGGTACGGCATGAAGGGTAACTCGGCAAGGAAGTACTTAACCTTAGTAGGGGTTGGTTAGAACAAGATTTGTCGTGCCAGCCCCTTTAGTCCTTAGGCTCGGCTGCGGGTCAGAGATTCGGTAGCTTGATTCCCATCATTCCTTTTGGGTTGTTTTGGATTTGGGATTAAATCCAAATGGTGTTCGCTTAGTTCTCCATCAAGGTAATATGGATTGAGGTTGGTAATGTTAAAGGCATCAGAAACCCCATAGTCCTAGGGCAATTCCAACTTGTAGGCATTGTCATTAATTTTCTAAAAGATTCTGAAAGGTCCTTCTGCTCTTATAGATAATTTGTTCTTCCTCTTGTTTAGGAACCATTCTTTGCTAAGGTTTAGCCATATCAAGTCTCTTGAATGAAATTGTTTGGTTAACTTACCCTTGGTCTTTTCTCGTATTCTTTTGGCAACTTGGTTGATATGCCAAATGGCCTTGTCATACATGTGATGAAGGGATTGTACTTTGGCCGTTGCGTTAGGGTTCTCTTGTGCGGGTATTGGTATAGGGGTATAGTCGAGGGGCAACTCGGGATTGAATTTATAGACCACCTCGAAGGGAGTCTCCTTAGTGGTGTCATGTATTGTTTGGTTATAGGTGAACTCGACCATTGGTAGGTAGATGTCCTAATTAACCAAGTTCTTGCCTACCGCAACTCGGAGTAGTGACCCCAAAGTATAATTAACCACCTCTGTTTGGTTGTCAGTTTGGGGGTGACATGAGGTATTGAAGAGTGATTTGGTTCCCAACTGACACTATAAGGTTCTCTTAAAATGGCTCAAGAACTTTGGGTCCTTGTTAGAGACTACACCTCTCAACACGCCATGTATCCGTACAATCTCCTACAAGAAAAGAGAAGCAATAGTCGAAGTGTCGTTAGTCTTGGTGCAGGGCACGAAGTGTGCCATCTTACTGAACCAATCTACGATGACCTTTACAAAATCTTTGTCTCAGGTAGTTCGTAGCAATCCAAGAGCAAAGTCTATGCTCAATTCAGTCCATGGCCTCATCAAAATAGGTAGGGATATTGCTTTCCCTTGTTCGGCTTGATACTTAGCCTTTTTGCATATGGCACAGCTTTCAACAACATGGTGCACATCTTTTCTCATTTATGGCCAAAAGAATCGGCCATTTATCAGTTCATAGGTCCTTCTTTCCCTAAAATGTCCAAAGACACCTCCACTGTGGGCTTCCTTAACTATTAGCTCCCTTAATGAACAAATTAGCACGCATAATTTTCTACCTTGGAATAAGTAGCTATCCTCCACACGGTACTTGTCCACTCTCCTCTCGTTGACATATTGCGAAATTATGGGTCCAAAGTACGGATCCTTAGAGTACTATTCTTTGATAATTGCAAACCTAAACAACTTGGTTTGCAGTTTTGATAAAAGTGCATGTCTCCTTGAAAGAGTATCGGTAACTACGTTGCTCTTTCCTTACTTGTACTTAATTACAAAATCAAATCCTTCAAGAAATCCAACCCATCTCGCCTGTTGCTTTGATAACTTGGTTTAACTTTGGAGGTATCTTAGCGATTCATGGTCAGTATATATGACAAATTCTCTCAGCAATAAATAATGTTGCCATACTTGCATTGTTCGGATTAGTGCCAAAAGTTCCTTGTCATACATGGAGTAATTTAGTTGTGGTCTTTAGAGCTTCTCACTGTAGAAGGTAATTGGTTGGCTTTCCTACATCAAGACAACGCCTATTCCAATGCCTGATGTGTTACTTTTTAGCTAAAAATTTTTGTCGAAATCAAGCAGTACTAACACTGAGGCGAAGGTTAACCTTTCTTTTAGCTCGACAAAGCTCTTTGCTCCCTTTCTCCCTATTAGAAGTTGGTGTTTTTTTTCATTAGTTTAGTAAGTGGCGTAGCGAGGGTGCTGAAATCCCTGATGAATCTTTTATAAAACAAAGTCAGTCTATGAAAACTTTTCACATCGGCATAAGTAGTAGGAGTGGGCCACTCAACAATTACTTGGATCTTCTCATCATCGACTCGCAAGTCTTCTCCACTAACTACATAGCCCAAGAAAATCACTTCCTCTTGGCAAAAGTAACATTTCTTTATATTGCCGAATAATCTCTCACAGATGATATCCAGGACTGCTTTAAGATGTTCACAATGACTTGGCATATTGGCGTTGTAGACAAGGATGTCGTCAAAGTACACGACAATACACTTCCTTATGAGATGTCTTAACACATGTTTCATAAGTCTTATGAAAGTGCTCGGGACATTCAACAAGCCGAAGGGTATGACCATCCATTCGTAAAGTCCATGTTGAGTCTTGAACGCAGTCTTCCATTTGTCACCTAGTCTCATGCGAATATGATGGTAGCCAGATTTAAGATCAATCTTGCTGAAAATCTTAGCTCCACTTAGTTCATCAAACATGTCTTTTAGCCGTAGGATTGAATACCTGTATTTGATTATGATCTTGTTTACGGCTTTATTGTCTACATACATCCACCGGGTTCCATCCTTCTTTGGCACTAGAAGTGTAAGCATAGCATAAGAGCTGAGACTCTCTCTTACATAGCCTTTCTCCAGCAACTCATTGACTTAGCGTTGGAGTTCAGAAGCTTACTCGAGATTCAGTCGATAAGCTAGCTGATTCAGTAGTGTAACATTGGGTATTAAGTCAATGTAGTGCTCCATGCCTTGAGTTAGGGGTAATCCTTTAGGTAACTATTTTGAAAATAGGTCGGCATATTCATCTAACAACTCCTTGATCTCCTAGGGTAACTCACCCCGTTCCCTCATTTCTAACAGTCGCTTGACCAACAAGATTATTGGCTCGTTAGCATCGATGGCTTTTTGGAGCTTGACTTTATTCATCACTAAAGCCTTCGTCGATCTATGAGCAAGTTTCGTTTGCAACTTATTAGCTTCTCTTGGTGACATCGGGTTTTGTGTAATCTCTCGGTCATCTTTCTTGAACGTATATGTGTTCCTGTAGCCATCATGGATGATCCTCCTATCAAACAACCACGGCCTACCTAGTAATACATAGGAAGTACATATAGGTAGGATGTTGCAGAGAATTTGGTTAGAGTAGTTCCCAATAGTGATCGGCAGTAGTATTTGCCTGGTGACATGTAATGCTCTCTTCTTACTTAACCAGTGCAACTTGTACGGCTTCAGGTACACAGTAGTTGGCAATTTTAGTTTTAAAATAAGATCGGTTGGTGCAGCTTTCACTATTTATAATGAGGGTACACACCTGATCATTCACCTTGTAAGTTGAATGAAATAGATTCTCTCTCCACTCCTCCTTTCATGAGGGTTCCGTACTCATAGTACGTTGGATAACCATGAGTAACTGGTTTAAGTTCTTGGTAAACATGTCTTCCTTAATCAGCTCTTTCTTGACATTTTCTCTCTCAGTAGGAACCTCTTCTTCCTTGGGTTCCTCATCATACTCCTTACTTCGAGCTTTGGGATATCTTCCTTGATGACTATTGTCTATCGATTCAGGCATTGAGTAGACATGTGTCTGAACCCTTAACACTTGAAGCATTTGATCTGGCTGGTCTTCTTGCTTGGCCCTTGCCCTTTCTCTTACGGTCAAGTTGACACTACATTTTCAGGTCGGCCTTTTTGCTCGGCTTGGACATCAACCTTTTTGCTCGGCTCTGTACTCGATTGAGCTCGATGACTTACTTATATGGGTCGGCTAGTTGGCATCCTTGCTAGTGCTCAGCTTCTTTTTTGCCTCTCTATACGCTGAGCAATCCTAACAGCTTCATTCATTGTGTCGAATTGTTGGAGCTTCACAACATCTCGAATGTCTCCTCTCAACCCGGTAACAAATCTTGAGACTGTTCAAGCTGGTGGTTCCTCTACTTCACAACACATTATAAGCATTTAAAATTATTGAACATACTTGTCGATAGTTCAGCCTCCTTGTTTCAGCTCTTGAAGCCGTATGAAAGTGTCATGGAGGTATGTTTCTAACACAAATTTGTTTTTGACTACTCTCTTTATCTCAGGCCAAGTGTTAATCTTTCGATGCCCCTCTTGTCTTCTCATGGCTTGAAAATTCTTTTACTATATGGCGGTATATCCGAAAAACTTAACAGCAGTAGTTTTCACCTTCTCATAATCCTTGTATTGATAATAATCAAACACATGCTCCACCTTCTCTTCCTACTCCAGATATTTATTAGCATTCCCAGATCTATTGAAACTTAGAATTCGAAGCTTCACATGGTTGGATGCTCTAGGGATTCGTATATGCTCCTTTTCAAAATACTCCCCTTCCTCTTCATCAAGCTCTCTCAAGTCTATCCTTTACCTTACTTGTTTGCTAACTCTTCCACCTTGAATGGGTTGAGTAGCTTGTGGAGTGTTTTGCATGGCCACAATGAGTCAGCAAGACAGCACATGAACAGCTCAGGTTAAATCTACTAGTAGTTTAGCTACCTTATCAAGTCTCTCGTTAGTGCTTTTAAGAGTTCCCTAAGATTGTCATCTATGGTGGACAACTCCATTGTCATCATTAGTACCAACATTCATACTTGGGTTTGTCATTTTTTACTCACAGATTCAAAGCTTAAACAAATACTTTAGGAAATTAATAGTTAACAACACAGTAGTCAATTGAACACAATAACGTGCTCTGTTTCACACACGCAAAATAGAGTATAACAGAACTTCAGGAAGAACTACTACAGTTCATTCAAAACTTTCGCTCTAATATCAAGATGTTGTGAATCGTGACCAAGAACAGACAAGGTCGGTTACTGGATGGGTTCAAGCTTGCAGAAAGTTTGAAAAAAGATTAATGAGGAAAGTACAAAAAGGGCAAAAATGAGGAATGAAATAGTAAGCAAAACCTACGAATAGCTCTAGAGGATAACATGCACCAATAAAACTTCCGAGGATTTACGGCATAATTCGATATGACGTACAAATTGGTCAGGTAAGGTTACTTACCACCTAACCTTGCTTAAGGGAAAGGACAAGAGTGATGTTAAGAGTAAACAAATAGCGTTTACGTAAGGAAAAAAAAAGTACTCAAAGAGTGTAGATTAAGAATTGATCTGATGTTTGTTACAAGTACAAGGGTATTTATATCAATAAGTTAAGGTAACTTGCTTAAAAAGGAAAGGATAAAAAGGGTATCTCCTAAGGAAGTAATGTATAAGATATAAAAAGATAAAAATGAATATACAAGAAAAATAATCATTGGTGCAATGGATTCTGCACATGATACTATATACGTGGTGATGTTACATTGGTAAGGTCGTTATAAGATGCAGACAAAAAGTACAGAAAGATGGGTTTATCTGAGTAGGGATGGCTTAGTCAGTCCAGACTCTCTTTCTTGGCTTTTTGGTAAAGAAGATGTCGAGTAATTGGTCAGGTCGACACTAGAGAGTAATCATCAACTCGGCATATTGTAGAAAAATGGATAGTCATACGACACGGCATGAAGGGTGATATGGTAACGAAGTACTCGGCCTTAGCAAGAGTTGGTTGGAACAGGATTCGTCGTGCCAACCCCTCTAGTCCTTGGGCTCGGTTATGAGTCAAAGGTTTGGTAGCTTTATTCTCATCACTAATGCTTAGCTTACTCCCTTTAAGGTAGTGTATGGCAAGAATCCTCCTCAAATTCTCAACTATATCAGAAGGTTTTCATCAATGGAGGCAGTGGATCAAGAGCTACATGGTCGAGATGATGTGTTATCTATTTTAAAGGACAACTTGGCAAAAGCACAATAGTGAATGAAAAGTTTTACTAATCAGAAGAGATCTGATAAAGAGTTGCTAGTAGGTGATTGGGCTTATGTCAAGTTATAACCCTATAGACATACCCTATTAGCTAATTGACTACCCTATAAGCTATCTAAAAGATATTTTAGTCCTTTTAAAGTTCTTGAACGCTTGAGACTGGTAGCTTATAGACTGAATATACTAGAACAGTCTAGAATTCATCTTATATTTCATACTTCTTTCTTAAAGAAAGTTGAGGGTAAACATGATAATCTAACACCACTACTAGCTTTAGCTTTGGACAATCATTTAATAGTCCAACCCAAAGCTATTTTGGATATACGGGAACTTGTTAGACATGGGACTAAAGTTACATAACTTTTAGTTTAATGGGAGTCACTATTTCCAGAGAATTCTACTTAGGTCGACTTATAGGATTTCATTAGGGATTGCCTTAAATTTGACCTTGAGGGCAAGGTCATTGTTCAAGAAGGGGGGAAATCTGTTATGACAGAAAATAGGAGACAACTAAGGATAAACTGAAGACATTTGGGGTATTTAGACGAGTACATTTGAAGACTTAAGCATACTATAATAATAGTATGAGGAGTTATACATGTAATCAGTTTTACAGGTAGTTGTACAAATAGTTAGAGAATGTAAAACTATCAACCGAAGAAAAAAATAGATTGATTTCTTAGTTAAATAAAATACTAGTAATGAGATACATATAAATAAGGAAAGAAAAATCAATTAGGTATCGAAAACCTAACAGTTAATCCCTCTTGTATGTGGAGTTTTTGTAGCGCTCGAAGTCTAGGGTTTATCATTTGAAGTCATTTCTGTCCTTTCCTCTCCTTGATTCTTTTTGAGACTTTCTTTCGTTTCATACCTCGCAAAATAACACAACTAAGGTAGAGCTCATAGAAAATATCATCACATTTAATAATACTGGTATCATAGAATAGATTGAGAATTTTCCTTTTTAGATCTATAATTCTTTCTTTTGGATCATCATTGTAGAGTAAGATTTTTCAAACCTTAGAATTCAAGAATAGAGAGAACATAAACAGTATGAGATAAGAAGAAAAAGAAGAAGAGAGAGAGTCATACCGGTCAAGTTTAAGGGAAAAATCTAGAGAGAAGATTTTTAAGTTTGGATTCTTGATTAGCCAATCTTCAAAAGCTATGTTTTGGACGATTAAAATAGGCAAAGGGAAAGTGGGCCTGGGCTGACCCTTAGTTTGCCTAACAAAAGGTCGTAGCAAACTAGAAAATAATGAATCGATGATTAGGATAACTTTTTATTTTATTTTTCTAGGACTCTTTTTCATGCAAATTACAAATGTACATTACATGAGGGCCTAACTTTAAAACTTTATTATTCTTTGTCCTACTAGATTATGCTTAGACTTATTATTGAGAAAATTGCATGTTTACAATGTTAATTAAAAAAAATTATACAAATATTAATTACATAAATGCAATTTTGGATTTTGTATTAGTATTGCATTTGTTAGATGTGACATACATTAATTTACATTAATGCCGTATTTAATAAATACGACATAAGCTCTGTATAAAACAAAAAATATAATAATGTTGCTACCAAGTTTCAAACTTTTAACCTCTAGAATATTGGCATGCATCATAACTATTAAGCCACTATGTTATATTTATCGTATATAGTAAAATGACATTTATTAAATGTGATATAGGAATAGTACCTAATTCATTAAATTGCAATGCCTTACAAATGTGAGATATTTATAAATTATAATATCGTATTTTCAAGATACGATTTAGTATTGGTAATTAGGTAATTTATTTTATTTTATTTTTATTTATATAATTTTTTAAAGAAGAATAGTAGACATGTATTGGACCTGTAATTCACAATCATACTTTGCCAACTAGCTCAGCTAAATCTATGTTACATAATACGACTTCATTAGATTTACATGTTCTAGTTATTTCATGCATATTCTACGTGACTAGGGAAGAGGTTTTGATTAATAAAAAAGAACTATTATGTGTATAATAATTATTTACAAATTCATAATATGTTAAAAAAAGGAAAAAGAAACAAAAAAAAAAAAAGAAAAAGAAAATCCTTTGCTCTTAGGTTACTGGATTTCTCTTTTTCTCCTTATAATTTCTCTGCATTTTTTCTTTTTTCTTTTTTAATTTTAATTAATTTTATTTTTATATATTAATATATTATTTATTTTATATAATTACATGGACTAATGGAACAACACTACACATCATTCTTAAATGTAAAAATTAATACCATTAATATAAGGACTTATTCGTAAACTTTTACAAATGTTGTAAACTTGAATCGAAAGAAAAATAAAGATTCAAGATTGAAATAGAAAAATAGTAAAATAAGGATTAAATTTGTACTGTTCCCTTACATTTAGATTAAATCTTTAACTTTTATTATTTGCTTGTTTTGGTGTATTTCATTAAAACATCCATTAGCCATTGTAATTGGCGAAATATCACACTCGATAAGGAATGACTTGACCTTGCTAAGATCTTCTAAAACTCCTTTTCTTGTTATTTTGTATCTTTTCCTTACCATATCTTGAAATTCCCATCCTAAAACACTACCTCGGTCACCGCTAGAATCACAAAGGCCATCTACATATTTAAACCTTTACAATATGTTTGGTCGACTTTATTATAGAATATTCCTTTGCTATAATATACAGTGTTTGGTTTGTAAAATAATTATTTATTGAAGTTTCTATTATTTTGAAATAAGATATTGCGATTTGTTTACAAGACTAAAGGAATTGCTATTCATTAGTCTTTTCTAACATATTTTCATATTATCCATGATGCCCTCACGCAACAATCAAGCTATCTAACTTAAAAAAGCTACGTTGATATTTTCGAATGTAGTCCTTATCTATTATAAATATCATTTTAAGTATTACTAATCAATATAACAGTTATTACTTTTTAATTTTATTCCTTAAGAATCACGAGCTATTCTTACTTTATCTTGTTCCATAAAACAGAAATGTAATTCGATTACTTGTTGCTTTTATGTTTTATGCCTTAATAACATCCGGTATGAAGTATCCAATTGGTTATAGATGCTAAACCATTTCAAATATAATATCTGAAATACTAGTAACTAGATATGCTATTTTTTAAAAGGTATTAAGAAGAAGGAAAAGAAATATGAGGCGTTAATGAGCCCCACATTATTAGGGCTAACCATCCTTTAACGTACTTTTGTTAGCAATTTAGCACGATCTAGTTACCCTCACTTGGATATTAAATCATATCAATGGTGACAATAATAACGTTTGCCGTTTAAAATTAATTGATAAGCTATATATACTACTGGTTTCGACAGCAGTTAATTATCCCAAAGTTACTCGATAAATATTTGCATGAGACAAGTTTATTATTTACCTTTTCTTACGAGCATTCTGAAAATCATCGATTGCATGAAACAGTGCGTTTATGGAAACGATCAAAACATGGGCAAATAAAACTTGCCTGTCGAGAGCGCATAGGCATCTGTTACCAAAACCTAACTATATATACACATGGTGCATTATATGTGTCGATCTTAAAGATAAGAAAGAAAGCCCATTTTACAGCCTCCCGTCCGAACCACCACCGACCACTTTTCATCCTTCTGCGAGAACATGAAAGCGAGAGAGGAACATGATATTGATACATGAAACGTTGGTATCCACCACCTTCCAACACCAATTCTTCGACTAGCCTGCAAGGTGAATCCTACAGTTAGTTCTTTCTGCTTAAATCCTGAGACTAGGGTAATCGCATGCAAATCATTGGTGTTCGGAAAGGTCGAGTTTAAAACAGATCGAACGATCTTTTGACTCCTTTTTCCTAGCAAGAAATCATCAGTTAAAGATTGGCATAGGAGATCGTCGTCTATATATATCATGGCCTTGACATGTCTGTACCCGACACGAAAATTATGACTAGGGTTCTTCATCTGCATCAGAATTTCCCATCTTGTGATAATTAAGGAATCTGTAATATTGAAATAAGGTATGGATGAATTCGATAGCGCTTGAAAGTCTGGCGCCATTCTGGCGGGTATAACGAGGAATATTGTTGCAATGAAGACAAAGATGGTGGTGATAGATACTTTAAGGCATGGATATATGAGCTTTCGGCATATAGGTGACGGTGGTGGTGCTGGTGGTTCACCACCATTAGGCAGGTCCACGGGTACAGTTATTGGGTATTCCTGACAAGAGTGAGCCTCTATGACTGCTGGATTGGCACCTCTAAGGTCGTTCCACTTCCATGGAATAGAGAAATTGTAGTAAGAGGTGTTATTGATGCGCGTATGCGTAGTTATTGCATTTATATATATGTGTATATGTATGTATATAATCATAAAGGAAAATGTAATAAAATCCGCCCGAGACTGGCGTGCGTTATTTAGTCCAATGACACACTAGCCTGCTGATGTAAAATGGCGAAACAGTTAAAGAATAAAAGTGGATACGCAGAAAGCACGTACACAAGAACATGCAACTTGCGGGATTGTGGATCCAAAATCAGCCGGTTCAACTTTTGTACAAGCAATTAAATTATTGATATAAACATTAGTCTTCTAATAGAATGAATTTAATTTGATTCTTCTCTCCTTAAAGCTGTAATATGATTGTTGTTGGTAAACAATTTTAGATGTGAGGGCGTAATCTGAACCTAAGACAACCTCCTTGGACCATGAGCTAAGTTCCTCAAGGAAAAGCTAACCTATGTGAGTTTGAACCAAGCCTCTAGGGACTTTCTTGATTTCACCAATGTCTCCACCTCGATGAACAACTTGGCTAGGACTCAAATTGAACTCTCTAGAGCTCGGTTGATTTCGAAAAAAGTTCATATAAGCTCTACATAAATAAAGAAAGTCCTTGAGATTCTCAATAATAAATTTTCTAGTAAATTTAAATCATACCTTGGCTTGGGATTCACCCTCTTTAAGTGCACACTCTGTAAGCTTAGGAATACTAGGTAAAAGCCATAAGTTTAGCATCTTGAAACCCTTGCTTTCTCCCATGTCTTTTACAATGTAATACCTCGAAAAAGAAAAAGGGATATAAAAGAATAAAGTCATAAAAATAAATAAAGGATGAGTAAGTTATAAGTAAAGGGTATTAAGGTCTTAAGCAATGGTTTAATGAAAAGTAATGTTGAAAGTATAAAAATTTCTTGACCTAGCTAGTGTATATATATTACATTATTTCTTAGAAACTTTTTTAGACTTTTTGGAGTTATTGAATAAGAATCTTCCACTACAAACCTAGAAAATGCTTAAGGTACATCAAGAATATTAAATTTTATTGGTTTCTAGAGGAAAAAATTAGATTGATTTTAAATCTCTCTTGGTGGTGTAACTCATTTGAAGAAGGGAATCATAAGGATTACATAATCTTTTGAGACTTCCAATGGTAAGTGAAGAGTCAATTATAGAATTTAGGTTTTGATTAAATTTAAGTGATATGCTTTGATATTTTAGGGTTATGTATTGATTGGCTGTGAAAAAAAGAAGAAACTTGAAAGAATTGTTATAAATCAAGGTAAAGTATTTCTTATACTATAGATTTTTCTTATAATCTTTCTATTTAAGAAGATTATGGTGATGATTTGATAGTTAAAATAATAAAAGTAATGGAAAAGTTTGATGTTGATGAATAAGTATTGAATTTGAAACAAGAGTTAGAGATGCGTTATTTGTAATGTTTTGCTAATGAGGTTTTTGTTGAAGAGTTGGGTTATTTTTAATAATTTAAGGGTGTTTTGATCCATGTGTTGAGATGTTGGAGGATAAAATAGATTTAGAAAGGTTTTAGGCGAAAGAAAAAAAAAAAAGTGTTTGATCAGAAAGTGACACGACTAAAAGACACAATCGTATCCCTGGTCTTGTCCTTTATAGTAATGAAGTGTAATATAGTAAGTTATATGGCCAAAAAGATACGATTGTGTTCTTGACCGTGTTATAGGTTTTGCTCCTTTAAGTTAAGTTTTTCCTCTTTTTTTTTTTTTTTTTTATTCCTTCATTACTTCTAAAGTAAACCCTTTAAATGTATCATTAAGTGAATTTAAGGAGATTTAATTGACGTAAAAGTGAGTATTAACTAGGAGAAATCGTTTATTCAATATTTAAAGAAGTTGAATGAGTATCTATTGTTTCTAGGAGCTAAAGCTAGGCTTGGTTCGTTGGCAACGGATTTCAAATATCCAAGTATGTGATATATGCTTGTTGCATGTGAGTGTTAGGATAGTAAATGAATTAAATGTATATCCAACTTAAATGTCTTCGTGTTGCTTGTGTTTGGGTTGTCCTAAGAGTCCGGAGTGGCAAATCCTTAGGGAGTAACCCCCGATCATCCTTGCGATACGTTGTCTTTAGTAGAGTTTCGCTTAGAAATGATCTAGAGTAGATCTAGGTTGTTGTAGAGGGGCCCGAAGAGGTATGCCTAATGTTAGGTTATAAAGGGGTCTAAAGAGGCATGCCCAATTATTAGGTTGTGATACGAATTGTGATGTGATCGGGTTGTAAGGACCATTGCTATGTGTTTGTGTAACTGACTTAAAAGTAAAGATAAATGAATAAATTGTGTGATTTACTTATTTTGCATTTCTATGCATGTGATTATGCATTGTTTGTTCACGTGCATGTGGTTGTGTATTATGTATTAAGCTTTGGCTCACTTTATTATATTTTCAAATGTAAGATCTACAGTTATACTGCTTGATTTCGATAACTTATGGAGCTAATTGTTCCTATCTTGAGAATAGGAAGAGTGAGAACTAAGTATGGTATTGAAGAATATTCTAAGAAATTAAATTATAAAATTATTTAGTCTTATGTGGTAATGATAATTGACTGGGCATTAATATTTTTTAGCTAAAAGTTATTCTAGCATTATTTGTAGATTTAATTGTATAAAATTGTTTGGAAACTTTTATAATATTATTTGGAGTTTTTAGTCAAATGTTACACTTAACGTACCAATAGAATTTAGGGACACATGGTGGTCCATAATGTTCTCGATTCTGGGACGTTATAGATAAAGTGGTATTAGAGTTTAGGTTATGAATCATTGGAAAAAATAATAATAAAAAATAAATCAATAGGACGGTTTAATAATGAGAAAGGTATAATGTAGGTTAGGTTTGACCTTAAGAGGAAATCTATATTTTGGATTGGTAGTTACATGAAAGTATATTATTTGATGTAATTATTTATTTTGGAGTTATTTGTTTATTTTGGAGATTTCAGTTAACTATTTGAGAATAATAGATGTTTATATTATTTTTTAATTATGTTCAGGAAGTTAAAGGAAATAGGAATATAATACTTAAGGGTAGAGATATATAGTTGAAAATAAGATAAGATAGTAAAAGATATGAACTTTTACCATGTAAAAAATACTAGTAAGGTAAAATGCTTATTATTAAATGGCTTGGAGGGATACACACTACAAGTAATATGTTTTGCAATTATGAAATTTATAACTATAGAAGTGTATTAAGTTTCTTTTGACTTGTAATTTTGATTAGTGAATAAAAGAAAGAACAATAATAATGATAATGTAATAAATAATAGCTAATGATAATGCCATTGAGATCCATATAACTTCATAAACATTTATAAAACTATCTTAGACTAATATGTAATAAAACATGAAATTAATAAGACATTTAGGAAAGGGGAAAATACAAAAATGGTTATAAATAGCCCTAATTAATAGCATAAGTATAACAAAATAAGAAATAACAATCTTTTTGAAAGAAAATACAACGGACAAAACACAACCTTATATAAAAATTATTAACTACCAAATGACTATGTGGAAAGTTGAAAATTGTCAAAGTGGTAAATATAGTAAGAATACATTTAAATATTATAAGAATATCTTCGTATTCATAAATACATGTCAATTTTTCTTGGATGATCAATATAGGAAAAATTAAGAAGCTACTAAATGGTAATTAAAAAAAAAATAACAAATAACCAATTGTATCAATTTGAAGAGTGCGAAATAAAGGATCAAAATGCTAAACCAATCACTCAAAAATCTATTATAATTTCCCTATATAAAATTAAAGTCCATATTCCATATGGATAGAGATGTTACAAGAACATAATCATAACTAACAATAATAATCACAATATTAACAACATTAATAATAATAATAGAGTATTTTAACAATAACAATGATACTAATAACAGTAGTAAAACTATCTCACTAAACCATCCATGGTAAGCAGTAACACAATGATAACAAAAAATTTATTGAATTCTAACTAATAATGATAATAATAGAGTTTAATGGGATGTTTCATATGTACATTAATGCATGTGTGCATGCGATGCGGCTAATGAGTTTCTTTTCTATCTTGTGATTGGTCTAAGTTATGTTAAATATGTTAGTTATTATCAATGGTGTCATTGTGTCATGTCGTGTTTATTGTGCAAGTCAACCTAGGTTGTCGGTCATGTCTTAGTCGAGTCAAATCATGTCTTGTTACTCATTGGCCATATCTATGTATGGATATATTGAGATGCTTTATATGCAAACTACTCAACATTAACTAAAGGCAACAAAAGTATAAAAGTAGTTAATTGATAATTACCAAATAATTAATCTACATCTTAGGAAGGAACAAAGCAGACCTATAAATTTAATAATGGTAACAACAAGTAATAGTAATTATAGTGATGGCAAGAAGCAATGAAGTATGGTAAAAATTTAACAAAATTCTTTAAAGCTTAATTAAACAATTGCAAGTGCATCAAAAAATTTCAACTACATTATAATCTATAATCATAATAATTATAGTAATATGGTAAAATTAATTAAACATATGTATACTAAAAGCATGAAGTCGGCAATAAGTATATCCCCTTCAAACTAATAGCTTTGAGCTTGACACAAGTCATAAGAGAATGAGTAACTCGAGATTAAATTATGGTAATAGTAATAGAAGTGTCAAATAGTGAGAACTCTCGAAATAGAAGATTGAGAGTGGTTGGTGGAGAAAAGAATATAAGAAACTTTAGAAGTGTGAACTTTCTTCCCTAGAGTCATATAATTATTTAAAGATTATGAGATCTTAAAGCTGGGGACTCCTGTTATTTGATTAAGTTTCTAATATATTGGGAGTTATAGAATTGTAAGAGAAATGAGGTTATAAGAAATGTTTTAGGTGTGGCTCTTATTGTTAATGTTGTGGTTATTCATCTAGTGCCGGTGGTATTATAGATAAATGAGTAATAAATGGGAAGTGGATGATATAAGAAGGTAGGATGAAGAGAATATTTAAATATAAAAGAGATAAAAGAAGGACATATAAGGTTTAAGTTGGATTTATTAACTTATAAGGTGTTACAAAATTTATTGAGTTATGGGGTGAATTTAGTGTAAGTTGGTCAATAGGTAGAAGAGTAATAGGAAGGTAATATGAAATAACTAGAAGGAAGTTATTGTAAGGTAGAAAGGACCTAAGCAATTTAGTGATTGAAATTAAAGTCCATATTGAAGTTGGAAAGAGAGAGAGTTGGGTATTTAGGTGGAATTATAGATACTTAAGAAAATCTAGAGAAGATGAATTTATTCCTATGCTAAGGTGTAGCGGAGTAACCACAATGAATATGAGGTTATTTAGGAATTGATAATTGATTTTCTTAATATAGTAAATTTGGAGCTCTCAAATAAATAAAAGGAGTTTAGTTGTTAAAAATTGATTTAGAGAAAAATATTACTTTTCGAGAGAAACTAGTTATAACTTGATATTATTAGGAAAGTAATCTAAGTAAGCTTGAGTTCTTTGGATCAAAGTGGACTAAGGATCAAGTTATGTAGAGCCATAATAATGGAGACAAGTTATAGGGGAAAATGATTAAAAAAATTCCATGGTTAAATTATAATAAGAGTAGCACAGCGGAAGACGAGCTAAAGAAGAACCTTAAGTAATTGAAGATTTATGATAATAATAGGAGATTTGGTGGATAGTAGATAACAATTTTAGGAATAATCTTATAATGAGACAAATAATTAGATATGTAAAGGTGATCTTAAGGGGGAGAAATAATTAATAAGCAAGGCTTAAGGGAGTAACTTACCTTGAAGTCTCAGAAACTTGTGAGAGTAAGTATCTGAAGTTGCCCTAATGTTCAAGTAACTTTTGAAGATGAAAGTTCTTTAAAGAGGGGGAGAATGTAATACCTTAGAAAAAGAAAAGGGATATAAAAGAATAAAATCATAAAAATAAATAAATGATAAGTGAGTTACAAGTAAGGGATACTAAGGTTTTATGTAGTATTTTAGATTTTGAGCCTATATGATTATCTTAGGATCTAAGGTCCTAAATTTAGGGTGCCGATTTAAGATATCAGTTTAATTTCAAACTTCATAGTAAGGTTAGAAAAGTTAGATGAAGTCATTTAAGTAAAGTCAATTTCTCAAAATAAGCTATACAAAAATATTAATTAAAGAAAATGTCAATTTATCTCTAAAATCGATAAATATCGAAAATATGAAATTCGAGCATTTAGACATAACGGGATATTAGAGATAAGTTATTTAAGTTATAAAAATAATAAATGAAGTTAAATTATACATGTGTTAACATAGAACATGCATTATTTGAATTAAATACACATATTTAATAAGAAATTATTATTTAAATAAGGTAAATTAATATAAAAAAATTGGAAAATTAATAAAAAATGCAAGGATGAGTCATTATACCTATGTGGTAGCTTAGAATTAATTTAGATAATGAGTTAAAGGTAAAGAAATGAGGAAATACCTTATGTATTGAAAATCTAAGAAAATGACATTTGTAAGCCACATGTCCAATTTTTATAAATTCGTATCCAATTAGAAAATATAAATAGGCCTTGTACACTTTAAAAACAACATTTTGGAACTCTAGAAAAAATAGAAAATCACTCAAAAAATTTTTGAAACGAATTAGGAAAAAATAAGAAAATTAGAGCAAAAACAAAACATGGAATCTGATTAGGCCAATTCAATAGGCTATTGGTATTTAGTTGCGGTGGCCTTTTGCAGTCAAGAAAAACACTACTAGAGGGGGTGTTCCGATAAGGTTGGGTGGCCGGTTCAGGTAAACCAAATTTCCAGCCAAAACTTTGTAATTTTTCAAAAACTAGCAAATGATATTATTTAATTATGAAACTTGGTTTTCTAGAGTTATTTCATGTGTAGAATAATTTAATAATTTTATTTTAGTGAAATAATTATTTGAAATATAAGGTCCTTAAGAAATGGCTTTATTTGGATGAAAATTGAATTAAATTTTAGAAATAGTAAATGATGTTCTTTCAAGTTGAAAATTTGTATGTGACATACTCAATATATGTATTTAATTTCAGTAACAATAATTTTTGAAAATAATTATGGTTACTATTTATTGTAATTATTTTGGATAAAACTGGCAATTTTGCTATTTTAGTGAATTAATTAGTTTTTAACAAAATCAAAGTATAAGCCCTATATATTATAATTTCTGGATGTTCATAATGATGTTTAGGACACTTGAATTTTATCTTGTGATTAAATTTACTTGTTCGCTTAATTTTCACTAATTTTGAGTTAAAATCGCTATTTTTATAAAAACATATAATAGTTATTTTAGTATAATTCATAGTCAATAATTAAAATTCATAGTCAATAATTAAACTACATATTTTTGTGAGTCTATAGGATTTTTCGTGGAGTGAATTGGGCTCATATACTATTTATTATGTATTTTCATAATATAAACCTATATATTAGCTTAATATATGATATAGTAATTAGTACTAATGTGATATTTGTTAAATATGCAAAGGATTAGTATCTTGGAATACATAATAAACACCGAGCAGCTCGGGGAATGAGGAATTTTATGACTTTTAATTTAGCTTTAGGATTTAATTGAGTTAATTACGAGGTTATAATAACATACGATCAAATCAATAACATGAAAGGGTATTTTTGGATATTTAGAAATATTGGTTAGTTATGATTCTTAAGATATCTTAATAGTACTTAGAATAACGATTATGATGATATAAAGTTTACTAAAATCGGATAAGAAACGAATAAGATACAATTGGATTAAGCTTAGAAGCGCAATAGCGAAAATGCACAAGAACTTAGTATTGATCTGGTAGTTGTCTTGGAGTCTGTATGTATTTTTCTAGTTGTGATAGGTGAGGAACAACCACATCGTGAAGCTTAGGATTTTACGCTACCGTCGAGCTCAGGTAAGCGGATATTTCTATATTTATGTAAGTAGACCTATATCTACTTGACTTAGTTGTGTTATGAATTGTAATGACGTGCTGGATTGATTAGATGCTCGATTCTGTCGAATGTGTGTTGAAAAAGTGAAAGGTTTCTTTATGTATGACTGATTCATCAATATGTATTTCTGTTTGGAAAACTTGGAAATTGAATTGTTCTTTAGGGTATTCGCCTAAGCGAGCCCGATGCAAAGAAATGTCATATAAAGCTAAGAAACAAAGCTGAAATTGAGATAGTTGAATTATTTATAATATGGAACTTGAGATTCGTGCCTAATACTAGGTAACTGTGCTGTTTACTACATTCATGGTATGGCATGAAAGGACCTATGGGTCAAGTTTTTGACAAGCTTGAGAATTGTTGAATTGGCTTTGGGACATATAGAATGTATTGTTCAACTTATTTTGGACACATTGAGTGACCGACTATGTATTGGATTTTCAAACCATAGAGGATGGTTTTTGTTGGGGGTCTTACTCTCAAGCAGCTTCTTGTTGCCCTAGGTTCCTAGGTATATTAACTAATCGGATGAGGAATTGGAAAAGTATAAGATATTGGTACCGATGCATGCTACGTGCATGAGTATAGCATGGATTTTCTGCATAAATAGTTTATATTGATAACTTGGGTTACAAGATTGAATGTTTTATAGTATTGATCTTTGTGAATGTGTGTCTGTGCATTCTATGTTTGTTTTATCTACTATCACTTAGCTCACATAGAGCTAAGGGGATGCTTGTGTATCCTCAGGTTATGAAGAGAATTGATGGGATAGCATCAGTTAAGAGAAGAAGTCTTTTGAGAGCGCATAAGATGGACTCAACCACTTTTAAAGAAGTTTTATTGTATTTTGTTTTGAGTTCTATAAATGATCTGTATATATATATATAAAACAAAAAGTACTGGATTTTTGGTTTTGTTAAGTTTGTTAGATGTAATCTTTTGTATAAACAAGTGTTAAGCTAAACTCCGTTGTAGTACTCTTTAGTTCTGTTAAGTATAAATAGGTATTCCTATGTGATGATACTTCCTGTATGATGGTACATCTTGTACTATGTTGAGATGTGACATTTTAAGCAATGATTTAATGAAGGGTAATGTTGGAAGTACAAAAATTTCCTCACCTAGCTAGTGCATATATATTATATTATTTCCTAGAAACTCTTTGATTTCTTAGAGCTATAGAATAAGATTCTTCCACTACAAATCCAAGAAACACTTAAGTTATATCAAGAATATTAAATCTTATTGGTTTTTAGAGAAAAAAGTTAGATTGATTTAAAATCTCTCTTAGTGGTGTAACCCATCTAAAGAAGGGAATTGCAAGGCTTACACAATCTTTTGAGACTTCCGATGGTAAGTAAAGAGTCAATTATGAAATTTAGGTTTTGATTAAATTTAAGTGATATGCATTGATATTTTAGGGTTATTTGTTGATTGGTCGTAGGAAAATAAAGAAACTCAAAAGAATTGTTAAAAATCAAAGTAAGGTATCCCTTATACCATAGATTTTTCTTATAATCTTTCTATTTAAGAAGATTATGGTGATGATTTGGTAGTTAAAGTAATAAAAGTAATGGAAAAGTTTGATGTTAGTGAATAAGTATTGAATTTGAAACATAAGTTAGAGATGAGTAATTTGTAATGTTTTCCTAATGAGGTTTTTGTTGGTGTTTTGATTCATATGTTGAGATGTTGGAGGATAAAATAGGTTTAGAAAGGTTTTAGGCAAAAAAAAAAAAAAATAGTGTTCGACTAGAAAGTGATACGACCGTGTACTTAGTCATATCTCTTGCAATAGGTGATGTGGGCTAATAGATTAGAAAGTTATTTGACGAAAAGACAAGATCGTGTCTTTGGTCATATCTCTTGCAATAATGAAGTGTAATACAGTAAGTTATACAGCCAAAAAGACATAATCGTGTCCTTGACCGTATCATAGGCTTTACTCCTTTAAGTTGGGTTTTTCCTCTTCTTTTTGTTTTATTCCTTTATTATTTCTAAAGTAAACCCTTTTAATGTATTATTAAGTGAATTTAAGGAGATTTAATTGACGTAAAAATGAGTATTAACTAGGAAAAACCTTTTATTTTATTCAATATTTAAAGAAGTTAAATGAGTATTCGTTGTTTCTAAGAGCTAAAGCTAGACTTGGTTTGTTGGTAATGGATTTCAAATATCCAGGTAAGTGACATGCATTTGTTGTATGTTAGTATTAGGATAGTAAATATTAAATGAATTAAATGTATATCCGACTTAAATGTCTCTGTGTTGCTTATGTTTGGCTCATCTTAGGAGCCTGGAGTGGCAAATCCCTAAGAGATAACCTCGATGATCCTTGTAATGCGTTGTCTTTAGTGGAGTCTCGCTTAGAAATGATTTGGGGTAGATCATTGTTGTAGAGGGGCTCGAGGAGATACGCCTAAATGTTAGGTTGTGATATGAATTATGATGCGATAAGCTTGTGAGGACCATTAATGTGTGTTTGTGTGACTGACTTAAAAGCAAAGATAAATGAATGAATTGTATGATTTACATGTTTTGCATTTCTATGCATATGATTATGTATTGTTTGATCACGTGCATGTGGTTATGTGTTGCGTACTAGGCTTCGGCTTACTTTATTATATTTTTAAATGTAGAATCTATAGTTATACTACTTGACTTCAATAATTTATGGAGCTAATTGTTGTAGCCTTGAGATAGGAAGAGTGAGGACTATGTATGGTATTGAAGAATATCCTAAGAAATTAAATCATAAGATTATTTAGTGTTATGTAGTAATGATAATTGATTTGGCATTAATATTTCTTAATTAGAAGTTATTTTAGCATTATTTAGAGATTTAATTGTATAAGATTGTTTAGAGACTTTTATAGTATTATTTGGAGTTTTTAGTCCAATGTTACACTAATGTATCAATAGAGTCTCAGGAAATATGGCGGTCTGTGATGTTCTCAGTTCTGGGATGTTACATACATACTTTCTCTTAAATATCTTTGTTGATTTAAGTATCGAAATAACCATGCTAATGTCTTCTTAGATACTTAATCTTAACTTATGTATGTTCATCTTGCAAGCACTTTCCACAACAACGTCCATTGTCAAAATCCAACCAATAGTAGTTGGAAGAAAAAAAACTTACTTTGTATAAAAAGGGTATAAGATTGACACATTGATTCATAAAAAAATAAGACAAAATTTTTTATTTCTTGGTTTTTGCTGTAGTTTGGAATCTTTGAAATAGGAAAATTTTGTTTATTTTTGGTTGGGACGTTTCTTTAACTAGAAAAAGAGATCGAATTTGTAAATTATTACTCATATATATTGGAAGATTGCAATTATGGATACTCATATGCTATATATAAAAAAACATTATCTGCGTACATACCTATGAGATATGCAATTTGATTATTCCCATATATAGATATATGCTACATACAATATGACATGTAATTATTTCAAAATTATAGTATGACATTGTATATATATCAAGTATGGGGATTTGTACTTCATATATAATAATGACATGTTAAAATTGCATATTTATATATGTCTCCTATTCTGAAGTTTGTAGTTAGTCTGTTTTTATATATTTAATTCATGTAATAGACATTATTTTAAGTAATTTATGATTATATTCGATTTAATCAATCAAAACAACAATTGAAGTTTTTTTTTTTTAATAATTTGGCTTGAAATATTTTGATTCAATTAGATAATTTTGATATGAAATTAATTATATTTGATTTGAAAAGTTTTCTTAATTAAATTGAGGTGGGGGGTAGGGAAGGACTATAGTATTACAAAACTAAAATAACTGAAGGGGAAAAAAAAATCCTTTTGAAGTTAGCTTTTTGTTTCTTTACATTACAAAATTATTATAAAGACATGAGCATTGATTTTTGTATTAACACTCACTTCTAATAACTAAGAAGAGAAAGTAATAATTAGAGAATAAAGATGAGACACAGTAAAGTTGAAAGTTTAGGATTTTAATGGACTTTCTTTATTTACATCCTCTCGAATAGAATAAGGAAATTGATTTGAGGTTGGTGCAATAATAAGGAAACTGAGAAATGGATATTTCAGATTTCACAGACTCTCTTCTACTTACACACTAGCATTTTACCACAATTCACCTGAACGCTGTTGTGTTGATTTGCAAGATCCTTGGTTATGGTTAATCATTCCTAGATTTATAAGCATGACTCTTTTGCTTTCCAATGAGTTAGATGGATTCCTTTGTCATACTTTTACGGTCATTAACTTAAAAAATAAAGAATTCCAAGCTCTCATAATCCAACACAACTTTACATTAGTTGCTTAACAGATATCTTTTATACGTTTCACTCCTCGTCCTCCTCCTAGTGGAAGACAGATATTTCCAAGTACAATAATGAATCAAGTTTTGATATATAGATTGAATTTATAAGAACTTCTTGAACAACTATGGATAAGGTATGTTTGTTTTATTGAGTAATTATTGTTATAGTGAGTAAGCAATGATTACATAGTGAATTACACAACCCTAATAACATGAGGAAAGGATTAGAGTACTCTTATGAGTATAACCAAAGCTTAATATATAGAAACATGTAGAAATACATGTGAGAGTACAAATCCATATGATAATATGCCTCTTCAATTTCAAAATGTGACAATTAGGTAAGATTAGAGTAATGATTGAGAAAAGTGGTTGTAGAGAGATTCTTAATAAGGATGTTAGCTCGCTAAAGTTTGGTTGGAATGTAGCTAAGTAGAATCTAATTTGTGGGAACCATTTCCTAAACGAAGTGATAATCAATGTCAGTATGCTTAGTTGCAATCATGTTAGTAGGTTTGACAATTCATGTTGTCGTGTTATGTTTTGTATTCATTTGTCTAAATGGGTTTGTATATAAAAATTTCAACTTGTAATATGACCCATTTATTAATCGTGTCTAAAACCTAAAATTGTAACCTGGTTTGTTTAATTAGTATCTCCTGTTTGGGTTGAACTCATTTATTGATTAAAAAGTAAAAATAAATTTACGAAACATTCGTAGATTTACACCACTACGCTAAAAAAACTTTAAGGTAATAACAAAATTTGTTGTCTTTACATATAATTTTGTTGCATATAGGCTAAGGCAACAAAAAAATAATCGTTGCTATAAGTAGCCGTTGCATAAATTATTGAGCAACAAATAAGATGCTTTATGTAATGAAAATTTTTGTTGCTTAATTCATTGGATATTACAGAGATAAGAATATAAATGCAATAACTTTTTTTTATAACGCAATGGAATTTTCAAGGTAATGTAACAATTTTATGAATATAGAAGCAATATTAATTTCTTTTTAGCAACACCTTTGAATATCAAATGTAACATTCA
Source organism: Lumnitzera littorea (assembly GCA_024138015.1). Lineage (NCBI taxonomy): Eukaryota > Viridiplantae > Streptophyta > Magnoliopsida > Myrtales > Combretaceae > Lumnitzera > Lumnitzera littorea. The sequence continues at coordinate 70,310,153 of JAMXBB010000007.1, forward strand.
ATTATTTTATGCAACGTTTTTCTTTGTCGCATATACTAATAAAATATTCACATTTAATAAATAATTTAAATTAACATTTATTTAATTTTTTTCCAATTGAATATAGGAATTAATGTTAGTAGAAAATTATCTTCCTTGGAATCAACTAAATAAAGTCTCGAAGTGGTTATCGATAATAGGTATTAGAATTATAGGAATCTTACCCATGTCTCTCTTAATAAGTTTAACAAAAAAAAAAAAATATATATATATATATATATATAACCATTCATAAATATAATAATTTTAATAACAAAGATGTTTATAAACATAAAAATGAGAAAGAAAAATTGACAATAAATGTAAACTATGTACATTAAATATTTCACTAAAGGCAATTACATAGAAAAATTATTATTGTTTCTATCTCTCTATCACTATTTTCACTGATTCACCATAATTTGTCTTTAAATAAACTTTTCATAAGATTCTACACTTTTCTCCAACTCCTGCAAACATTATGAATATGTATTAGCAAAACTCATAAAAAAGAGTTTTCTATAATTTTAAAAGGTAGATGCATTAATTAAATTATGTTTTTACCTTAAAGAGAAATCCATGGTTTATATCCAATAGCAAAATGTAGAGCTTCTATATTTTTTTGTTTTAAAACAAGATTAACGTTAAATTATTATATTTCTTGTTCTATATACATCAGTTACATCTAAATTTGGTTCTCGAAATAAACTAGTTTAACCATTACACAACAATAATACATCTCTCAATAAAAATCAAATCTTTATTCTTAAAGGTTAAAAAGGAAACCGAAAAGCACAACTAAACCTTGAACATTATTTATATATAGTTCTTAAATGTAAATGTGAACATATCCATGGAATTTGCAACAAAAGTTGAAACTTGGTTGATTACACATACCATAATTCCTTCCAATATACAAATATAAAACAACATTAAGTTCTATAACTTTTACATAGCAAAAAGGAAGCATCCAACGAAAATTAATCATCCATCAAATATAAAAGGTCATAGCATCAAATTTTAATTACATAACAATATCTTTTCATTTGATAAGCAAAAAGACAAAAAGAAAAAGAAAATTCATAACTTACCAAGAAATTGTGATAATTGAAAGCTTTATGCTTTGAGAAAATGGTTCTATCATTATACCTCTCTTTTCCTTATTTAAAATCTAACCCATTACAACCAAAATAATCAAACCCTAATTTTTTCATTAACGAAAGTATTACCTTTTGGATTAATCGTGTTTAAAAAGACACACAAAAAAAGAAAAAAAAAAAGAGAATAAAACAAGACAAAATTAGCATTGAAAAGGACAAAAACATACACATAATAAGAAAGTTAAAGATTAATACCCAAATTAAAGTTATTCTCTTTTATCAAAATAGGAATACGATTTGCAAATTTTTAAGGGGATTTCATGCTTTAAATATACCATTTGTTAGGTTTCTAATGTAATATACAATCATGCTATTAAGAAAAATTTATTGTTGTGTAATACTAGTAATGGTACCAAAATCATACACATAAACATAAAAGGCAAAAAATGTAATTCTAAACTATATTAAATTGCAAAACCTAAAAGAAAATAGTACTAAAATGATGGCAACAAAAAGAAAATTCTATTTGAAGTAATAATCGTCATATAAGAGAGAGAGAGAACCTGAACAATTGGAGAAGATATGGAGTTTACGTATAAGCAATAATTGACAAAATGGAACTGTTGAAGAAGAGGAGAAAGATCGTGGTAAAGAAAAAGAAATGTAAAAGAAGGAATGGAGGGAAAAATAAAAGGAAGAGGGAATGTTTGGAGGGAAAATGATAAAAAAAAGGAAAAAAATAAGTAGTTTTATTTACCAAATATTATCCTTAATTTCTTAAAATATATAATAGAATATAATGTATATTATTATTTATATTATTATATATTGTTATAACATAGCACATACATGTTATTATTTGAAATATACTATACTATTTTATATATAATGTATAGTAAATCTAAAATAAATAGCAATATATGTATGTATATGCAAATACATGTATTATACAATGGATTATATTTAATTGTAATGTGTATATACTCAATAGTATTTAAAATAATATATGTTGTACTATATGCTATAATAATATATATATGTACTAGAAATAATATATTTTGCACCATATAACATAATATTATATATAACATTGTATATATTATATATTATTATAACATGTACACCTTATTTTTTTATAATACATAATATCAATGTGTACAAGATCTACATTATTTGTTATAACTATTATAGATATTGCATAGTATATAATAAAATATTTTATTTATGTACATATACTATACATATAAAATATTTACGTAATTTGATATGTGTTACATAGTATTCAATAAAATATATCAAAGTATATAATTTATCTACATATATCATATAATATATCATATTACACTATAATATATACTTAATATATTATATACAAATTATTATATGCAGGGTTGGGCACAGTTCAATTCGGTATGGTTTGCCCTTTTTATTGAACCAAACCTAATATAATAGTTTAATTCTTTTTTCATGTCGAAGCTAATTATATGGTTTAGTTTATAAATTTTTTGAATTTAATTAAAATTGATTTGGTTCAATTCAATCTATGGTTCAAATCATTTATATCAAAATTTTACTAAATACTTTTATCTTCAATAAATATGAAATTTAAATAGAATTCACTTAATTTAATCTTAATAATTGACACAAAATTGAGATAAAGAATAACAAGATATGAAAATTTTGACGAAATTTATGAAAATTAATGAAAAAAATATAAAAAATACAAAATAATTGTATGAATTTTTCTTATTTAACTAAACGATTCAGTTCGGTTCAAAATGATACGATTTGGTTTGCTTTGCTTCCTTAAACTAAACCATAAACCAAATGGTTCATAAAAAGAAATTGATTTTTCAGTTCGATTTGATTCAGTTTACGGTTTATGCTTTTTTTGTACAGCCTTAATTATATGTATAAATAAATGTTAATAAAGATTTAATTTAAATTCATTTCTAATATATTCTTATCAAACTTTAATGTAAATCAATTCATTATTGTTTGTTGATTTAGTAGATTCTAATAAAGTTTTAATTTAAAATGAATAAAATTGGATCTAATATAAGAGAGAAGATTTGAGGTTTATTTCTAAATAAGATTTGAGCTAACTTGTGCTTATTCATAATTGATTTTATCGATCTAAACATTATTTTATAAGTAAATCTTAAGGATCTCACATGCATAATTTAATTTGTTTGATTATATCAAAATTGAATTGATATCATGTTGTCATACAAATAAAAGGTTATATCTTTTAATCATAATAGTCATGTTTTCCATATTTTTAGCATATTGGCATTTTTTTTCATGAAAATTGTATCATGATTACATTTTTTTTATCATAAAAAGCCTTTTTTTTTTTTACAAAAATTATATTTTTCATCATAAGAGCATTTTCCTTTCAAAAAATTAAAAAGCACACTTTTACCGTATATTTTTTTTTGGGTGTAAATCTTACTTTTTACATTTGACATTATAAAAATCATATTTTGAAAGAAAATTGCTTTTTTTTTTTTTGGCATATTTAGTATTTTTAGGGTCCCTATAAATATAAAATTGTGTTATTTGTTAAAAGGTACATTTTTAGGGATTTTATAGTTGTCTCATTTTTTTCTAAAATATTTATTTTATTTTTATCATTTTCATGCATTTTAGGGATTTTTAATCATAAGATGGTATTTTTAGTATTACTTGCATTTTTCTAGCATTTGAAGAATTTTTGTTGATTTTATCATATTTTTCTAGAGAAAATTTTAGCATTTGGGTTTTTATGAATAAAAGGAATAATGAATGTTGTGTCACTTGGTTTTTTTTATTTTTAATAATAAAAAAAATATTTCAATTAGTGTTTCCAAAAACTAGGGTTTATTTAGGGTTTTATAAGAATGGGTAATAAAATTATTTTTCTCCAAGATTTTTGCTTCAAAAAATAAGATTTTTAAATATATAAACTTAGCTGAGTTTTGTCAATGAAAGCGATTAACATACTAATGTTTCTATAAAATAAAATCATTTTTATTTGTTGATTGATATTTCCTTTTATTTTTGAAAAAAAGGGAATTTTCAAGTTATTCAAAAAAGTTTCATGTCATAACCATTTAAGATTTTAATAGGTCTTTGGCCTTAGAAAAAAAAAAGTCACCTTTGTAAGTAGTTTTTCTCAAGTTATTGTCTTTTGAAAAAGTAATCTTTCCTTATTTTATAAATGAAAATAACTTTTCTTGTTTTTACCTTTTCCATGATAATTATTTGTAGATTTAATATATTGAGATAATTTGGCTTTGATAATTATATTATATTTTATTGTAGTAGATACCTTTATTTAGGCAATACTTTAGTTAATTGCTGCTTATAATAATTGAAATTGCAGTTACTTAAATTAGTTGCTATGTTGAGGCAACAACAATTTCATGAGCACTACATACTTTATTAATATGAGCATCAATTTTAAAAATGGTTGTCAAAACTTGATAACTAAGGCAATGACTTATAAAAATTGTTGTCTTTTTCAAAACAATTATTAACAACACAACATATTTATTACTATGTTGTTACTTTAAGTTCATGATAGCAACATATTTTACGTTGTTGCTTAAAAGTGTTGCCTTCAAGTAATTTTATTAGCAACATTTAAATATTTCATTACAAATAAACTGTATAGGTAACATATCTTTAAGGTGCTGCAAAATTAATGTTGCCTTAGACTCTTTTTGATGTAGTGACTTTTCTAGTATTTTTCCTTCTTTTATTTTTTTTTTACCCTTTTTCTTTGTGTTTTTTTTTTTTAGATAAGTGAATACCCAACAACTATGATCAATTTGATACTAATAAGCCTTCCTAAATTGCTTTGTATAATTTTCGCTATATATATATGCTCTCATAAACATTTACTTAGCTATGTTTGTAACTTATTGAAGGGTTTTATAGATAACATGCTCGAACTATGTAATTCCTAAACATTTAGCTGTATGTTGTAACTTACCAAGAGGGATGGAGAAGACAATGTGACTTGCGGGTGTTGATGTTAGCAAGGAAAGTATTTGGAAATTGACTTAAAATAAGACAAAGGGACTAGTTTTGTAAGATCTGTGGTTGGGAAGTGAAGAATAAAAGTTAAAAAGAGTGTTAGAAACCTTATGCTAACATAAAAATAAAAACTATTGTGTATGGTTAGTAAAGTAAAATAAGAATAATAAGATAAAATCAAATGTAAGAATTATATAATTATTAATGATAAACCAGTTTGTGGGTTGGGTCTATGACTTGTTTAATAAACGGGTTCGTAAATAAGTCTAGGACCTAAACTTGAACCTGAACACAAATTTAAACTTATTGTGTTTAGGTTTGACCCATTTATTATTCATGTTGGTCTTTATTGATTCGAACCCATTTATAATCGTATCGTGTTATGTTTAGGTTTACAGGTTGAGTCTCAAAGTGCCAACTCTACATGTTGAACAAGATTTGTTGAGAGATAAAATGCACCAAGTTTGTTACAATATAGAATAATGGGACGTTGGATAGATATGCCAAGCTCACTAGCAAAATGAGATATCTAGGTTGATTAAAAAACTACATAGGCAAGAGCTTGGTATACCACTTCATTGAAACTATAGGAAGTAGTAGGCTGCTTTTTGGCCTACCACAATATTTGCAACCATAATAGATGGCATAACTTGTAGTTGAGCAATGAGGATTGGGACAATTAGCCCAATCAGTATCAATAAAAGTGATTAGGGTTTTTATAATGTTAGTGGCTAATAAAGGAGAGTGAGGGACTTTAGGATTTAGATTGAGTCTAGTAGTAAACCTTAAGGACTAAAAAGACAATTACCATTATTCCCTTCATTTGGAAATGTTTATTTTTTTTTTTTTGGGTATTTTGTAAAAACTACATAGATGTACATAATCTCTAGAGCCTTCTTTCAAACATTTTTACTCAAAAGGGGCAAATTAATTGAGGATAAAGAAGTAAGATCCTTTTAAGTGTTTTGCTCAAGTAGAACTTGATTTCTACTTCTAATGAACAATACTCCATAAAAAGAGATTAGCATTAACTAGATAAAGTTCACGTATAGCGACATATAATTTTTCTTGATGCCATCAAAATCTTCTAACTTCTTATATTATTCTTCTTCAATTCTTTAAAATGTACTATTCTTTGAGATTGATAGGCTGCTATAGTGATCTTAAAATTTAAATTTGAAACACTCCATGAATCTTGAAGCAGTTATTGATTTACTTGCTAAAAGTTTCGTTGACATATATCGTTACTTTAAATAAAATATCTCTTAAGTTTCCGCTGTTGAAACTTCCACACATCTACAGACAGAAATTCTTCACAAAGATTTTGCCTCCATGCTAGAACTTTCTATAGTTAATAAGAATCTTCTTTCGGCAATTTTCTGTTGATGTTCATCAGGATTTCTTTCCTCCTTTAACAACTTCTTTCTTCTTCTTAAGAGCGCAAGTCATGTTTTTTTTAAGTTTTGATTCCACTTAGTTATACACTATGTAAAATGATCAATATATACACAACTAGTATAGTGATTTGTCATCCTCAAAACTTATTTCTTTGTATTGATTCAGTATTTTATATGTTAATTAATTAATTAGTAAACAAACACTTAAAATTAGGTGTATCAAGTTGTACCTAACCTGATTCTCATATTGCAGGTGACCTAGTTGCATGTAGCTGTAATACCGCAAGTAGAAAAAAGAAAAAACAAAATAAATTATATGGCCATTATTGAAAGCCTAGTGATATGGAATAGCCAAAAGCATAACGGACAAAAGAAACATAGATTCCCTCGTGAAAAGATCATGGAACTTTCAATAAGTAAAAAAGAACTTTGAAAGGCTGCTGCATATTTAATGCTTATTTTTTTTGCCGACAGATTCACATGAATCAAGCCGTTTTCAACTATATATCCATCTTCGGTCTTCGAATCACAAGAGATGAAGACTCAAGCAGCATGTGCAGTGGACCCAAAATGTTCTTCCCTGCATGCATCGAAACTACATATGCATATTCTACATAGGTGGGGAAGGCACTAAATCTCATCGTGTAAGACGGATGATTTCTATCTAAAAATGGAATACTCACAATCCAGGGTTTGCACTTTTAGTAGGTCACCAACGTTGTCATTAATTATCGGTTCAAATATGTATACCTAATACTAGGAAAAAAACATTTTACATGGATATAAATACCAATAAAATTTTAAATATGTATTGATGAATCAATTATGTTTTAACATATTAAAATTTTATTTATATTTATATATTACTCGTTAATTCAAATAGCTTTCTCGTTTATAAGCTTCAATATAAAGGAAAATTGCTTACATCCATGTGCTTTTACAGGATGACATAAGGTTATAGAACACAGTTGGTCGGCCCAACATTTTTGTGTGGCGAAACATGATTGAGACTAGTGTTCCAATAATCTTTAAAGCAGGACATTTTTTTTTTTTTCCTTTTTAAACCACCACCAATATGTGCGTGCCCCATTGTAAGGCGTAGGTGTCACGGAATCAAAGTTTTTTAACTGACATAAGTTCTAATGCGGACCAATTGCCAAAACTAACACTACTTCAAGTCAATTTTTAAGAGAAAGTAAATCAGCCAAAATGGGTGGAAATTAAGGAATCAGAACGTAATGTTTATTGGACATTTCTTTTATTAAGTCGCATACCACGATTTTATGAAGTCGTTGATATATACATATAGATTTTGGTAGTAATATACAGATTTTGATAACGAGAATGTGTATTAGAATTTATATGTTTTACCACATCATAATTTAGTACTGCAACTTATTGTGAAGTCGTTTGTATGTGACTTAAACGCAAGTAATATCCATGCTTAGTAATATATATATATGTGTGTGTATATATAAACAGCAGTTTTGTTTTGGAGCATCATTGAACCCACCCATTTAGGAGCCTTCTCAGTATAGCGAGGATTAAATTTGGGCGTAGAAGTATCGTGTTTGATGTTGAAGTTTCCGTTGTTTCCATTCAAACATATGTCTACATGCTTGATTTAACGGCACTATAACGTTTTTTTTTTTTTTTCTAGAAAAAACTAAATTCAGGTTTGAATTGATGATAAGAGGTACTCCATAAGTAATATTCATTTTATATGATTAATACTAATAAAGATTGCTAAAAAGTGTGATTACGTGAATTGATTATATTTCCATTCACTTCCACTCACTTCTCTCCTTATTTAGAAAAAAAAATAAATAGCCTACTCTAAACTAAAAATATTTGTAGAATCAGGGGTTGGAATATTTATCCGTAAGTTTGAAAAGATTGATTCTTATAAATATTTCTCTCCATATTTATGAAGGATTTTATTGTGAATTACACTTTTGACCTTAAATTTTAAGAAAATAATAAGTAAGAAAGCATGTCCCTTTCATATCATATCATTGGGTAGAGTGGAATCAATCTACAGTGGGGCTTTCATATCATATCATCGGGTAGATTGTGAATCAATCTAAAGTGGGCTTTTTTAATTATAAAATTAATCCTCTCACACTTTAGGTCTTTTTTTTGATTCCTCTCCCTCATAGAAGCAGGGATAGCTTTAAGGAGTAGGTATGGTTCGATTTGATATGGTTTGCTATTTTTTATCAAACCAACTCTAATATAATAATTTTTTTTTAAATTGAACATAACCATACGGTTCGATTCGTAAATTTTTTAAACCTAATTAAAACTGGTTTAATTTAAGATTTGAACCTTTTATGTTAAATTTTCGCTAAATATTTTTATTCCTAATAATATATTTTCCTTTCTATTAAACTTTCATATGTTTTTAGTTAATTTATTATGTGTAACGATGTTTAGCAAAAAGTTGTATAAGATCTTAATGAACTCAATTTGATTGGACAAAAATAAGAGACTCTATCTCAATGAACAACGACAAGGAAGGCAAAGGAGAGCTACTCGTTTAAAAGTGATAAGAAAAAAATAGAAGGGACAAATCAAAGAATGGAAAAAAGACGAGAGACATGTAATAAGTACTAAGGTGAGATATTTGATTTAAAAACATATAAGAAAAGAACAATTTAGGAAAGAAAATTTTTTAAAAGTGAAATTTCATTTGGAACTCATTGAATTGAATCTTAATAATTGACTTAAAAATAAGATAAAGAAGAATAATATATGAAAACTTTGATGAAATTCACAAAGATTGACGGAAAAAAATAACAATAAAAAACTATAAACAATTGCATGAAAAATTTTTTTGTTTAACCAAACTTTTCATTTTGATTCAAAATGGTTCGGTTCAGTTTGGTTTGGTTTGCTTCCCTGAACTAAACCATGAATTGTTTATACATAATCTAACTGAACGATTTGCAAAAAAATAGTTTTTTTTTTTTATTTGATTCGATTTGATTCACAATTCGGTTTAGAGCTCTTTTGCCCAGCCTTAGTAGCTACAAGTAAGCCCCCTGAGTGGCTTACTCTCCTACTTTGATCTTCTTCATTAGAGCTTGACGGGTAACTGAGTGTAAAGGTGTGAATGAGATAAACCTACTGACAAATTACTTAAGTTCAGCTTGACAATAACTTGAATTCAACTTGGCTATAGTCTAGTTAAGCTTAAGTACAAACTCGAGCTACTTAGGTAGCTTATCGAGTTAAGCTTGTGTTTTATGATGTTTAACTTGAGAAGCTCGCTAACTTAATCAAACTTGAGTTGAGTTCAAATATTAGTTGAGTTCGAGCTAAGTATAGATATTATTATTATTATTTGAATTAAACTTATAATTTTCTTTAAGATCATCTAGTCAAAATAAGTTTGATCGAGTTAAATTCGAGCTTATCAAGTACCACTTTGAGTTAAGGTCGAGCTGGAAATTATAAGCTTAATTAAGTTCAAGCTAAAGCTTAAGTTTTGAAATTTGAGTTGAGCTTAAGTCAAGTTTAACATTATATCATTTCACCTCGACTTGTTTAGAGGCTTAGTTGAGAATCTCCTTTGCCACTATCGCATCTCCTTATGATAAGCCTTTTCACAAGCTCTTTAGTGCTCATTATCTTTGGGGCCATCTTTGCAAAAACATAAGCTATAGTTATATAACAACATGTAAAAGGGTAGACAGATAAACCATACCAAGTGTAAGTCCCGTAAGTAACTCATCCCATAGTATTAGTAATAGTTTGCTCTCTTCTAACCAAGTTCCCTTTGGTACAATATCAAGTGTAGGATATCTTTTACCTCCCTTCCTTTCTTAGTATTGCCCGAACATTTATGTTCTTTGAAGTTGAACATTATACACGTTTCGAACAAGTAGGTCACTACAAATAAGTACTTGAGCCAACTCTTCCCATGTTGGTCTTAACCTCATAGCTATACGTTCCATCAATTTAACCTAGTTGATCTAAAAATTCCACAGCCTTAAGGTACTAAGAGATATGTAGAAGGATAAGAGAAATTGTTTCAAAACTTAAAAGATCTAGTAGTTTAGAAATTCTACAGCCTTAAGGTACTAAGAGATATGTAGAAGGATAAAAGACACTATTTCAAAACTTAAAAGAACCAGTAGTACATTGTTCATACCATCATTAAGGTTTCTACTACCCACCATCAACATAAGTCTTCTTCCTACACTTATGCCATCATCTTTGCCATTACCAAGGAACCAAAACTTTCGATCATCACCTCCATCAATATCTTAGGGTAGCTATGGAGTATAAACCTATGGATTTCTTGAGTCAAAGGGAAAAGAAAAGAAAGGATAGTTTCAAACCTAGTCAAGCATAAAGGACTTTGAAAATCACAAAGAGGAAAATGAATGAAAAGCTTACTTAACAAAGAAAACAATTAGCGAATAAATTTCATTGTGTCTAAAATTTGAATAATGTGACATGATGACCTCCCTTTAATACTGAGGAAGAGCTTACAATAAGGGCAAACATGTTAAAAGACACAAATATTGTGTGACGAAACCTTATCATGCCTCCTACCTTAGTAGCCATCTACATGCCCCTTTGAAGGACACAGATGAGCAAGATCAATCACGCTATCATAGCACCAATATAGTTTTATAGCAATTCTCAGTCACATCTTTTCCTCTACTAACATGTGTTTTCAAAATTTGATTCTTTGAATAACATGCACAAATCCAGATCAAATCATAACTAACAATATATGCCAAACAATTGGCATATCAGGATTGATACCTGACCATTGATAAAGGAAGTATGATTGTCACACAAAACATACTTAATATGATTCTTCCTCCATATTAGTCCAAAGGGGTAGAGTAAGGTCTTACTTAGCCTAATTTCTTGGTAATACCTTTCATAGATACGTATTATCAGTTCTTCTTAAGATCAAATCGGCTCAACTAGTCTATGATCATCATCATATCGTACGGGTCCCTTGAATGCCAATATGCTAGTTTAACTCAATAATAGGTTAATAACCCACTAAATGGCTAAGCACTTAAACCATGATGTATCATGTCTCATATCTATACTTAAAAACTAAGTGTTGCAAGACACTTATAGGATTAGTAATAGATAGCTTGAGTGCTAAGAGTTGGCCATATTACACTTTAGATCGATTTACAATTCTTTAGCTAAGTATCTGTATAACCATGTCAGGTAGTTTTCCTAACTTAGATGTCTTAGCTTAGATACTTGGAAGCTTGACCTAAGTCACCTCTCCTTACCAACCAATTGATAATGAGAGTTGGGGGCAAGTGTTAGTTTTGTATTTTCCCCTAAGCTCCTAAGCCTAAGCTTGGTTAGCGACCCACTTATTTAAAGAATAGCAGGAAGATCATTTGATAAAGATGGCAATGGTACATACCTCTATGATCAACTCTACTATAGTTGGAGATCTAGGGACTTGGGGGAAAAGATCCCTCTTACAGTATCCATCTTTCCAAATTGCTTATAAATACTTGCGAAGCCTTCTTTAAAAGAAGGACAAAACCTTAGACTCCTTTGTTCTTATACCATTCTTAGCCTTATTATTAATGTAAGCGTTGGAATGCACATGCCAAAGTAACCACTAGTGCTTCGAATTATCTTACATTTTCTATCTTGTAGGTCCTATGGAACACCTCTTAGATAGGGATTCTACAATGGTTGAGAATTTACCCACAACAATGTTGTTAAGACATAATTCTTCATTCAACTCAACATTTTGATATCTTTAACTATCTAAGGAAGGAATATATAGTTGGAATTTGTCAACTCATGTGATTTAAATTTGTAGTAGTTTGTTTTTGGTCTTTTCATCATGTATATCATAAATGTGCTCCATGTACAAGATTCTATGGATAATGTGTTATGTCTCAAGCAATGACACCTTCTACTTTTACTTTTCTTTACGTGCATAAGGAGATGTAATTAGGTGAAGTTGTATATGGGATGACTTCATATGAAGTCACACATTATATTATTAGAATCTGTATGCTTGTACCTTATTTATAATTAAGTGATGTATTACTTATTATATATTTTTAAACTAAATTTTGTTGCATCTGACACCTATTTATCAATTCCTTTTACTAATTCTTCATCTAGTTAGTGTTAATCCCATGGCTGCAGTAGGTGGTGCATAACATTAGTTAGATGTCGCATGGTCTTCCAATAGTGGTCAAACACATTATATGTAGTTGGTAAGCTTGTCTTAGGCAAATATTAAGATAACATTATTATAGCGAGGTAGTTTAATGATGATGTTGATACAGATTTCCACCTATAATGGTTGTGTTTGAGGCTAATGAACAGTATGTTGTGCTAGTTTTGTTGCAGCCCTAGTATAATATGGTAGTGACAACGATGGTTATAGAGGCAAAAATAGGGTGTTGATGATATGACAAGATCATAAAGTGTAAAACACAAAAGAACATCTTATCTATAGTTACAATAGATGTTAGCATCTAAATTATGATGATATCAATATCATATTCATAAAAATACATTATATTTTCCATATATTAGGGTATCCAACAAAGAACTAGCTCTAGTTAATAATCAAGAGGTAAGTTTCCCAATGATTGGCAATTTAATTAGATTGAGACTCCCCCCTCCATTCAATTTAACTATACGATTATTATTTTAAAATACTGCTAAATTTCCTTGTTTGCTACATTAGCTCAAACTACTATTTTCAAACAATCTAAGCAATAACTCTATTATTTTTATTGTAACAAGAGCCTCTTTGCTTCGTGTGGTTACACCGTCTTCCCTTCCCTGACCAATATGACTTGCTTAAAGTTAATCTTTAGTTTAAGTTAGGTTGAATTAAAATCCTTTGTTTTTTTCCCTTCTTTCTCCCAACTATCTCCTTCTACCTCATCAAGGGTAGAGAATAACTACTTCCATTGCTTCCATGGAAAGAAGAAATCTTTCTATTGCCCTCGTCTTTGCTTGACATGGTATGATCTAATTCTTAAGACCATCAATCATGCTCTCTCGAATGAGTTCTACTATAGAAGCACTCAACGTACACTTAGGGAAAAAACTTTAACTCATTAAGAAGTGAATGTAGTACCAATAAATTCATGAGATATTATTTATAATGTATAAGGGCTCCATTGAGTCATAGCCACATGCTCTAATCATCTAAGTTATAGTCCTTACCTCATCTCCATTAGGCCTATTCCAGGGAGTACCCTAAAAAGGAGGAAAGAAAAAAAAGGAATTAACACTCCATCGATTAATTATGGGACAAGCTTCCTTCTTGTAAAGTCCTTTCTCACTTTCTATATTATTCCAAAAAGGCTCCTTCCATTCATTTTCATAGCCATTTTTGTAGAGAAATGGGGAATTATGTCACTCCTTGATATGTAAAATAAAGCCTCCTTAGCCATTTAGAGGAGAAAATTAGAGGAAGATAGAAAATAAAGTTTATTAATGAAACTAGTAGATCATTTTAAAATATTTTACAATTAATATATGAATTGCAAGCTCCTAAAATTTCATTTAAGGTAACTACACCTAAATTTAGAGCTTTTGGAAAAAGTCGTACAATTAAATTCAAACTTTACGACCTAGCCACAAAAGTAAGTAGAAGTAACCCAGTAAACTTAGATTTTAAAATAATTTAATAAAACCCTAATTTTAGTCATATAAATATTATTGTCTAATATAATACAAAATTTATTGAAACCCCTAAATTCAAGTTTCGAGATATAACAAGATACTAGAGATAAATCATTTATACTATAAAGTACATAACATGACATAAAATGATGCACAAAATACATACATGCTCTCTAAATATACCCGATATATATAGTAAATATATTCATAAATTGACATAAAACCCCTAAATACGAGTAAATTAGACTTAAATCCTAAAATTTTGAAAGAAAATATATCTTAAAAATTAATAATATAACTGAAACACAACTTAGTGAATATAATTAGTCACTATATGTGCCAAGTATAAAAAAAATATATATACATATATTAACAAAACCCCTAAATATTGATAAATTATATCCTAAATGCTAAAATTACACTAAATAATAACAAAAATCTATAAAAAAAGAAGAAGAAGAAGGAAAAACTAGTAAATCATGCTTGATTGAACAATGGTAGCTTTAACCCCAAATCAAAGTAGGAGGTGGCCATCATTTTCTAGAAAATTGACATCTGATAATTTAAATAAATAGGTAGATAGATAAATAAAAAAAGGTACTTGCTATGTACGGAAATTTCTATTGCCTCAAACATATATATATAGACCTTCTTACATTACCTTTATACATTTGGGAAGAAAAAATAAGGAAAGGATTAACTTTGGCTAGTTAAGTACCAAATCAAGACCTAACATTGGGCCCAACCACCTACCACCAAAACACTCCATGCCTAGCTCTTTTGACCACCCCTCACTGATTGATGACCATTGGAGCTCCAATGAACAGTGAGTCCAAATTCCTATCTTGCATTTGTTTTAATTTTTAAAAATATTAAATCTTTGAAATTAATCATGGGAAAAATTTTTTCCTTATTTATTTTAAATCTAATTTCATGTAGTATTTTTATTTTGATGAAAAACATAAGTTTTACAATAGGTGCTTAACAATTTGCCCTATTCTAGTGAATTTTATAATTAATTTTAAATTTATTAAATGATGTTATTTCTTGCTCCAAAAATTTCTGCTTAGTTTAAGGTAATTTAGAGAGATTTTGATGAATTGCATGTTAAATATTTATATACTTTTTACATGCAAAAATCTACTAAAATTTTAATTTATTGAAATAAATTGATTGTAATAAGATAAATCAATGAAACTAACATGTGGTGACTTCTAGACATTTGTCATAATGTTAAGAAATATTGGAATTGATTTTTTTATATAAAGATTGTAGTTGTTAATGTAAGCTCTAAAGCCAAGCCAAGTAACCATAGGTTTGAGCTTAAAACCCAAGGTTTAGGGCGATCGGCTAAATGATCCGATCAAACCCAAATTATAAACTATTTAACAAAATACCAGTAAAAATGACCCTGTAAACTTAAATTTAAGAAAATAAGTAATAAAATAGGAGACTATAAAATTTTCAAATTTTAAGCATAATAACTGCTAATTACCGAAAAGGCAAAAAGTGTAATATAATAACTAATAAATTAGTAGAGATAGATTATATGTATACTAAAAATTTTAGAATGACCAAAATAATATTTAGGAATGTTCACGTGTACCCTACATGTATTTACGTGTAGATAAAAATACGCGTAATTACTAAAATTGGCCGAAAACTAAGTAAATAATTAAATAAAAATACAAAATAATTATAAAAAAATTAGAAAAAAATCAGAAGAGGATAACTGCAACAAGATCAGGTCGTGGACTGAAAAGAAAAAATTAACCAATAGAAATTGGACAAACAAAAAGCATAAAATCAAGGAATTGGGGCAAAATCCCATCAAATTAATGCACATTAAATTCTACAATTGTCTATAAATAAGGAAAAAATTTTCAGAAGTCATTTGGCTAGTTTGTGATCTGAGAAAAATCGAAACACAAAAAAATTCGAGAGAAATTCAAGAAAAAAAAAAAAGAAAACTGTGCAGATTAGCAAGGTGAATTAAAACCACCACCCACTACCACCTGGGACCGAACCACCACCACCACCCTACACTAGGACCACCGCCTGGACCGGCCGACAGCTTTGGACCGGGTTTGGACGGCCAGAAAGCTTCGAACCAGTTAGTCATTTATTCACCCCGATTTTTGTATAATTTTGTAAAATTAGTTATTTTGCCCAGAAAATTATGAAACTTGTTATTATGAGGTTTTATTGTATGTAGATTTAGGGAAAATTATTGGTTTAGTTTAATTATATCTGGAAATATAGGGTCCCTAACAAATTGTTCAAAACCGAGCATGATTAAACCGGAAATTAAATAGGCTTAGGGATGTAGTTTGGGGCTCAAATTTTTTCTGTAGGATTCTCATATGATGTAGAACAGTGCTATGAAGCCATTTTTTTAAATTAATTTTTGAAAATTTTAAGTTCATTTTTAGCCCTAAAATGATGGTAAAATTGGGTGATTTAGGATTAATTAGGTGATTAGGATGTTAATTACTGATTTGGATCTTAATTAGATGTTTAAGGAAGTTAAT